>JAJEJO010001421.1:158253-256362 GCA_020662805.1 Glaucomys volans
TTTTTGCATCTATTGAGATGATCATATAATTCTTGTCCTTAATTCTATTTATGTGGTGATTTACATTTATTGATTTGTGTGTGTTGAACCAGATTTGCATCCCTGGGATGAAATCCCATTGATCATGAAACACTACCTTCTTGATATGCTTTGGAATGTGATTTGCTATATTTCATTAAGGACTTTTGCATCTATGTTCATCAAAGATTTTGGTCTACAGTTTCTTTCCTTAAAATGTCTTTGTCTGGTTTTGGTATCAGGGTAACATTGAATTTGTAGAATGTATTTGGGAGTGTTCACTCCCTTTCAATTTCATGAAATAACTTGACAATGACTATTGTTACTTCTTTTTTAAAGGTGTGGTAGAATTCAGCTAAGAAATCATCCAGTCCTGGGCTTTTCTTTGTTGAAAGGTTTTTAATTGCTGTTTCAGTCTCATTGCTTGATCCTGGTCTGTTTAAGTTTTATGTATCTTCCTGGTTCAATTTTGGGAGGTCATATGTGTCTAGAAATTTATTGATGTCTTCTGTATTTTCCAATTTATTGTATTATAAATTTTCAAAATAGTTTCTAGTGATCTGGATTTCAGAAGGGTCTGTAATGGTATCTCCTTTTTCATCTCTAGTTTTGTTGACTTGGGTCTCCTTTCTCTTTCTTAGTTTGGCCAAGGGTTTACCACTTGTTTCTCTTTTCAAAGAACCAACTCTTTATTGCATTGATCCTGTGTATTTTTATTCTCAATTTCATTCATTTTGGCTCTGATATTATTTTCTGCCTTCTACTGATTTTGTGGACAGCCTTGTTTCTAATATGTGAATGATGTCCTGAAGATAATGCTTTTCAACTCTGAAGATGCTTTCTCCAGTGAAAGGTATAAAAATAGATGGGAAACAAGATTCACTTGGAGCAGACTCTCACAGGGACAGAGAATGAAAATCAAACGGAAATAATGTATGTCAAAGAAGTTTTTAAACTCTAAAAAAAGTATCTATTTATACAACATTATTTTCAGAAAAAAATCAGTGATCATATGGCCTCTATAATTGGTTCATGGACAGCATTTGCAACTTTTCTAAGCTTCTGTTTGCTTCTCTGTACATAAAAATAATGGTACATCCCACAGGAATAGGTTGTTGAAGTTATGAGTCAATAGATAAAGTATTTATTGTGTGGGACTGTCACCAAATATTTAATAGCTATAGCTGTTATTATTATTATTTTCTAAGAGATATAGTCCCATCTTGAGTTTCATGGAAGATCAGGAGAATCTCTGTCTAGAGTGAAATTCTACTTCACAGCTTTTCAAGGACTTTCAAGTACATGTTGATCCCATTTAAATAATGCAGTGCCTGAAATTCCCCATAAAGTTCTGCTCAAGTAGGTGGAAACTTAACTTTTCTAAGGGGGAAGATGCATTCCAATGTCCACTTGATATTAAGATACAATGGGAGGAATCTAACTGTTGTTTGGGAGTTGCAGGCTTGAAATTCTGTCATGCAACTCTATGACCCTCTTCATTGCCTGAAAATTTATAAGCAGAGGTAAATTGCCAAAGACACCAGAGACACACCATAGCGCAAAGGTATAGATCCCATATGGGAGAGAACTCCAACCCTTTTCCTCAAAGAAAGGTACTCCAGCCCCTTCCAGTCATACAGGGATACTCTTAGGATGGCACAAAGACTCTCCAACTGCAGCCTCTTTCCCAGTGCCATCCTCACTGCCAGAGCTGCCTTTGAGAAGGAGGCACATGTGCACAAAATACTTTCTGAAAAGATTATTTTTCTATTTTTGCTCTTTCTTTTAATTGGCACAATGTAATTATACATAAAAGTGGGATGCATTATGGCATATTTGTACATACACATAATTTGATTAATCTCATTCCCCAGGACCTTCCCTTCTCCTTACCTCCTCCCTCCCCAGATCAACTTGTTCTACTCTACTGATCTTCCTTCTATTAATTGTTAATTCCATTAGTGTATTATAAATATATACATATATATATATACACACATTCATACATGATTCATTGTGGTATACTTGTACATGAACATGGCACAATTGGATAGATTTCATTCCCTAGTACCTCACCATGCTCTCCCCTCCTCCCTCCCTCTCATCCCCTTCCTCTACTCTATTGGTCCTCTTTCTATTTTCATGAGATACCCCTCCCCTTTCTCTCTCTCTCTCTCTCTCTCTCTCTCTCTCTCTCTCTCTCGTCTGCATATGAGAGAAAATATTTGACCCCTGAATTTATAAGCCCACTTTATTTTCCTTAGTATGATAGTCTTCATTTCCATTCACTTACTATCAAATACCATGATTTCATTTTTCTTTATGACTGAGTAAAACTCCATTGTGTATATGTACCACATTTTCTTTATCCATTGATTTATTTTTTTAAATTTTTTTAGATTTTTACAGACCTTTATTTTATTCATTTATTTATATGTGGTGCTGGAGATCGAACCCAGTGCCTCACCCATGCTAGACAAGGGCTCTACCACTGAGCCACAACCCCTGCTCCTCCATTTATTTATTGACAGACACCTAGGTTGGTTACATAACTTGCCTATTGTAAATTCTGTTGCTATAAATATTGGTATGTATATCATTCGAGCATGCTGATTTTAGATCTGATAAAAGACTATTTTTATAACCTCCAAGGAAGAATTCATCACAATAAATAAGCAAACATTTCAATATTTATAATTTGAAATTACCACAGACAAAAACGTAATACCAAAATATTTCATGTAGCCAGGTGTAGTTGCACACTCCTATAATCCAAGTGACTCGGGAGGCTGAGGCAGAAGAATTGCAAGGTCAAGGCCAGCCTCAGCAATTTAGTGAGATTCTCAGCAGTTTAGAAAGACCCTGTCTCCAAATAAAAAATTACTAAAGTCCTGGGGGTGTAGCTCAGTTCCCCTGAGTTCAATCCCTACTACCCAAAAAATAAAACAAAAGAGCCCAAAATAACTCATGTGCTATGATGTTTAATTTTGTGTCAACTTGACTGTGCCAAGTGCCACCCAGATATCAGGTAAAACATTATTTCTGGGTGTGTCTATGAGAGTATTTCCAGAAGAGATCACATTTGAATCTATGAACTGAGTAAAGACGATCAGTCCTTATCAATGTGGGCAGACATCATCCAATCCTTTTAGAGTCCAAATGGAACAAAAAGATGGAGGGAGGCCAAATTCTCTCTCTCTCTTTTCTGGAACAGGTCATACATCTTCTCCTGCCTTAGGCATCAACTGTCTGGTTTATAGGCCTTTGGACTCAGACTGAATTATACCACCTGCTTTCCTAGTTCACCAGCTTGCAGATGGCAGATGGTGGGACTTCTCACCCTCCATAGTCACATGAGTCAATTCCCATAACAAGTACATATAACTCCTATTGGTTCTACTTCTCCAAAGAATCTTGAGTGATACATATGTGGAGCATTTACTGAATACCAGATTCTATACAAAGTGCCCTTTGTGCATTATGTCAATTAATCCTTTCAACTTAAAGCATATTATCATATTATATAGATGGGGAAACTGGGATTCTTTATAAAATTTCTTTCTTTCCCTTCATATAATTTGCCACCATATATGTTCCCTCGTTTGAAAATTGGATTGGTGTCACACATAATTGTGATGCAGGCAAAGCATTCTCTTGCAGGAAGTAACTGAGTCCAGTTGTGTGGCTGATGTGGTGGGGGAGGCATCACAGGAATCTTCACCAGTTCTACTTCAGCACAAAAGAACCGTGGCCTGGGATCCACTATCTACAGAATTAGCAGAGTCTATCCCCTCTCAGTTCTGGCTCTAAACACTGACTGCAGTGGAGTCTAGTGACCTGTCCTTGCCACTCTGAGAGAAGGTGAGCTTCCTCTTCAGCAACCATTCTTCTAAAACATTCAAGTTAAAGAAGAACACCCCTGAAGTGTATCAACAGGATGAACACTAAAAACATGCAAAACACCCTTCAGAGTGGCAATGTGAGAGAAGTTATTATGTTGCCACAAGGAGAGGACATCAATCAGTGGATGACAGCTGACAACAGCATATTTCTTCAAGCATGTCAGAACTTTGCACTACTGTCCAGTCATGTCTGCCTAATGTCATTAGGCAGGATATACTAATATTAGAAAGCCAAAGAAATGTTCTGCTACAAACTGTATCAACTATTTGATAACCTAGGTTCAGGATTAGCTTGTTTTGAGCCTTTTTCCTTCTAATTGGTGTCCCATTTCCCAAGAACTTTAATCTATGGCAAAGACTATTCTAAAGTGTCTGTTCAAGGTTTATACCTATTTCTTATGGTCACTTGGACTCTGTGGTGCAATTTGAGGAGAGGCCCATGGTGACACCTCCTTTAAGTACAGGGTCATAACTCCAGTTGGCCTTGGACCACCCCAGTTCTTCCTCCTTTCTCATTTGTAATACTTAAGAGAGACTTGGAGCTTCAAGCCCTATTATAGAAAGTGCTAGAAATGCAATATCCTGAGGGAGGAAGGGACTGTCCAGAGAGCCTAGGTTCTTTTCCAGTCCTTCCAGAAACAGGATATCCTTCAATGCTTTGGCCCCATGTTTCCCATAACCCCAGATATAAAACCCAGGATGGACTGCTCTCTGGGGTCCCTCAACTGTGGCATAAGTAGAGCACACACCAATAAAACTTTGCCCCAGGCAACTATCCTGAGCCTTGGGGAACTGGCTTGCAATGAATCCTAAGTTTCTATTGTCCCTCACTGCACCCCTGTAAGTAAGAAACGTTCCTATGTAAGCTCACAGTGTGTGTGGATGTTCTGTCTCACCGGACTCTGACAAGTTGGTACTGTGCACAGTGAACCTGCTTCCTGCTAAGTGTTTGTTTCATTTGCTCAAGAGTTCAATTCGATTGATAAGGTAAGAGCTGGCATCCCATCAGGAATTCACTGAGATTCCCCTATTGAAAGACAAATCTTTATTCTAGAATAGTTAGAAGAGTTAGAACAGTTAGAAGAAGTTCTAGAGTATTTCTAGAAGAGTTATCCTCTTCCTTCATCTACAGCTAGAATTCTCAACATTAACCTGTTATGAACTAGTATTAACAGCTGAACTGTTAATTTAGAGGAACTGTGTTCCTCTGAAATTCATCTATTGAAGTTATAACCCCAGTACTTCAGAATGTGAGCTCATTTAAAAATACGGTCATTGCATACATAATTAAGACAAGGTCACTAGTGTGGGCCCTAATCTATCCTGATGTCCTCATGAAAAGAAGAAATTTGGACACCCAGGGAGAACCCATGTGAACCTGAAGACAGAGATTAATATAATGCATCTACAATAGATCCTTCCCTCACAGCACTCCGAAAGAACCCCAGCAGTACCTCAATTGCAATCTTCCAGCCTCCAGAACTGAGTTAATACATTTTCATTGTTCTGAACCATCCAATTTGTGGTACTTTGTTATAGCAACCTTCAGGAATCTAATACAACCAAGCGATACAAATTAAGAAATAGTATATGAAGATACCCAATAGGATACAGACGCCCTATGTCTGTCGTACAAATATAATCGTTCCAGTGGTTGGTTGGTTTCAGAGCAGGAACCTAGGAGCACAGCTCACTTTAGCATCTCTATGACTTGTTATTATCATGAAGTCACATTTGGTTCTAATAAAGTAATGATTAAATGTAGTTTATTACTTTAGTTATTTTTCCTTTGCTAAATAACTAGATTGGGCCTATTCCAAGTGGCAGAATAATGGATAATAAGAATTTCTACCAACAATTTATCAACAACTTTCCAAATCAAACTTTCTAACAATACAATCCCATAATCAGGTAGGTTTTATTCCACTTCTATTTTATAAATTAAAGCACCTTGTTAGGTTTTCTTAACATTTGGACCATTTCTACCATTTTGCATTTTTTTTCAAGTTTTTATGCCAGTACTTTTATGTTTGTGTGTGTGTATGTGTATGCATATATTTACAGTTGTATTTTTGTTTTTACAAACCCCACACTTGTTATTTTAATCATCATACAGCATATGTGGTATGGAAGTAACCAAAGTATTTTATGAAAATTCCTTTTTCTTCTTTATCCTTGTTTGGGATCTTATTAGCACATAAACCTATCCAAATTGTTAGGAAGTTGTGCATCTATAGATGAGAAATAATTCATCTTAATGCTTCTACGAATCATCTTGTGGATTTTGATTTTTCAATGCTTCATTCAAATTTTGACAAATGATACTTTTGGTTAAGAAAAATTGTCATAAATGTAGGTCTTTAAAGTCATTCTTTATTCATATTGTGGTATGGAGATACACAAACATTATCCCAATAAGAATCATCTAAGAAAAACCACTGTAAAAATTATGAAGGTATACCAAATTTATAACACAGTTAAAGGTATAGAGTGCTACCTATCTGTCTTGGTCCATTTTGTGCTGCTATAACAGAACATTAGGGACTTTATTAATTAATAAAGAACTGAGATTTGTGCCTTATAGTTCTAGAGGCTGGTAAATCCTAGATTGAGTGACCCACATCAAGTGAGGATCTTTTTTTGTTCTTTTTTTTTTTTTTTTTTTTTTTTTTTTTTTAATTTTTTTTTTGGGGGCACTCCATCACTGAGCCACACCCCAGCCCTATTTTGTATTTTATTTAGAGACAAGGTCTCACTGAGTTGCTTAGGGCTTCGCTAAGTTGCTGAGGCTGGCTTTGAACTCGCGATCATCCTGCCTCAGCCTCCCAAGTGCTGGCATTACAAGTGTGCGCCACTACACCCAGCAGGGATCTTCTTAATATATCATCCCAGGGGGAAAGGGCAAGAGGTTGAAAGAGAACAAAAAAAAAAAAATCAAACTCACTGTCTCAAACCTTTTATAATTATCATTAATCATGCATGAGGGCTGAACCTTCATGGCCTAATCACCTCTGAACCTACTGGAATAACCTGAGAAACTTGAAAAATAATTCCCAGCACTCAAATTCTGATTTATTAAATATAGGACTAGACTGGGAATAGGTATTTTGTATTAAGTTATTGTTATAATGTAATATTATATGGTATATTTCAGTGAAAATATATAAACCAAGGCTTTCATGGTCTACAAAGAAAAATATCACACACCAAAAAAAGCAAAGTACAGAAAATAATCACATTGTTATTCAGTTTTTTGTCACTGTGACCAAAATACCTGGCAAGAACAACTTAGAAGAAGAAGTTTATTTTGGCTCATGGTTTTTGGAAGTTCAGTCCATGGTTGGCCAATTCCTAGCTCTGAGCCCAAGATGAGGCAGAACACCAGAGAAGAATGGAAGTGGAGGTAAATTGCTTACATCATGAGGGTTGGGAAGCAGCAATAGAAGGGAAGGAGCTTCAGGAAGATGAATCCTTCCAGGGCACATCTCAAGTGACCTCCAACTATGCCCCACCTGCCTACAGTTACCATCCAGTTAGTCCATTCAAACTAGGATGAACTAATCAGATTATAGTTCTTATAATCTAATCATTTTACCTCTGAATATCCCTGCATCAACCCAGGAGCTTTTGGGGGATACCTCATGTCTAAACGATAACATTCTACCCTGGTTATCTAAATCTATAATAGATAGATAGATTCTATCTATCTATTAGATATTATCTATTATCTATCAATCAATCTATCTATCTATCTATTAGATAGAATGTTATCTAAATGATAACATTCTGGCGCCCCAAAGCTCATGTCCATCTCACAGTGAAAAATGCATCCAGTCTATCTTCAAAAGTCCCTGTAGTCTTAACAGTTCCAGCACCGTCTCAAAGTCCAAGTCCAAATTCACTTCTGAGACTCAAGACCAGCTCTTGGTTTGAGCCCCTGTAATGATCAAAAGCAAGTTACATACATCCACTATACAGTGGAGCAAAGTAAACATTCTCCTTCCAAAGAAAGGAATAGGGCATAGAAGAAAGGATGAGACCAAAGCAAGACTGAAACCCAGCTGGGCAAATGAGCCCTGTAGCTCCAAGTCCAGAACCTGGGACACATGCTGGTGAGTTGTGAGCGTCAAAGGGCTTAAGCAGCCCTACCGCTTTGGACTTGCCAGTTACAGTGGCTCCAGGTATCTCTTTTAACCTGGCTTTTTCTACAATCAGCAACTCTCCTTGGCAGATGGTCCATGCTCATGACACCTCTTATTTCCTAGGGTCTCCATTCCAGCTTCAGCTTCACCTTCACAGTGTCACACATTACCCTCTCAGGGGCAGCCCACAGGGATTCCAAACCTACTCCACTTTGTCTGAGCTCCCAGGTCTTCCTTTGAAATTGTGGTGGAATACTCCATGACCGCCTACCTCTACTATCCTGAATCCCTGGCAGAACCAGCACCATGGGAATGATGCTCGTGTCAAACAGAAGCTGAGTCCCTGGAATCACAGCCGCAGTGGCCTCTGAGTACCTGGGTGGCCAAGCATGGCAAAACAACTTCCAAGTCACCCTGTGCAAGCAGGGTGACCTTCTCAAAGGAATTTTTACTTTTACACCCTGAGCCTGCAGTGGGTGTGGTATTTCTGATACCTAAGATGTCCTCAAAGCATCTTTCCCATTGTCTCTGTGCAAATAATTTAGCATCTCTTTAATGGCTGTAATTTATTCCACAATCACATCCTTATTAGCTACAGTTTTACACCTCATTTTCTGACCAAACTGCAAGTTTTTCAAATCTTTCCTGTCTGTTTTCCAATACCCTGAGGTGAGTTTTCCTCCACTGCTGGCCTTCCACCATGATGTTCTGCTTCAGTCAGTCAACCATGGACTGAACCTGTGAAACCATGAGCCAAAATAAGCTTTTCCTCTTTCTAATTTGTTCTTCTCAGGTATTTTAGTCACAGTGATAAGAAGCTTACTAGCACACACATAACACAAAATAGCATTTCTATAAAGATTAAATAACCCAAAACAACTCCACATAAATGGATGGTGAAAGTGTAAAAACACAGACAAGAAACATAAACTACACCCAAAAGTTTTTGTTATCTCTTAGGAGTAAGGGGATTGGATGATACCATTGAGGAAGCATACAAAAAAAGTTTTTATTCCCTAAATATGTTATTTCTTTTAAAAAGAAAATGTAGGGCTGGGGCTGTAGCTCAGTGGCAGAGCACTTGCCTTGCATATGCGAAGCACTGGGTTCAATCCTCAATACCACATAAAAATGAACAAGTAAAATAAATGCTTTCTGTCCATCTATAACTATAAAAAAAAAATTAAAAAAAAAGAAAATGTACTGGAGCAAGTGTGGCAAAATGTTGCCATTGAATACATTTGAGTGGGGGTTGTTTTAGTTGGTTTTCTATTACTGTGACAAAATGCATGAGAAAAAAAACTTAAAGGAGGAAAGATTTATTTTGGTTCAAGGTTTCAGGGGTTTCATCCCCTAGTCACTTGGCTCCATCACTGTGGGCTTGTGGTGCAGCAGAATGTAATGCCAGGGCAGTCAGGAAGCAGAGAAAAAGGAAGGAAATGGAGACAAAATAAACCCTTCAAGGACATGCTCCCAGTGACCTACTCCCTCAAACTAGGTTCCACTTCCTCGTAGAACCACAATTTCCCAGTAGTACTACCAGCTGAGGACCAAACTATAAGGGTAGATGGGTGATTTTATATTATTCTCTGCTTTTTTTGTATACTTGAAATGCTCCATACAAAGAGAAGCTACATTTTCTTTGTTCAGGAAGTGTGTCAGTAATGAACCCTGCTATGGGATACTGAGAATGTCTAAGGGGAGCCTTCTGTAATGAGAACTGCACAAAATACTTGACTTTAGTCCCATCTTTTCAAGGAGAATCTGTGGAATGGGGACTGTCAGAGCACATATGTGAAGCACTGCTTTAATGTATATTGGAAACCATCAATTAATTTTCATTACTAGTCACACTACACAAATGAAGACATAGACTTAAGCTTATAAAGTTTGAACTATCATAATCGTCCTTGAGCTCCCATCCCTGCTTGATAGTTGTAATCAGGCAATTTAAATCTACAGGTAGTTTGAGTGAGGGGAAGACCTGGGTCCCATCTTTCAGAGATTCATAGAGAAGGACACATCAAACTCAGCATGTACTTGAACTCAGGGATAAGATTCATTACAGCTATATAATAAGGATACACATCCAAAATATAAGTACAAAAGACACGTGGAGTATGGAGGATTTGTATGCCTTCTTATGCTCTGTCTCCCATGAGGAGTCATACAGAGGATCCTTCCCCAAGCAACAAAAATGCAGTAATATGTCTGCCCCAGGAAAGCCCATTGAGACTCAGTTTATGGTTTTTACTGGAGTTGGTAGCATAGGTACCTTCTGCCAATCCTATAGCAAAAAGCTAGACAGATAACAGGCTTCCACATTGTTTGTACGAACAGTCTGAGGACAGTGATAATATTAAGAACCCTCCCTAAATCCATGCTCACAGAAAGCAGCCAAGAGCCAAGTTTGCAAACAGGTTTTTCTAAGGATAACAGTCTCAGATCTGCTATGTTAACTCTTTCCTGCACAGGAGCCTTGGCTGAGACCTCAGAAAGAGGAATCAAAATTATTAAGGAACCCAGTGGGAAAGAATGATGAGGTGAAACCAACAAGGTGAAGCCTATTAAGGGAAAACAAGAGCCTTGCATTAAAGTCCAAAAGATTGATTACTATTACTGGCTGTGGGAGATCCAGCTTGACAGCAATTAATGTGAAAAATACCCAAGGGGTTTGCTGCTCAATATCAATTAACAGTGTTAACTGAGCCATCGGAAAACTAATGGAATCTTATTCTAAATTAATGGGGGTGTCTAGCTTAGGTCAATGGAGTTTGAGTTCTCATGATATTCTGAAATTGTCAAACATCTTCAGACCAATGAATGTCTTTCTAAGGTCCCTATTCTTATATAGATATGAATAAATAAGAGAAGTAGAGTGGGCAATGTAGGTGACTAGGCTGACTCTAAGCTGTCTTTTTTTGTGTGTGTGTGTGTGAACCAGGGACTGAACTCGGGGACACTCGGCCACTGAGCCACATCCCCAGCCCTATTTTGTATTTTATTTAGAGACAGGGTCTCACTGAGTTGCTTAGGGCCTCGCTAAGTTGCTGAGGCTGACTTTGAACTCGCGATCCTCCTGACTCAGCCTCCCAAATCGCTTGGATTACAGGCGTGTGCCACCGCGCCCGACTCTAAGCTGTCTTAACATTTTTAAACAGAGGTTTTGAAAATTTGTCAATGAATCATGGTTATTCTCTTTTGCTCCTTCTGACAATTTGGAACCAATGTTGTCAGCTTTCGAGAAACAGATACAGGGTCAATACACAGAACAAATAGAAAGGCCAGCAATGGAATTAGCTGACTAGGACAGGAAAGTTGCTCAAAGCTGGAAGTATTCACACTGCTACAGGAACATGTATCTCTAGACTGGATGAGAGTTTGAGTATGAAGATCTATAGATCATATACTCTAAAATCCTTGGCCCTGTGGTTTTACTCATTTGGACATTTTCTATTTATGCATGTGTCTTAGACTCTCCTGAATGAATAACCAAAGTAAAACAAGAGTGATTTTGGCCCATTGTCTCTGAATTTTATTCTGATCGTTACATAGGTACAGGTACCATAGGAATGCTCACAAACACTGTGGGCTCATTTCTTAACATTTCCTCCTACCCATGGGCTCTAAATTTAGAGACAAATCCTTTTACATTAGTGATATTTACTCTTGAATTTTCCCACTCCAGAATTAATCTTTAAGGATCATTGTGAGAAACACCAAATGCTTGAATGAAGGACCCTGTTTAATTTTAGATGTGATTTCAGAGGACACCAAGAAATTCCTTAGTTTCAGTTGACCCAAAGGTTATAGATTAACCTCCTCAGATTAATTCACAAAAAAATTGATTCCTCTACATCTTGGAAATATATTGACCTTCAGAAAACCCTGTTAAAAACAAATATCCTCTGGGGGAAGAAATGCTTTAGCTAATGTCATATAATTCAGTGCCATCTGAGAGTGCCATCATGTGCACTATCAGTAAATTTTTTCTAATTTTGGGTATAAAATATCTGTGTATCCACACTATGTACATACACATTTATTTACACATACTCTCAACTCCCTTAATTCATTCTCAAATTTACTTCCTTAAAACAACCACAACCCTAGTCACATCCAGCTGTGTCCGGCTACTGCATTTGAATGGAAAAAATTCCCAACCATGCTGCAAACCTCAAATGGGCCCTTATTACAGCAGTGCCATCAGATTATTCTTTTCTGACCAGGTACAGTGGCACATGCCTGTAATCCCAGCAACTCAGGAGACTGAGTCAGGAGGATCATGAGTTCAAGGTCAGCCTCGGGAAAAATTAGCAAGGCCCTAACCAATTTAGTGAGACCCTAAATTTAAAAAAAATAAAAAGTCTGGGGATGTGGCTCAGTGGTAAAGTGCCCCTGGGTTCAATCCCCATTACAAAACATATACATATATATTTTAATCTTTCCTGATCTCCCTAAAGTGTATATCAAACTTTAATGTGCTAATAAATCTCCTGAGGAGCTTGATAATACATCACCTGAGGATCTTGATAACTACAGTTTCCGATGCTGCTGCACAGTCTTGAGAACCTGCATTTCTAGCAAACTGCCAGGTTATTCAGACATTGCTGCCTTTTGGGGAGCTGTCAGGGTATTCCAGGCACCCCCAGCTCTATGCTAAGATGGCGGCTGGCAGGTTGGCAATGCGGTTTTATTTTGTAGTAAACAAGTTGCTCTCACCACGGAAGTAGATACTTGATTGGTTTGAACATCCACCCGACCTGATGACGCAGAGCACGTATATAAGGACTAGGCAGGGGGGTAGTGGGAGAAAACGCCATGAAGAATGCCAGGGAGAAAGCCATGAGAACGCTGAAAGAACACCATGGAGAACGCTGAGAGAACGCCATGAGAATGCCAGTGAGAATGCCATGAGAACGCCATGAGAGAGAACGCCATGAGGAACGCCAGAGAGAACGCCAAGAGAACGCCATGAAGAACGCCATGGAGAACGCCATGGAGAACGCCATGAGAACGCCAAGAGAACGCCATGATGAATGCCATGAGGGACGCCATTAACAGCAGCTGTGTAACATGTGTTAGGCACTAGAATAAAGTGTGTTAAAAGCAACAACCTTGTGTCGCGTCTTACCGCGGGCAGAAAGACAGCGATAGGTAGCAAGTTCCTAAATGACTACCTTATGTCTTCTCATCTCTCTTCCAACATCTAACAGTCCCTCCCCAACCCTGCTGCAAGCCAGTACCCCACTTCCTATTACACTGAAAAAGCCTTAACCTAAAAAGGACTTCACAGACTCTACCACTTCATCTACACACCTGCCAGTGTCTAGACCCATATGTTCTGCCTTGTCTTTCAATAAATAGCCAGGCATAACTTGCCTAAAAGCAAAATTCCTATGCTATCCCCCAATACTCTTCCACCATCTCAGCTGATGGTACTGTTGTTCTTCCATTTGCTGAAGTCAAAAACCTTGAAGATAGGTTTCTTTCTTCATACCTTTTATCCAATCCTATTTCCTTTACTTTCAAAATATATCCACAATCTGACCATGTCTGAACACTTGCACTGTTACTGCCTGCTCCAAGTTGCCTTGATCACTGTAATCATCTGTGAAATAGCCTCCCTGCTTCTATCCTTGTCCTCTTAGGGTTTATTTTCAACCCATCACTAACAGCAATCCTGTTAGATGTACCATATGTTACTGAACCTAAAATATCATCAATTATAAGAATGTCTTAGTGTACCTAAGTGACATTACCACGAACTAAACTATGAGGATTAGTATTAATAATAATCTTGTGCAAAGCACCCTTTAGTTATACCAGAATCTGCCTGCTTTGGAAATACTTTCATCAATACCAAGATATTTTGGGAGCGGGGGTTACTGGGGATTGAACTCAGGGACACTCAATCACTAAACCACATCCCCAGCCCTGTTTTGTATTTTATTTACAGACAGGGTCTCACTGAGTTGCTCAGCGCCTTGCCATTGCTGAGGCTGGCTTTGAACTCTCCATCCTTCTGCCTCAGTCTCCCCAGCCTCTGGGATTACAGGTGTACCCAGCTATACCAAGATATTTGACACTTTTCTCTGTGTTTTTTGTTTTGTTTTGTTTTGTTTTTTACTGTATCCATTTGTGTCACCAGATGTAATTTTCGGCAATCCTTTCACATGTATACTAGGAACAAAAGAACATACAAATCCCTCTGCTCCTGAGTTTCCGTTTCTTTTCTTTTGTCTTTTAAGGTACTTACTTCATTGTTGCTTTGTACAAAATTATGGATTTTCTATCAGTCCTCCAACAACAAACATTCATTTCATGATTCCCTGACTTCCTGTCTCACTTTAACTTTCAATACTAAATCATTGTATAATTTTTGGGAAATGTTTTTTAAAAAACAATTAAAATCAACATAGATAGTACTGATTATTCACAGAACTCAACCAAAGAAAAGAAAATAAGGCCACCCGAGGCAACTTAATGAGACCCTATTTCAAAATAAAAAATAAAAAGGATTGGGGATGTAGTTCAGTAGTAGTGCCTCCCTGAGTTCAATCGCCAGTGTCAAAACAAAACAAACAAAAAAAGACTTCCTGAACAAGTTCCTCTATGCCCAGGCAACAACCACAGGTCTAAACTTTGGCAATTGACTATTGTAAGACAGTTTCTATGAAGAAAATCCCAGTAACTATGATCCTAGACATGTAAAATGTAGGAAAATTTGCCTCTTAGAGCAGGAAGCTGGGGATATAGCTCAGTTGGTAGAGTGCTTGCCTTGCGTGCTTCAAGGTCCTGGGTTCAATCCCCAGCACCACAATAAATAAATAAATAGATAAATCCATTCACATGACTTTTGTACTCCAAACCTTCTAAACTTCCCTACCATAACCTACCCGGTGCTATGTGTACTTTCTGTGTTTATCCCCAACAACTATATCTTTATCCCTGAAGGTTTTGTCATTTTAATCTCCAGGGGGGTATTTGGAAGTTATCCACAAGCATATATTTTGTTTGGATTTCTGAGATGTGTTTATGTTCCTCACAGTCCTGTATAGAGGTGAGCCACTTCTACCATTTCCAGTATGAGGATTGACTTCCAGGAATTCTCCTCTTTCCCTGTGCTGACTCAGCTAAAGTTAGGACACAAGGACTCAAGGTCAGACAGTGTTCAGTGATTAGAACATGTGTTATTGGCTCCAGGTCCCGAAAGTATGTAAGTAGAGGCAGGGAAGCATTCACTGAAATGTGTGATGCCAGATGCCAGACTGTGGAGAAATCTTCTAATCACCAGACATATAAAATTATAAGTAGTGGTTTTGGTTCATATCAAAGTTCACCTAAACATAGGTTTTCTTCTATCAAGAACACACATAAAAACCCAGTTAAACACTGGGTTTGTGATATTTCCCAACTTTTATAAAGTTTGTAATTTACTACAGTTTCTTTGGTCATTCTAATGAAATATTCAAATTTGTACCTAAGTTTGTATTTGTAAATCTTCTTTCCCATAAAGAGAAGCCTGAAATTTTATGACTTAGGTCCCACAAACCTAAATGGATCCCTATTCTGACATATGTACCATGGAATGTACCTGCCCCTCCCATACATACGTGCTTGACTCCAGGCCTGCTGATCCCCCGGCTCTCCCTCGGATAATTCCAACAAATGCTGACCTCTGCAGTGTTCATTTTCCAGACATCTGCAACCTCCCATTTTGAAAAATGTTTTTCAAAATTTACCTTCCTCAACAGGACCTTCCTGTCCATTCCTTTTGAACATGTAGCATGGTGGGGGGGGGTGTCCCCAAACTTTTTTTATTATTTTGAGACAGGGTTTTGTTTTTTTTTTTTGCTAATTTGCTGAGGCCAACCTTGAACTTGTGATCCTCCTACCTCAGCCACCTGAGTTGCTGGAATTATAATCATGTGCTTCAGTGCCCGGCATCCTCAAACTTGTTATTCTGCCCTAATTCTCTATTTACTATAGCATTTTTCACAATCCTAAGGTAGACAGATGAATGGACAGAAGGATAGATAGGTAGATAGATGCTGTCAATATATAACCATGTCACAAGGCGTGGTGGTGCACACCTGAAACCCCAACAGCTTGGGAAGCAGGATTGAGAATTCAAAGTCAGCCTCGACAACTTAGCAAGGCCCTAAGCAACTCAGTGAGACCGTCTCTGAACAGAAAAAAGAGCTGGAGATGTGGTTCAGTGGTTAAGCACCCCTGGGTTCAATCCCTGATACCAAATATATATATTTGTATATATGTGTGTGTGTGTGCACCTGTGCGTGTGTGTGTGTATATATATATATATATATATATATATATATATATAAAACCATGTTATTGTGCTTTCAGTCTATGGCCTATCCCCCCAAAGTAAAATGTATACATGTTAAATGAATGAAACTTTATATCAAAATCTGAATTAGTTACTTATGTAAATAATTGAATCTATATATATTCTTTTAAACCAAAGTGAAAACAACTTCTCGAAGGCCCTTAAAGGAAACATTTCACTATGACTTGAATTAATTTTAGGTTAATATGATAGTCTGGGTCCCGCAATGTAAAAATGTGAAGAAAACCGGAATTTTCCATTGAATAGCCCTGGGGAAATGCTGTAGTGTTCAGTCGTAGTCAGTGGCTGCACATTCCTACGACAGTAAATGGCAGGAGGATTTTTACAGTTGAATGACTGTATGACAAAAGCAAAAGTTGCCTTTCAAATGCAGCTGCTCATAAGCACAGCTCTTAGATTAGGAAACCTGGTTGTGCTATGTTGGCCAGTATTTCAAACAATGAGGAAAATGAGAACAGCAAAAAACATTGAATATTGTGAGCATTGGACACAAACCAGCCATTTAAAATGGTTATTCATTAACTTCTTCTTTGCCTGGATTGTTTGGATTTTTTCCACTTCACTGAGAAGTGAGGCTCACTTTTCTACATTTTCGTGATACAGAAGTATCAAGGGCTATGATTCCAGCTCGGTATGGTCGAGGAGAGCAATAAGAGCTTTACAGATGTTAATTTCTCTCAGGTCTCAGATGTTCACACGTCAGGAAAAGTCTTCCTTCTGGTCTTCAGCAAAGCAAGTTAAAATTAACATCTATGTCCCTTGTGTTTTCATTTGGCTGCCCGATCTTTCAAGCAACTTCTGTCACTGTGTGAAAGGTTGGATAAGAAGCAACTTCTGCCTTTGTGTGAAAATTTCAGACAAAATCATTTTGTTGAAACGAAGAAAGATTCGAGCACAATGCTTGGCCCAGCAGGTATTCTGGGACATTTACGTATTTTGCACAGTCGTTCTGTGGAAATTTTAATTTCAAGAGCAAGTATCCCTGTGTAATAGGTTTTTTTAAAAAAAAAACCCTTACTATACTCTATACAACCTCAATACTTCTAGAACACTTCTCCTGTGATACTAGAGTCAATATAGAACATTTCTGTGACCCCAGATAATATGGGGTTTTCCTATACTAACCAATTCTTCAATACCATGGACGAGGGGGGGGACTGTTTCCTACACTTTTACTCAATCTTGACACTCCCTGGAGATAGCATTCAGATCCCACAGTTTAACAGGCTCAGTCCCACCGTTTTTCCTCCCCATTTCACAGATTCCAATCTCAAGTGGTGAATTCCTAGGCTACCCACAACTTCTGTCCAACTTGACCTCAAAGTGGAGATACCTACAACCTACAACCCCTTTATCACTTTCTTTCTTTTACTGGTCCTGGAGATGGAACCCAGGTCCTCAAGCATGTTAGGCAAGTATTCTGCCACTGAGCTGGACCCCAACCCCATACTTCTTTTTTTTTTTTTTTTTTTTTTTGCAGGAGGTGAGGTACTAGGGATTAAACCCAGAGGTACTTTACCACTGAGCAACATCCCCAGCCCTTACTTTTTTATTTTGAGATGGAGTCTCCCTAAGTTGCTGAGGCTAGCCTCAAACTCACGATCCTCGTGCTTCAGTTTCCTGAGTTGCTGGGATTATAGGTGTGTACCACCATGCCCTGCTTTTACAACTCCTTTCAAGGTTGAATCATTTGCTAGTGAGGGGTAAGGCAATTGCAGGACGGGCCGCACCTCAGCAGAGTGGCGGCTTTCCCTATGCAGACTCAGGGCACTGGGGGGATGAAGGGAACAGTGACTGGAGGCATCTGGGCATAGGGGGAGCAAGGAAGCAGGACTGACCTGCAGGGACCTAAATGCAGTTTGGCATTCTCCCCATTACATACCTTACCCTGGGCAGCACCCATGCCCACTGGGCAGAAAGTAGCCTCTGATCTGTAGATCTCATGGAGAGAGAGAAAAACTGGAGGTTCGTTTGAACGGGGAGGAGTCAAAAGAACTCCCAAAACATCACATTTCCTGGTTAGGGAACCAAAGGGGTAAAAAGAACCCCCAAAACATCCTGTTTGCTGGTTAGGGAACCAAATGAAAGTACAGGGGAGGGACTACAGAAAGAAAAAGAAAAATGGAGGCAGATCTCATGGACCAGGGATGTTTTATTCAGCACCAGAGGGGTACATCTTCCAGGACACAATGCGGCAGGTAACCAGAAGGGTCTGGGTTTTATATTCGATCTTAGCAGAGCCAGGCCATGAGAGGAGTTAGTTACTTTTGGAGGGCAGGGACCAGGGCCCGGGCATGGGAGGAGTTTTGGTGGTGGGATCATTTAGGGCAGGGGAGGAGGACAGGTAGGTTACCATATCCTTCAGCTAGATTGGCTCAGAATTTGGGAAAACACTTACATTTGCTGATTCATTATGAAGGATGCAGATGAAGAGTCAGTAGAAGTGATACATATAACAAAGTATGAGGAAAAGGACATAGAGCTGTCATGCCCTCTTCCACACATTCCCCTCCCAGTCCCTTCATGTGTTCAGCAACCTCCAAACTCTCCAAACTCTATAGTTCAAGGATTTTTCTGGCCTCATCATGTGAGCACTATCAATTATTAGCTATGTCTTTAGTCCCTCTAGGGAGGACAGGGAGGGGTCAGGGGTGGGGGCTGAAAATTCTAAGCTTTTTATCATGGCTTAGTCTTTCTGGTGACCAGTCCCCACCCAAGAGCCCACAAAGACTCACCTCATTATAAGGAAAGCTACTCCTATAACCCAAGAAATTCCAAAGGATTAAGAGCTCAGTGTCAAGGGACTAGCATCAAAGGTCAAATTTCAGAATGTGTACCTAGCATCCCTATCAGTCAGGAAATAGCAAGGATTTTAGGAGCTTTGTACCAGGAACTGGGGCTCAGACCAAACATACATTTCTTCTTATCTCACAATATCATGATCCCCTACAAAGATCAGTTGTACAAAATGTGGGTGATGGTGCGGTAAGCTATCTTGCTCTTCCTTTATAATACAAACCTTTGTAACTTTGATTCCTATCTCATTTTGGTTCTTGGTAATTGTCATCAAGCTCTAGCTGTCTATTCACAACCTTTTAAAGTGGCAAGAGGAGCCAGGCATGGTGGCGCACGCCTGTAATCCAAGCGACTTGGGAGGCTGAGTCAGGAGGATCGCGAGTTCAAAGCCAGCCTCAGCAACTTAGCGAGGCCCTAAGCAACTCAGTGAGACCCTGTCTCTAAATAAAATACAAAATAGGGCTGGGGATGTGGCTCAGTGGCCGAGTGCCCCAGAGTTCAATCCCTGGTTCCAAAAAAAAATTAAAAATTAAAAAAATTAAAAAATAAAGTGGCAAGAGGAGGCCTAACTGGCACCAGGTTCACCTAATGGCCTGTGTTCCTGCTACTGGGGCCCCCACATTCTGAACATCTCAGCTACAGGGATCCTGTTGAAACCAGAATCAGATCAATACCACTCTAATGATTCCCACCCTCCCTTGGGTTCTCATTTCTCTGGAGGTAAAGGCAGAATCCTCACAAGAGCCTGCAAAGCCTTGCTTGATCTGAGCTGTGTCCTCCTCTTACCTAGAACATAGCACACACACTCCCTCCTCGGCCCTTTGCATTTTCTCTCTCTGACTGGAACTCTCTTCCCCCAGATTTCCTTATGTTGCTCTCCACAACCCTCTACAAGCCGGTGCTCAGATATTAACTTTTACTGGGCATGATGGTGTGTACAGTCCCAGTGATTCAGGAATCTGAGGCAGGAAAATTTCTTGAGCCTAGAAGTTTGAGGCCAACCTGGGCAAGACCCCAGCTCCAATAAAACCAAAAAAGTCACCTTCTCACTGAGGTTTTCTCTCATCACTTTCTTTCCTTTTTGTTTTTTTTTTTTTTTTTTTTTTTTGGTACTGGGTAGAACCCAGGGGTGCTCTACCACTGAGCCACATCCACAGGTCTTTTAATTTTTATTTTGACACAGGGTCTTGCTAAGTTGCTTAGGGCCTCACTCAGTTGCTGAAGCTGGCCTCAAACTTGAGATCCTCCTATCTCAGCCTCCCGAGTCACTGGGATTACAGGTGTGTGCCACCATGCCCAGCTCACACAAACATAAAGTATGTACTCATTTGTGTAAGGCCCGACTGACCAGCACATTTTAATTTGCATCACTTCACATACATACACACATTTTTCCTTCCCTGTTTTATTTTTCCCATAACCCTTTATCACTATCAAACAGTATATATATATATATATATATATATATATATATATATATATTTTTTTTTTTTTTTTTTTTTTTTTTTTTTTTTTTTTGCAGTGCTGGGGATTGAACCCAGGGCCTTGTGCTCAAGAGACAAGCACTCCACCAACTGAGCTATATCCCCAGTCCTTATGTAACATTTTCTGCATTGTCTTGCTTATTGCCTTTCTTCCCTAGTAGAATATGAGCACCAGGAGGACAGTGATTTGTGCCTTGTCTGTGCTGTTCACTGCTCTAAACCAAGCCTTGGATTATCACTTGGAATATAGCCAAGGTGAACACTCATACCAGCTTGCCAGGACAGTTTAAGTTATTGCCTATGGTTCTGGTGCAACAGTGTCCACTTTATTCTTTGAATATAACCCTTGCTACTTTGGTACTGCAACTTGTTTTTAAAATGGACATGTTTCTTTTTCTTCTTCTCTCCCTGCTCCTCCCTAATCTCTCCCCCTCCCTAATCTCAGGGGAAACAGGCCTACCTTTCTTCCCCATCCTAGGCAGAGTTATCTGTCCCTGAGTACACACCCAACATAGGAATGAAGTGATCCAGACTTTAGGGATGGCACCAGAAGATCTCAGAAATCACTGTCTCCCAAATTAACAAGTGAATTGCAACTCCAACAGAGAACACATGGAATGTAGCTTTGACTCACCTCTTTAAAAGCCCCCTGTTCCTATTGATGGGGAGAATCATAGCCTCTAGGACAGGAGTCCCCTGTGCTTCTCCTTTGCTAGCAAAGCAATAAACCTTCTTTTTCCTTTTTCTCAAAACCCTGTCCTTGTTATTGGATTGGCATCAGGGACAAGGACCAAGCATCCGGCAACACTGGTATGATAATTAATGGCACCCCCTTCACTGTCCAAAGTAATAGATGATTAATTTGTGGTTATTGTATAAGGAAGAAATGTTCAATAAATATTTTATGATTGAGAAGGTGGTCCCTCAAGGGTAGAAGTGCCTTCTCCAGTTTAGTTCTGATAGAGGCAGTACTGGGAGAGAAACAGAATACCCACTCAGAAACGGGAGTGAAGAAGAGCAGCTGACATCTGGAAGGTCAGTCTTTGGACTATAGTCCATCCAAGTCTGATATTCAAAGGCAGAATGCTAATCCCCAGCAAAAAAAAAAAAAAAAAGAAAAGCATAGCAGAGTTGCTGCGCCTGCAAGAAAACTTGGGAACTAGAAGGTTGACAACAGCAGAAGTAGAAGCTATCATCCAAGAGAGAAATCCAGCTTTGTAAACTGGGACTAAAGAGGGCAGCAGCCAGATAATCACAAATTCAGTTCAAAACCCAACTAACAAACAAGGATTCCTAATGCTTTTCTCTCTTGAACAAACACTTTGAACCTTTTACATATATTCAAAATCATCCTTTTCTTAATGAATACTATGGTTCCTATTGGGGTTTAGGACTGCTTACCCCAAAATATGATACATGGCATTTGAAGAAACAGAAGAAGCAGGCCATAGAAACTAGAAAGAATTTTTCTTACCCATTGTCCTCTGCATTGGGCCATAAAACCTAGTTGATCTTTCCCTGAAACAGGTCATAAGACTCATTCCAGAGGGGTCCTGCCCTGTGCCTGGAGGAAAGGAATGTGACACAGGGATGCCAAGAAGTATCTGAACAAATAGGCCTTGTTAAAGTCCCCGTGCCCCAGTTTATGACTATTTGATCCTAGCCCTATTTTGTCCAATTATGTTTCTTCCAAACTATCCACTGCTTCATCAGATTTATAACAAAATACACTCAACTTCCCTGGGTCTTTGGGTATTCATTTCTGAATGTTCTCATGTCATATAAAATACATTAAATAGGGCTAGGGGTATAGCTCGGTAGTAAATGGTTTGCCTGGCAATGTGCAAGGCCCTAGGTTCAATCCCCAGCACCAGAAAAAAAATTTATATTAAAAAATGCATGTACTGCTGGGCACAGTGGCACACACCTATAATCTCAGTGACTCGGGAGACTGAGACAGGAGGATCGAATTTGAAGCCAGCCTCAGCAACAGCGAGGTGCTAAACAACTCAGTGAGACCCTGTCTCTAAATAAAATACAAAATACGGCTGGGGATGTAGCTCAGTGGTGGAGTGCCCCGAGTTCAATTCCCGGTACCCACCCCACAAAAATGCATATACTGTTTACTTGTTAATCTGTCCTTTGTTATAGGAGTGTCAGAAATGAACCTTAAGATGTATAAGAAATCTTTTCTCCCTATGCTCCTCTTCTATTTACCTTGCTACCCTTTTTTCAAAATATATGAGTATTCTTAAAAAACTACATTTCCTTTTGATTTCTATTAGCCCCTATATCAATTTTCTATCGCCATCCTAATAAATTGCCACAAAATAAGCAGCTTTAAACACAAATTTGCTATTTCACCTTTCTGTAGGCCAGAAGTTTGGGTTGGATCAGCAGGTTTCACTGTTCTGGATCCTACGAGGCAAAAATCAAAGTATCAGTCAGCTTGAACACTTTTTTGAATGCTCTGGGAGTTAGTCCCTGTCCGGACTCAATCAGGTTGTTAGCAGAATTCAGTTCCATGCTGTTATAGGACTGAGATCCCCATTTCATTGCTGACTATTGTCCAGGAATCACTCTCAGTTCTAGAAACTGCCCACATCCCCTGGTTTGTGATCCCCTTCATCTTCAAATCCAGCAACAGCTGGTGTGTGCCTGTCATACTTTGAATCTTCCCAGACTCCCCTTCTACCACATCTCTCTTCTGCTTCCCTCTTGTACTGAATCTCTCTGACTGATTTTTCTTTTTCCTCTTCTGTTTTTGTGAGCTCATTTGCTTCCATTGGATCCACGCAGAAAATCTAGGATTATCTCCTTATTTTAAAGTTAATTGATTAGCAACTGTAATTATATCTGTACAATCCCTTCACGGTAGTATCTAGATTAGTGTTTGAATAACCAGAATAAGGGAATCTGGGTTGGGGACACCTTTAGAATTCTGTCCACCCCACTCACCCCATTCTTGAAAATGTATACTTTCCAAAATTGCTTTTCAAAGTGTTTATTATCAGCCACTTGAATTTTCTTTACTTGTGAGTCTCAGGGCCACTCTGCTTTGTAGTCCCCAAATTATGCCTGTTAAAGATAAAGGGAAATGAGTCAGCAGAATACTATGTCGTACTTAAAGAATAAAAAGGAACCAATGGAATTCGGATGTTGAGATCTGGAGTGTGAGATTCTCCAGTTTCTGGCCACTATTCACTCCTTTCATCCCTTCCTGCAAGCAAAATGTCTGGTTAATAGCAAAATCATTGCAATAAAAATGATTGTTCAAGTCTCTTATGTCCAAGGCAAGGTAAATGGCTTAGAAGATATTCATCATACTCAGGAAATCCCAGTGCACAGGAGCATAATTACCAAAATGGTGGCCTGGGAAAGTGAAGGTGGGAAGAGTCCATAAAACCAAGACCCTCTAGATATGAACTGTAACAAAATATGTATAGGATGATGATGTCGAAACAGTTGCAGCAACTCCTGCACAGAAGTGGGATAAACGCAGTGGTTCTCCAGATGGGATCCCTGAACCATCATCATCAGCATTGCCTGGGAACTTGTTAGAAATGTAAATTCCAGGGCCTTACCCCAGACCTACTGAATCAGACACCCTGGGGACAGGGCCCAGCAGACTAGGTTTTAAGATGTTCTTCTGGTGATTCTAAAGTAGGCAAAGGGATTCCAAAAGTGATTTCAAAGGGATTCCAAAGTAGTGTAGCCCTTTCCAAAGAAGACTGCTCTCAAGATAATGAAAAGAAAGGAAACACAAGTTTGATCTCTGGTGGGGTACCCTTCCAACAGGCTACCACATTACACAATAAAGGGAAAGAGACATCTGAAGGAGGTAAGGATATAATATAAAAGCATCAGAGAGATTCTGAATTGCCTTTGATATCATGACACTACGGTAGTGACTTTCTAAGGAGGTGTGGACACAGAATTTAAACCAGACACATTTCCCTAACCCTAAATGTGATGATGTCCTGTAGAACAGTTTTATTCCCCCAAATCTCTGGGGACTTTTTCAAACTATATCAATCCAATATAAATTATTCTTAAGTGCCCTGGGCAGGAATACTTATATTTTGAAAAATAGCTGTCAAGAGATTCTGATCAATTTCATCATTTCTGTCCTCTTAGTGAAAGTCACTGAGAAAAAAGAGTGTTAACTTTGCCATCCTACCCACATTTCCAACCCGAGTTGAATATATTCCTAAAATGTTCAACTGAAACTCTTCAGATCTGAATGTTTTCTTCATGACCCAAGGTGTGGAAAGCTGTGTTACTGATTTAGCTGCTAATAGCAAGTGTGAAATAAAATGAAGTGTCTAAACAGCAACAGTGAGCCCTGTCTCTACACAGTAAGCTTCTCCTTTGGCTGAATTTGGATGTGAAGCTGGCAAGCTGCCCAGCCCCTCAGAGTGAAGGAATTTATTGTGAGTGAATGTGGCAGGCAGAGGGAGTGGAAGGGGTCAAGGGCATGGTTGAACTCATACATCTGCCTGGCCTCTAAAAAGAGAGGAATGAACCCTGTTTAGGGAAATTAAGGCTTTGTCCTCTTTATCCTTCCTTGTTCAATAATGATTGACTTCCTTTTGAACTGAAATCATATGTTTTGATTTTGAATCTGAGTTGTTTTTTTTTTTTTTTTTGGTTGATCTGGAAGCCCTAAAACAAAAGAAATGGCTTTGCTTGATGTTTTACATGCAAATTTTTACATATTCAAGCAGCAACTCCTGAAGCATATTCTTTGAGATCTGCTTGGATCCCAGCTGTGCCATTTTCAAACTCTTAAGTTTGGACAAATCTCTTAGCATCTCAGTGCCTCACCTATAAAATATAGTTGTTCTTAGTCGGATTATTTAAGGATTAAATGAGTTCATAAATGTCAAGCACTTAGAACCATACCCTGAGTTCATGGTCACACGACAAATGAAAATTATCATTGCTTTTGTGCTAGTTGTTTTCCTTGACTTCATCTTCCACATCTGTTATGGTTTAGAAATGAGGTGTCCCTGTAAAACTCTTGTGTTACACAGTGCAAGAATTTTCAGAGGTGAAATGATTGGGTTATGAGAGTCTTAACCTCATCAATGGATTAATCCACTGATGTAGATTAATCCATTGATACAGATTAACTGGGTGGTAACTGAATGGAGCTAGAAGAGATAGGTCACTGGGGGAGTGCCTTTGGGGTTTATATTTTGTCTCTGGTGAGCAGAGCGCTCTCTCTCTCTCTCTCTCTCTCTCTCTCTCTCCTTCAGTTTTGCCATGTCCTGAACTACTTTCCTCCACCAAACTCTTCCACCATGCTGTTCTGCCTCATCTTGGGCCCATAGCTATGGAGTCAGCCATCTATGGACTGAGTCCTTTGAAACCATGAACCAAAATAAACTTTTCCTTCGCTATGTTGTTCTTGTGAGGTCTTTTGATTATATCAATGAAAAGGCTGTATAAAACAACAGCTCACGTTTTCCATCCCTCACCCAATTTTGTACCACGTGCCTGGTGAGCAGGATGACTGAGGTCGGCAGGAAAGTGAAAGAATATGAAAATGTTATTTTGATGACTGGGAAATTTGCCCTTTTAGCATTTAGACAGACAAAAGGTGGACACCAGCAAAAGTACATTTTAAATCATTTCAACATAATATACAAACTGTATCAGTCAGCATGGGTAAAGTCTTATGCACTAATCTAGAAGCCCAGTACTGTAACAGCATGTAATAATGGCTATTTATATCCTTTTCCCCTTTTATTCAATTTTGTCTATTAACTATTTTAAAACTAAAAATTAAAACAAATTAAATAAACAAATGGAAAGCTACAAATTATTATCTAAATACACATAAACAAAAGCATTCAGAATATGCAATGACTATTTTTATAATAGTAACTTTCCCAAAACTGCAAACAGAAGGAGACTTATTCAATATGATAGAAGACATCTTTTAAAAAACCTAAAGCTGATATCATACTATTATAAAAATATCATATTCTAAGCTAATACCATATTTTTTCAAATCTTTAAATTGCCTTTTTTCTGTAGGAAAACATTTCGGTTCGTTTGCTTCATATTGATTTAGTTAGGAAGCTTTGTTTCATGCCATTTATTACAACTGTTACAAGTTCAAATAATCAGGATAAATAAACTGTATCAATGCTATCTTCATTATTTGCCTAACTTGATTTTTACAAATGGACTTACATTTTCATTTAATAAGTCTGCTTTTTTTCTTTTTGGTACTGGGGATTGAACCCAGGGGTGCTTTATCACTGACATACATTCCCAGTCCATTTTATTTTTTATTTTTGAGACAGCATCTCATTAAATTGCTTAGGGCCTCGCTAAATTGCTGACACCGGCCTCCAATTTGCGATCTTTCTGCCTCAGCCTCTGCTGGATTACAGGTGTGTGCCACCAGGCCCAGCTAATAAATTGACTTTAAAAAATCCAATGGAATATATTTTACAAATGCAATCCATAGTCATCTAATTTAAATTTTGGATAAAACCAACTTTGTATATCAGATATGGTTAAGGTACTGTGTACCTATTAAAAACAACTGTAATGGCTATAATAGTATTTGGACCCTATCTTAGCTCCAAATGCTGAAATTGAAACTGTCTAAAGTTGGGGGCCTCTCTGAAATTGAAAGCAACTTCCTCATGCTGAGAGTGTAAACTGAGGGGCTGCACCCAACCCTGACCTAACAGTCCCAGAAAGCTGAGAGTGGAGATAGTGCCCTGCCAGGACCTGTCTGCAGGCTAATTAAATCTGCATATGCATATTTCCTGCCTTTTGTCTCACTTTACCTCCTTTTCTCTTCTAAAAGTTTTCTTCAAGTCAACTAAATCTACATATATGTAATCACCTGGATTTTTTCTATAAATCGTAATTTCTGTAGAACCAGCCAGAGAGCCAGTCTAGTTGCTTCTTTCCAGTTTGATCAAACTGCATAAAATTCACCCCCCCCCCCTTTGCCTATGTCTTATGTGGACAGGCAGCTGAATCTGGTCAAATGAGATGCAGGCAAGGTTCCCTGGGTTATGTGGGTTATGCAGCCACTAACAAAATGAATATTCTAAAATATTCTAATTATTTTTCTTTTTTAGTTGTAACTTTCATTTGACTTGACATGGATGAGTATAGCTTGAAATACTGGATAATATATACATAATAAGTATATAATAAGTATAATATACTCATCATACTCATAAACAGTATAATTGGTTCTTTTAATATTCAAAACCACCTTCTAAAAATAATAAACACTTATAAACCTGCTTCAAAATAAATAATTAAAAATACTTTATATTTAACAATATAAAAAACACAAATCAATCTGAAATGAATAATCTGAGCCCTAACTGCAAATTATTTAAATTCAAATTTTTTCAGTCTTTAATATTTACATGACTAGTAGTTTTTGAAAACCATAATCACAAGCAGAATGATCTAATTTTCAGACATCTCAGTTGTCTGAGAGAACTACATTAAAAAAAATCACTCGTCTCATTCCCACTTTAGAACGATAAAGGGATAAGTAGAATTTTTCCAGAGTTGATTTGTATCATTTTAAATGCATAGATATGTAATTCCTATTGTATCTTTTTCTGTACTGTCTTTTCTTCTTATATTCAAAGTATGCATATATGTATTCATATTTTTTTTTTTGTACTGGGGATTGAACCTACAGAACTCCACTTCTGAGCTCCATCCCCAGTTCTTTATAAAAGTTTTGAGCCAGAGTCTCACTAAGTTACTGATTGTCTCACTAAACTGACTTCCCAGTCTCAAACTTGTGATCCTCCTGCCTCAGCCTCCTGAGTCACTGGGATGACAGGTGTGAGAAATAAAGTCCAGTGGTCAATTTTCAGAATACAGTATTTACCTGTAAATGTAAAATTGGGATATAGGAAAGGCAGCCGAAGGGGAAATAGAGCAGAATGGAAAGTTACAAGCAGTTAACTCACACAATAGCCCCATAGCCCATGGACGTGGCAGATCCAAAGTCCATGCACCTGAATAGCCCCTTGACAAACAGGAGGTGGGAGAAAGGGTCAGTCAGCCTCACCAACAGAGAGAGAAATCTCTCTATTAAGAAATAGTAATTTAGGCTGGGTGCGGTGGTGCAAGTCTAAAATCCCAGCAGCTCAGGAGACTGAGGCAGGAGGATTGGGAGTTCAAAGCCAGCCTCAGCAACAGTGAGGCCCTAAGCAACTCAGTGAGACCCTGACCCAAGTGCCCCTGAGTTCAATCCCCAGTACCAACCCCACCAAAAAAATAGTAACTTAGGTAAAGAAGAGCTGTGTACATGTCAGAATGTGTTCATCCCCAAAAGACTTTCCTACCACAAGAGAACAAGGAGAGGTGGGAACAACTAAAGGTATATTTCTTTAAATAATCAAATAGGAGACAGTGAAATCTAGGCAACATTTGAGAAGATTATGTGCCAGGGATAAAATGCTGATTGTAACTCTTCTGGGTGTGCCTGGCTACCAGGCACCTGATCTTGCAAGACCATCAATAAAGACTCGTTTTTTGTGTGTGTCTCTTAGTCCATTCTTTGGGTTTAGACAGGTAAGCGTGTTTCTTACATAGGCGTGTACCACCACACCTGGCCTCATATTGTTTTTATTTCAAAGTAACTCCTCAGAAATTTACTCTACTAGGAGTTACATTGTTTTAGAAAGTCTGTCAAGTTTGCTAGATTGTAAGCATTGACTATGGTTTTTTAAAAAATTTTTTAGTTTTTTTTAGTTTTTGATATTTTATTCATTTATTTATATGCAGTGCTGAGAATCAAACTCAGTGCCTAACACATGTGAGGCAAGTGCTCTACCACTGAGCTACAATCCAAGCCCTGTAGTTTTCTTTTTAAATTAACATTGGTAGCCAGCCACTGTGGCACAAGCCTGTAATCCCAGCAGCTCAGGAGGCTGAGGCAGGAGGATGGAGAGTTCAAAGCAGCCTCAGCAAAAGCAAGGCCCTAAGCAACTCAGCAAGATCCTGTCTTTAAATAAAATACAAAATAGGACTGGGGATGTGGCTCAGTGATCAAGTGCCCCTGAGTTCAATCCCCGGTACTCCCTGCCAAATGAATAAATAAAAAATAAATTAACTTTGGTAATACCAGTTAAAGAATACAATGTTTTACATTTAAAGTAAACTCTGAGTCATCCATGGTCATGGAAAAAATAATGGTTATTAAATTTAAAAGATCTAAATTTTACTAAGTAGGCACTGTAGTATGTGACATATGCAATTTTTTTTTAAGTACTGGGGATTGAACTCAGGGGTGCTTTACCACTGAGCTACATCCCCATCCTTTTTATTTTGAGACAGGGTCTCACTAAGTTGCTTAGGGTCTCCTCTCTAAATTGCTGAGACGGGTCTTGAACTTATAAGTGGCTGAGTTCTTTTTTTTTTGTACTGGGAATCGAACCTAGAGGCACTTAACTACTGAGATACATCCCCAATCCCCAGTCCCTCCTCCTCCTTTCTTTTATTTTATTTATTTATTTATTTATTTAGGACCAAGGATTGAACCCAGGGGCGCTTAACAACTAAACCACATCTCCGGCCCTTTATATTTTTTATTTTGAGACAGGGACTTGCTATGTTGCTGAGGGCCTTGTTAATTTGTTAAGGCTGGCCTTGAACTTGAGGTCCTCCTGCTTCAGCCTCCCAAAGTCACTGAGATTACACGTGTGCACCACCATGTCCAGCTGTAGCTGAATTTGTAATGTTAGATGAAAAGTAACTACAAAAAGAACTAAGTTAAACTGTGATGTGTACTAAAAGCCTTCTTTACTAAAGATACAGAAGAGCAGCAATGAATGTGTGGTAGCTTAAACTCACCTATTAAACAACATGAACCTCTAAGCATGCCAAGAGACTTAGAGTAGCCAAAGTATTATAATAGGCTTTTCGTTTTCAGTAGGATCAGAAAGAAATTATATATTTTGTAAGCTTGTGGACCACAAATGACAGATGCAGGAGACAGGAAGCAAACCTCAGATCAGCAAGCTTTCCTTTATTCTACAGCGAAATCCATTGATCAGGCATGGGAGGGCCCATTTTCTGGGTATGGAGATGACCCCCAGGTTACAGGAGTCTGAGTTTTACAGTTTCATTGGAGACTGCGGACGTGCAGTTTGGACAGTCAGGAGCTAGTTGTGCAGGTTAAAACTTTAACTTAGGAGGGTAGTTGTCAAAAGTCCTAAACTCATTCGTCACTGGGAAAAGCTCAGAACTCGGTGTTCATTGCTTATCTTCCTTCCTTGGGGACCCATTCTTACCCCGAGCTTCACTATTTGCTTTTCTCCTTCCAGGACTCATCTGCAATAGGGAAGGTCAAAGACCAGGACCCAGCATTGCAGTATTTGCCTCCTTCCTTGAAGATCACTGGGGTTAGGAAGGGGTAAATGTTTGCTTTTGGTGGAGATGCTGGGGATGAACCCGGGAGGGGATGAACATTTGCTTTTTCCCCTCAGAGCCCTTGTTATTGGGAAAGGATGTACTGGGAGAGGTTTAGTGTTTGGCTAATTTCCCCTCCCTGCTCACGAGCCACACTGTCCCTCAGTTTTTCTTGGGAAGCTGTCTTGTAGGAATCTTATTTTCCGTAACCCTTCATATTTAGCCCTGATTAATTTTAACATTTTGTTAATTGCACACCTTGACAAGCTGATTAATGAAACCATTGACAAAAGAATATAAGATCAATTGTTTTTATGGTGTCATTTAAAATTATATTCCCTTTATAAACAGAGGCTGACGAATTGTATGGAGTAAATTTATATTGTTGTAATGGTCAATTTGAACTGTCAACTTGATTGGATTAAGAGATGTCGATGATTAAGAGGCCTCTGGGTGTGTCGATGTGGGTGTGTCTATGAATGATTGGCATGTGGAATAGTGAACTGAGGTGGAACCTCTCCCTAAGTGTGGGCAGCACCATCCAACAGGATGGTGGCTTGGATGGAATAAAAGTTGGAAGAACAAGGCAGCAGATGCAGATGTAAGCGTGACTCTTCTTGAACTGATTCTTGATTGCTGCTTGGATTGTCTGAGGATATCAGACTCTCTGTTCTTCACTCTTCCAAAGGAGACTCTGCCAGTGATTCTCCAGGGAGTTTCCAGAAGCCTTGGTCTTGGACTAGGGTAGCACTGTTGATCCCTCTTGTTCTGGGGCTTCAGCCTCTTGGACTTTGCAGCTGCTGGTTCCTCTAGCTCTCTAGCTGCAGATGGTCATTGTGGACTATCTAGCTTCTGGTCATGTGAGCCAATCTAATAAATCCCCTTTTTATAATCATACTTTCTGTTGATTTAATTCCTCTAGAAAACCCTGACTAATACAATTGGTAACCAGAAAGTAAATTGCTATCATAATAACTTTGAGAGGTAGGTAGCCTACCATATAAAGGCCATTTATCTTTAGGCCTTTTTTAAACACCAAATTGTTGGTGTTTAAGAATTTTCTTTTTGCAAAGGCTAGCTTGGTAGCCACTGTGTGAAACAGACTTAAGATACCATGCCTTAAAGGCCAATAGAGTAGAGGAAGGGGAATGAGAGGGAGAGAGAAGGAGGGCGGTCATGAGGAAGTACTAGGGAATGAAATCTGCCAAATTATACTATGTCCAACAATAACAATGATAGGAGACCAGTAGAGCATAGCAAGTGATGGGGAGGGGGGCAGAGAAGAGGGACAGGGAAGGTATTAGGGAATGAGATTGATCAAATTATGATATGTAGATAAGTACTGGGGATTGAATTAGAGTAAATTTTATTCTATGCTTTTATAATTCTGTCAAATGAATACTAATGTTGTGTATAACTAAAAAGAATCCAGACAAATAAAAAAAGAGGAAAAATTATATGTTCTTGTATGAATATGGCATAATGAATCCCACTATTTTGTATAATTATAATGCATCAATTAAAAAAAGAAAAAGATACCATACCTGAGAGTGCTATCCTCAGAGAGATCTGTTTGCAAGGTTGGCCCTTGACTGGCATCTGTGTCCCCACCATTCCCAGAACTGATTAAAGTGGCTCACTGTGCTTAAATGTGTAAACAATGTGGTTTTATGCTGAACTCCTGCTTTTCTTTAGAATCTGGAATTTGGATACATGATTGGCAGAGGATATCTACATGGCCAGCCCCCCAATAAAAACCTTGGGTGCTGAGTCTCTAGCGGGCTTCCCTGAGCACAAACATCACACACATGTTGCTGGGTTTTTGTTGCTGGAGAAAGAATACACCCTGTGTGATTGGCCTGCATATGGATTCCTCCAGATTCTGCCTATGAATTTTTCCCTGTGATCTGGCTGTGTCTCTATACTACGTCTTTGTAATAAATTGTCCCTCAATTCTTCCAGTGAATCTTCAAATGTTGGGGATGATCCTGGAGACCTGAACACAGTCACTTTCCACAGGCATCTTCCATCCACAAACTTTAATTTATACAGCACTACGTGGTTTATGTGTTTCATCACAGAATTGTGGAATGACTTGGCATTTGGAGCTAATAGTGATAAGATAAATAAAACACCAAATATATTTGCAATCTGTGATTTCAATGCCTCACTTTGCAACAAACATTTTACACACTAAGAAATTCTGGAAGGAAATCAGGAAGGCAGTGAATGCAAACAGTAAAAACAATAGTGCACTTTTAAGGAAAAATAAGCACAAGTGTCATTGTTCCTTCAGCCTTGGGGCACAATTATTCTTTGTTCTGAGAATCGTGTGAAAAAAAAAAATCTAAGAAGCCCTGCAAAGATCTCCTGGGGACTTCCAAAAATAGCAGCTGAAAGAGAAAGTGGGCAGAGAGAGAGAAAGATCATGTTATTAATGCCATCTTTCAAAATTGCAAAAGCATTACCTTTCCTGCTATGTCAGTGTGTGCTCTTCTTTTTAGCTGCTGGGTAGCTATAGAGTATTTTTTGAACAAAGGGAGGAAAAATATTCAAGTGGTAGGTATGTTTTGAAACTGATTTGAAAACAAAGAAAGCAGAGTATTCATAGAGATCATCAAAGAAAATATTCCTGCCACTGGGAATTAAAATGCCAATCCAGGGGCTGGGACTGTGGCTCAGTGGTAGAGCACTTGTCTAGCACGTGTGAGGCACTGGGTTTGATTCTCAGCACCACATAAAAATAAATGAATAAAGGTTAAAAAAAAAGGATTTAAAAAAAATGCCAATCCATAATAAATATGTCACAAAGAGCTACTGTAACACTATAGAAAATGTTGGAAAACAATAAGTTCATGTACATCATCTAAACATCTTTGTAATTTTTCTCACCTATTAAACTGCAATTTTTTTTTAAGAATGAGTAGTGTGGTGTTATGACAGCCTTGAAAACATTTTACGTACTTTTACGGTGTTTCCAGAAAATACTCATTTAAGAAAGAGATTTAATTTGTTGAGAGTAGAGCTCCAAATTCTTTCCTTTTCCTCTAAGATTCGTATGACATTTATACATCCTTGGAATCTGTTCCCCTTTTTTCTCCTTGCTACCCTCTTACCCACTTTCTACTTAACCTTTTTTTTTTTTTTTACAAACAAAATCACTTTTTTTTTTTTTTTTTTTTTTTTGGTACTGGGGATTGAACCCAGGGGCACTCGACCACTGAGCCACATCCCCAGCCCTTCTTTGCATTTTATTTAGAGACAGGGTCTCCCTGAGTTGCTTAAGCAGGGCCTCGCTAAGTTGCTGAGGCTGGCTTTGAACTCTCCATCCTCCTGCCTCAGCCTCCCAAGTGCTGGGATTACAGGCATGCGCCACCACCCCTGGATTAAAATGACTTCTTAATCAAAGTGAAGTTAAAAGATTAGTCTGGGCTGGGCATGGTGGCACAGGCCTGTAATCTCAGTAACTTGAGAGACTGAGGCAGGAGAATCACAAGTTCAAGGCCAGCATTGGCAATTTAGGGAGACTCTGTCTCAAAATAAAAAATAAACAAGGCTGCAGATGTACCTCAGTGGCATAGTGCCCCTGGTTTCAATCCCCAGTACTAAAAAAGAAAAAATTTTAAAAAAGATTGACCTTAAGGGGAAATGGGTTTGGGAAAGAAAACTGCAATAGGATAAGATTCAAAGAAGAAAGGCAGTGAGAGTGATGAATATTTCCAGAACTATATATTTTTATCACTAGTGTAAAGTTATTCTAGGCTGGACTCCATGGTGCATGCCTATAATCCCAGAGACTGCAGAGGCTGAGGCAAGAGGATCAAAAGTTTGAGGCTAGCCTCAGCAACTTAGAAAGACCCTGTCTCAAAATTTAAAAAAGGAAAAAGGGCTGGGGATGCAGCTCTGTGGTAAAGCACCCCTGGGTTCAATCCTCAGTACCACAAAAAAAATTGTTTTAAAAGTTGAAGTTACTCTAATTGGTAAGCTTATCAACATGATCTGTCATTGAAACAGAAGCGATGTGGTAAATAATTATGCCTAGCAAATAATTTTAATATTGTCATAAAATGATTCTTTTCCAATACTCAGTCTAGTTAGAATATGTAAATCATTTGTAACACACTTTTTGGAGGTTTTTTTTGGTTTTTTTGTTTGTTTTTGTTTTTTGTTTTGGGGTTTTTTTTTTTTTTTTTGGTACCGGGGATTGAACTCAGGGGCACTCGACCACTGAACCACATCCCCAACCCTATTTTTTATTTCATTTAGAAAGGGTCTCAGAACTACTTTGCACCTTGCTTTTTTGCCGAGAACTCTGAACGGAGTTGGCTCTGAACTCTCGATCCTCCTGTCTCAGCCTCCCAAGCCACTGGGATTACAGGCATGTGCCACTGCACCCAGCTATAATACACTTTTTTGTTTCTGTTACACTCCTCATAATCAAGATGTGTGGATTTGGCTTCTCAAAATTCTAAGACTTGAAGCTCTTTTAAGGCAAGAAATCCATCACTCCTCTTTTAAGGCTCCCTGCCTACACTCTCAGACTCTTCTTACCAATGCTTACTCAATAGGAATTTGAAAGAGAAAGTGGCAGGGCATAAAGGGGATAACATGCTCCTTTTATTTATTTATTTTCTTTTTTAAAAAAATTTTTTAATTAAATGAAATTTTTTTTTTTTTTTTTTTTTGGAACCGGGGATTGAACTCAGGGATACTTGACCACTGAGCCACATCCCCAGCCCTATTTTAAATTTTATTTAGAGACAGGGTCTCACTGAGTTGCTTAGGGCCTCCCTAAATTGCTGAGACTAGCTTTGAATTCGCGATCCTCCTGCCTCAGCCTCCCGAGTTGCTGGGATTACAGGCATGCGCCACTGCACCCGGCTAATTAAATGAAATTTTTTAAAAAGAAATGGTATAGGTCCAAATTCAGATCTATAGATAGATAAATACTACCGAAAAAGACAAGAAGAAAATCTTTTATTTTTCTTATTGTTATTTCCTTATTCTTACTTAATAGATTTAATAATACCTAATTATGTCTTATGAATAAGTGAAATGAACATCAGCAATGTTATGAGAGACAGGATGGAGAAACTAGAAATACTGTTAACAACAATTAAGAGAAAACTGGTTCACTTATATTAATTGTAAACAGAGCAGACTTCAAAACAGGAAAATCACTAGGAACAAACATGGGCATTTCTTTGTGATAAAATGGTCAGTTCTACAAGAAGCCACAACGATCTATAATGTTTATGTGCCCAACAACTGAACATCAAAATATGTGAGGCAAAATCTGACAGAGTGCAAGGAAAAATAGATTAAGCCATTATTATAATTGGAGGCTTCAATACCCTTCTATAAGCAACTGACAGATCCAACAGGCAGACAATCAGTAAAGCTGAACTGGATAATGTCATCAATCAATTAGACTAACCAACATCTATAAAATATTTCACTTAGCAACAATAGAACATATATTCTTCTCAAACTTACACAGAACATTCATCAAACTAGAACAGTTTGAGTCATAAAACACACCTTAGCAAGTTTATAAGAATAAAAATCATATAAAGCGTGCTCTCTGACCATAACAAAACCAAACTAGAAGGATAGCAGGGAAACTCCAAAATATTTTGAGACTAAAAACAATTTTCAATATTGCATGAATCAAAGAAGTAATCTTAAGAGAAATTATAAGACATTTTGAACTAACTGAAGATGAAAATACAACTTATAAAAAATTGTGGGATGTAGAAAAAATAGTTTTAAAGGCAATTAATAGCTTTGAACAAAAATATTAGAAAAGAAGATCAAACAATCAATAGTCTAAACATCTACTTCGGGTACCTCAAAAAAAGAATAAATTAAATCAAAAGAAATTAGAAGAAAATCCATAAAATTTAAAGAAGAAATCAACAGAGAAAAATCAATGCAATTAAAACTTTAAAAATATCAAAATTGATAAACCCCTTAGTAGCTTAACTAAGAGAAAAAAGGAAGACATAAATTGACTGATATCACAAAACAAACATGAATTCTATGCCCACAATTTTGATAATATGGATGAAATGGACCAACTCCTTGAAAGACAACCTACCAAAACTCATAAAAGGATATATGGATGATCTGATTAATATTATGTTAAAGAAATTAAATCAATAATTGATAACTTCCCCAAAGGGAAAGCCTCAGACCCAGACTGGTTCACTGATAAATTCTATCAAATATTTAAGACATAAAGTATACTGATTCTCTACAATACTTCCAGAAGATAGAAGCAGAGGGAATACTTTCTAACTTATTCATTAGGCCAGCATAATTTTAATAGGAAAGCCAGATAAAGACATTATATGAATGTACAATACAAAGTGAACCATAATATAGTCTATGGACTTAGCTGATAAACTTTTAAATTTACAGAAAATTAAGGAGTCCAGAGAGTTTCCATATATCCACTCCTCCCTGCCCTTTGCACAGTTTATTATTCACTTTTTTGGGGGAAGGGGGTACTGGGGACTGAATTCAAGGGCACTGGACCACTGAGCCATATCCCTAGCCCTATTTGGTATTTTATTAAGATACAGGGTGTCACTGAGTTGCTTAGTGCCTCGCTTTTGCTAAGGCTGGCTTTGAACTTGTGATCCTCATGCACCAGCCTCCCGAGTCGCTGGGATTACAGGCGTGCACCACCCCGTCCATCTTATTATTTACATTTTGCATTAGTGTGTTACAACTGTTACAATCGGTGAACCAATATTTATACATTTACTGAAGTTCATACTGTACATTAGGTTCAGTCTTTGTGTTGTATAGTTCCATGGATTTTGATGAGTGCATGTCATCTCCCCTTCTTGACAATATCATACAGAATAAGTCTACTACCCTAAAAATCCACCATTTTACCTTGTCATCCTCTCTCTTGCCATTTTCCCTTTAAAATCTTGACAACTAACGACTTTATTTTTCACTGTCTCTCTAATTTTTGCATTTTCAAAAAATGTCATGTAGTTGGAATCCTACAGTATGAAGTTTTTTCAGACTGGGTTTTTTTTAAATTTTTTTTTTATTTTTTGGAACTGGGGATTGAACTCAGGGGCATTCGGCCACTGAGCCACATCCCCAGCCCTATTTTGTATTTTATTTAGAGACAGGGTCTCACTGAATTGCTTAGAGCCTCACTAAGTTGCTGAGGCTGGCTTTGAACTCCCGATCCTCCTGCCTCAGCCTCCCGAGTCGCTGGGATTACAGGTGTGCGCCACCGCACCCAGCCAGACTGGCTTCTTACAATTAACAATATGCTCTTAAGTTTCTTTCATGTCCTCTTATATGTTGATATTTCATTTATTTTTATCACCAAGTAATATTCTGTAACATTTAGAACCATGTTTTATTAATGCATTCAACTGAAGGACATCTTTGTTGCTCTCAAGTTTTGACAATTATGAATAAAGCTGCCATTAACATTTGTGTGCTGGTTTTTGTGTGGATATAAATGGTTAACTCAGATAAATACCAATGAGTGTTATCCCTGGATCATATGGTAAGACTATATTTACCTTTTTAAGAAACTGTCAGATTGTCTTCCAAAGTAGTTGTATCATTTTGTATTACTATCAGCAGTGAAAAAGTAGCTTCCCTTCAGGATAAGAATTTCAAATATTTTCTCTTGGTCTATAGCTTAACTTTTTTGTTAATGGCATCTTTTGAAGAGGAAGTTTCTCATTTTGATAAAATCTGTCAAATTTTTTATTATGCTCATGCTTTTTTGTCTTATTCTAAGAAGTCTTATGTGAGGCAATGCATGTTATTTAGTTCAATTGAGTCACACCACAATGTATACATGTTATAAAACAATATGCTATACATGACAAATACATACAATTTTTAACTGACAATTTTTAAAAAAGGCTTTGTCTAACTCTAAGTCACAAAAAGTTTTTCTCTATGTGTTGTTTTTGAAGTTTTGATATTTTTAATTCTTACTTTTAGATAAGTGATGTGAGTTAATTTTTACATAAAAGATATTAATGTTTGATTTTCAACATTTATTGAAAAGACCATAATTATTCCATTAAATTGCCAAGTCATTAAGAAAAATTTGTTGACAGTATATGTTTTGGTCTCTGGTTGCTATTCTGTGCTGTTGGTATAAATATTGATACTATATTGTCTTCTTTACTATAGGGTCATAGTAATCCTTGAAATCAGACTGAAAAAGACCTCAAATTGTGTTATTTTTCCAGTGTTTTGGTTAGTGTAGGTTCTTTATGAATTGTAGTAATATAAATTTCCTGAAATTTTGACTGGGATTATGTGTTTTTAATAGATCAGTGTGGGAAAACTGACATCTCAGAAATAATGAGCCTTCTAATCACTTGATGTATGTTATATCTATGTATACAAACCTTTAATTTTCAGTAATATAACATTGATTTTAATATAATTAATGTTTAAAAACATTCATTTTAGTAATGTTTTAGATTTCATTGTATAGGTCTTGTTCATATTGTAACAAATTTATACCTGTTTATTTAAATTATACTTATCAATCTTTATTGCTAATATATAGAAATATAATTTATATGGATGATCTTATATCCCTGATCTTTATAAACTTATTTATCTGTTTTAACTTACTCAACCTAGAAGGCTTTTTCAGGGGTAGATTCAGGGTTTTCAGCACAGCTGATGTCATCTTTGCCTACGAATGGCTTATTATTTTTCTTTTCAATTTGTATGTCTTTTCTTTTTCTGATTTTTTTCATGTTTTTTTGCACTAGTTAGGACTCCACCATTGTGAATGTGAGTGGAAATGATGAAAGTGGGCGTCCTCATCAGGCCTCTGATCTTAAAAGCATTCTATCTATCACCATGAATTATGAAGTTAACTATGGAGATTTTAAATAGATGCTCCTCATCAGGTTAAGGGAATCTCCTTCTACTCCTACTCTGCTGAATTTTTTTTCAGAAATTGATTTTCAATTTTGTAAAGTTCTTGTCCTGAAAATATTAACATGATCAAATAGTTTTTCTCATCATGTCTGTTAACATGTGCCATACATTGATTGGTTTTGAAAAGTTATCGCAATCTTGCATTTTCTGAAACAGAACACACTTGCGTAATGGGATATAATATATTTTGCATATTATTTGATTTGCTAATTTTTTTTAAGAACTTTGAATCTGTGTTCACTGGGGATACTACACTACTTTTTTCAAAATATCTGTAGCTGGTTTTGATAACTGCATAATACTAGCTTTATAAGAGGACAGGAAGTGTTTCCTTCCTTTTTTCTGGAAAAAAATCATGCAAAATTAATATTATTTATTCCTTAAATGCTTGATACAATTTATTGATGAAGACATCTAGAACTGGAGCTTCTTTTCTAGGAAGTTTAGAAACTGCAAATATTTAATTAAAAATAGATATAGAGGTTATCTATTCTCCTGTGGGACTTTTGTGTCTTTCAAGGAATTAGTCAATTTCCTCTAAGTTGTTGTATTTGTTGTCATAAATTGTTCATGATTTTTCTTATTATCTTTACAATGTCTGTTGGAGTTGTAGTGGTGTTCTCTTTTTCATTCACTATCTTGGCGATTTGTATCTAGCTATTGTTTTATCAATTTTACTGATACATCAAAGTTACACTGATTTTTTTCCTCTATTTTTGTCCTTTTAGGCCCCATCTTTATCATTTATTTCTTTGTGAATATTTTGGATTACTTTTGCTCTTTTTTTAATTTTTCTTAAGGCTGACATCTAGATAACTGATTTGGAATATTGCTCTTTTCTAATATGGGTGTTTTCCTCTAGGTACTGCTTTATTTCACCTTCACGAGATTTAACATGTTTTTAAATTTTCATTCAGTTCAAAATATTTTTTGTGATTTCTTCTTTGACTCAAAGCTATTTAGTTATTATGTCTGTTTTTGTTTTTTTGAGGTGCTGGGGATTGAACACAGGTCTCAGAAATCAACAGTTTGGCAAACTGGCAAACACTATCACTGAGATACATCCCTAGCAATAACTTACGGTTCTTTAGAAGAACAATGCTATTTAATTTCCACATACTTGGGGATTAATTTTTGAAGGCTGCTTTTGCTGGGTAAGGAATGCAAAGTTGGCAGTGGTTTCTTTTTCTGAGCAGGGGGTGAGGGGCTTTAAAAATCTCAATCCATCTTCTTCTGTAAAGTGTCTGTTCATTTCCTTGGCCCATTTATTGATTGGGTTATTGGTGTTCGTGGTGTAAAGATTTTTGAGTACTTGGTAGATTCTGGAGATTAGTGCTCTGTCCGAGGTGTGTGTGGCAAAGATTTTCTCCCACTCTGAAGGCTCTCTCTTCACATTGCTGATTGTTTCCTTTGCTGAGAAAAAGCTTTTTAGTTTGACTCTATCCCACTCATTGATTCCTGCTTTTATTTCTTGCACTTTAGGAGTCATTTAAAGAAATCTGGTCCTAGGCCAACATGATGAAGATTTGGACCTATTTTCTCTTCTATTAGGAGCAGAGTCTCTGGTCTGATTTCTAGGTCCTTGATCCACTTTGAGTTGAGTTTTGTACAGGGTGAGAGATATGGGTTTAGTTTCATTTTGCTGCATATGGATTTCCAGTTTTCCCAGCACCATTTGTTGAAGAGGCTGTCTTTTCTCCACTGTATGTTCAACCTCCTTTAGCAAGTGATTTTACAATAGGATTCTCCATAATCCCCTTGAGGAAAATTAGGTCTATTTCTTCTGCTCCTGTAGATGAGGGCAGCTCCATAAGGTTTTCCAAGACTTGCTGCATTGCAGCTGCACCGAGGCTGCACCTCGGCCCCTGCAGGCGCGGCTGAGTAGCCCCTCTACAAACTCGGGGCTTGTAGTTGGGTGTTAGAAATGTGTCTCTCACTGTCCTCCGCCTCCTTCGTCGCCACCCCAACATGCTCCTTTTATTGTAAAGAAATGAGTTTTTTAAAAAATTAATAACTAAGAGAGAGGTTGTAACTCTGTATGATTACGTTCTAGAATTTCCATTGGAGTCTTTTTTATAGTACCTATTTGTTTGTTGGGATTTCTGTCCTTATATTCATTATAACTCTACCAGATTCAACCCTGACACTGAAAATAATTTAAAATTCTGGAAAAGAAAAATACCAACAAAATCCAAAACTGTGACTGAGAGGCATGAAATTTAAAAAAAAAAAAAAAGTAGATTCTAGAGAGGTCTTGAACTGTGAAAGAGGGAACAGAGCAGAGGGTCAGTTTTCAATTTTACAGCCTGATTACAGAATAAAGATAGCTCAACAATGCAATGGCATGTCAGGTTTAAATAATTATTAATTTAAGGGGGGATATTTTAACTATGATGAAATATGTAATAAAAATACCCTCAATTATTTGGATGCAGTGGCGCATGCCTATAATGACAGCAATTCGGGAGGCTGAGATAGGAAGACCACAAGTTCCATGTCAGCCTCAGTTACTTAGTGAGACTCTGTCTCAAAATAAAAAACAAAACAAAACAAAGTCTGGGGATGTAATTCCATGGTAAAGTACCCTAGGTTCAATCCCTAGTACCAAATATAATAACAATAATTTAGGTATTTGTGTTATCTTAAAGTTTATCTCTGTTGATTTAGTTTTCTGTTGATTGTGTTGTCTCCTAAAAAATGAGTCATGCTTTCCTAATTTTGGATTTTCTTTGAATATTGTGAATGTTGTGGAGACTCTGGATTCTGTTATATTCTCCTGAAGAATTGATTTGGATATGATTTTGTGTTTCTGGTCTCAAACTGCATGGTCTAAATCTCCTGAGCAGGCAGCATTTCAAATTGCAATTCTTTTAAATTGAGTTGTATTAATTTGAGTCTGCGTGGTACATATATGGTTCAGAGGTCAGCCACAAAATTGAGGAAAGTTGATAGAAGTTGGCGCATTCCTCCTCTATTTCCTTTTCTTTGTTATCCCTCAACTTACAGTTCCCATGGTTCTTCTGAACTCTGTCCTGTGGGTCTTTAGGGCAAAAACACTGCAGGTTTTCTGTCAGAGGTTTAGCCACTCATTGTAGAGCCATGTGTATTCTGTCATCAGGCTGTAGGACTGAAAACTGACACTGTTTCATGGTTCAGGTGTTCTCCAAAATCTATATATTTTTTTCTTTTTTTAAAATCTTTTAATTAATTTATTTATTTATATTTTATTTATTTTTTGCGGTGCAGGGGATATTTATTTATTTTTTATGTGGTGCCGAGGATGGAACCTAGTGCCTCACTGGTGCTAGGCAAGCACTCTATCACTGAACCACAGCCCCAACTCTTTCTTTTCTTTTTAATTCCATGCCTCCCAGTCACTATTTTGGATTTTGTTGCTATTTTTTCCCCCAGAATTTCACAATATTTTCTGTGTCAGTGTTGAACTGGTAGAGCTACTTACTAATAGCTAAACTCTATAGCTCCATGTAATTTCAAATATTATAACTGCAAAATTAACTTTGTGACTATACAAGTTGCTGTGGTATTTTTGCTAGTGGAATGTTATAATGAAATAATTTAAATAAATCTAGTCATTGTTAATTTGAAACTAACAAAGACAGCTTTCCTGTAAGCTGTTTAAATGAGAAAATAAAAAATTTCAAAAGGCCATAAAATAAAAACAGAAAGTAAATAGAAATACAATTATTTGACAATTCATATTCTTCTTATTATTATTTGTGTGACTGTGTCCGTGTGTGTGTGTGTGTGTGTGTGTGGTATTAGGGATTAAAACCAGGGATACTCGACCACTGAGCTATATCCCCAGCCCTTTTATTTTTTTATGTCAGCACACCTGGCAATAATTTATGTTATAAATGAGGGATATTGAAGAAACAAAAAGTGACTAATTACAGAAGCTATAAGGTGAGAAGTAAGTAAAAGAACCATAACCTTGATTCTAGGTTATTATAAAGACATTGAACCTCAGTATACATTTTCTCCCTCAAAGTCTGTTGTAGGTTTTCAGAACCTCTCCTTCATTTGGTCACTTAAGAATCCAGGTTCCTGTCATAATGTTGTCATTTACATATATGACATGCCCGGTCTTTGTTACAGGAAAAGAGAGAGCCAGATAGTTGCACACAGGCTTTTTATAGTGTCATTTCTGTTTACTTTCCATTGTCTAGAACTTAGTGAGATGTTAGTTCTTCTGTTGGGGGTGGGGAGCAGGGAAAGTGAATGTCATCTTTCTGTGTGTCCAGGAAAAGAAAATGGCATGGTAAACATGGCTTTGTGTGTCACACATTCTTCTTTTAATCAAGGCTAGAAGAAGAAAAAAGACAGGAGTTTCACTCCACATTTCTCTTCTCAGTGAGGGGAGTGGTATTTCTTTCTACAGTTGCTACTTTTGCATGATATTTCCAAGAACATTGATAGGACCAAGGTTATCTCAGAAAAGTATTTACAGAGTTGATACAAAAGAAGCAAAGGAATGAAGAGTAATATCTTTACTTATAGACAGAATATTTGAGGAGTTTCTAGTGATTTAGAAGATTCCTTTCCAACTCTACCTTCTCAGAAATTTTCTTGGCAACCTACTTTATATTATAACAGCAATATAGAGCATGTGTTTGTATAATAAAAGATAAAGATTGTCTATGGTTTCTATGTAAAAGAAAGAGGTCTACAACCTATGTGGAGGATAGAAGTACTGGAGACCTACCACTAAGGGTTGGTGCACTGAAGTTACTATGACAGTGACTAGCTTTTAACCACAGGAAGGCCTGTGGGGTGAACTTTGAATTTGGGGCTCCTAGCATATGGGAGAGGCCTACTATATAATCTTTTCAGAAACCCCAAAGGCTGCAATGTTCCCTACTGATTGCTGATTCTCCCTTTCAAAGTATTTCCTGAATTAGATTTTGGTCTTACTATGTGAAGATTGTTTTACTATTATAGTTGGGCTTAAATTTTTTAACTTAGACTATCTTAGTCGATTTTTTATAGAAGTTTATTTGGCAGATTTCTTTGTTTTCTTGTAACTTTCTAATTTAAACTCTTCCATTTTGTTTAGGAAATGCTTAACATATTTAGTTTTATTTTTGAACTTCTTTCATACACATTTACAGAGAAGGAGGGAAGTAAAGAGAAAAATCAAAGGATATATACAATACAGTATTTTATGCAGAAATTATAACAAATTATTTTCTGAAAGAGCCAGTGTCCCTTCTATAGTAGATAATTTAATGAAAAATTATTAAGTATAGTATATAAAATTTTCTATTACAGAATTCATATGATATCAAGTAAATGAGAACTATCTCCTTAAAGTCAAAAGAAATTTAAAAACTTCATAATCCCATCATCTAATTACCATTTAAAATTTATGAAACTTTTGTGCTGAAAACTTAATGATATTTGTAAGTGGACAGAGAGAAATCCATTGCAAAATCATGAATACCTGGTTAGCTGAGGAGGTGGTTAGTAGAAAGAGAAATGGGCAACTTGACATTGGTATTTAGAAGAACATAAAGCAACTAAATGATTGAAATAGAGTAAAACTGGTATAAAATTAGAGTTTTAAATTTTTCTAAATTGAAAGAAAGGGGAGTAATGAACCACAAAATCCCTTAGATCAAGAAAAATCCCTCTTACCAGTTTCTTGATGCAAAAAGGTTAGACATATAGCTCATTAGCCTCCAATATAGAAAAACTGATGTCACCTCCAAATCAAATGATGTAAGCTCTACAAGTCCTGTGGAACTTCAGAGTAGATGATAAAGTGAATCATAGTTTTCTTCTGGATTGAAATACACAGTATGAAGTAAAACCAATTAATCTAATTTTGTAGTCTAAGTTGGGGGAAAAAGCAATCTGGTGATTTCTTCATTGGATGCAAGAAAAATAAATTATCTTACTTATACTTATTATATTATATTATATATGTATGCATGTGTATACACACATATATACTAAAGATTATAATTGAAACAATTATTGTCCTTCTATAATATATATGTGTTTATATATATACATATATATATATATATATAAACACATATTGGACTTTAGACTCTCATTAAGTCAAAAGTGGAAAGCTAAGTAATTAATGACCACCAATGGTATACATGTCCTAACCCATGGAACCTGTGTATATATTATCTAACATGCCAAAAAGGATTTGGCAGGTGTAATTAAGTTAGAGATCTTGAGATGTGAAGATTATGTTGTATTTTTCAAGTGGGCCTTAAATGTAATCACAGGGACTCTTTGAAGTGGGAAATTTGGCAACAGAAGTGGAAATATGACAATGAAAGCAAGAGTAAGAAAAGAAACAAAGGGGACCATTAGCAAAGAAACGCAGATGACCTCCAGAAGTTGACTCCAGAACGAAGAGAGAAAAAATAAACATCAAGTCACTAAGTTTGTGATAATTTGTTGGAGAAACAATAGGTTAAAAAAAAAAACCCAGCAAGCCAGTTTGAATAAATCTGAAAGTTAAAAAAAGGGACACACAAATACACACACACACACACACACACACACAGACACAATATCTGGCATGTTGCACATTTAATAAAAATGGAAAATTCAACAGATTCCTCTGGAATCATGAAAGTACTTTTATAATATTCAATATGAGTATATCTCTTGGAATAATGATAAAACAGGGATGAAATTTGAATATAGCAGAAACTCTCAACTAGCCTCCTCTTTAATTTTCTTCCTTCCTTCCTTCCTTTCTTTCTCTCTCTCTCTTTTTTTTTTTTTTTTTTTTTTTTGTGGTACCAGGGATTAAACCCAGGGATGCTTAACCACTGAGCACATCCCCAGCCCTTTTGAAAAAATAATTTATTTTATTTTATTTTTTAATATTTTATTGGTTCTTTTTAGTCATACATGACATTATAATCCATTACGATAAAACTATACAAGCATGGAATGTATCTTATTCTAATTAGAACCCCATTATTGTGGGTGGACATGATGGTGGGATTCACTTAGGTATTTTCATATGTGTACACAGGAAAATTATGTTAGATTTATTTTACTGTCTTTCCTATTCCTATTCCACCTCCTTCCTTCCCTTTTGTTCCCCTTTGTTTAAGAGTCCATTTTAAATTAGTCAAACAGGTGGTCCTTCAAACAATAAGCTGGTGCCCTGAAGAGTTCAAATTTAGGATAAGGAAAAAACCAGAAGTAATCCTACTGCTGTCTTTATTATAGCATCTTCAGAGAAAGTTGCTTTGATTCTCATCCAAGAAATATGGATTTTACCAAAGAAGTCATATCTATAAATAGGTCTCACAAAAATTTTCATACATCAATGCTTCAAAAACATTAGAAAAACAAAATAACAAAATGAAAACACTGAAGAGACATGGGTTGGCTGCTCCCTTAGACATCACACAGAAACAAATATTAGTTCTTCCTCTGGGAAGGCATTTCCATTCTCGATCCCAGAAAATGCAAATAATTTCTCAAGGAAAATAAATATTCTACTAAAACTTATACACACAAGACATAAAGCCATATAAGCAAGGACTAACAGAAACCAACCTGTGAAATTGACAGATGTTAAACAGTTTAAGAAAGATATAGAAAAAATCCTCATAGAACATCAAACTATGAAAAGTGACCTAAGAGTATTAAAAATTAATGAATAGAGTATCTAGAAAAAATGCAATGACTGAAATTAAAAAAATAATCCATAGGCAGATTTGACAGTAGATTAGATGCGGATAAAAATAGAATCACTGAATTGTAAAGTAAGGTGAATTCTCAATTATGCGAGACATTTTCACCAACATTTGAGGGAGTGAGAAGGGGGTATGTGGTCAACATCTCTTAAGGAGCTTTTTTCCCCATCATAATTGATCAGTGGAGCAAAGTTTTGTCTTGCATATCATAGGAGTGTGTAGTCCTCATGTTAAAAAGATCATTTTGGAAAAATACAGGCTTTTTAGGTAAACATGATTATCTTCATAAATTCAGAAGTTTTAACTAGAGTGCATTGTTTTTATATAACTCCACTTAATTCACTTTTAAGCATGTATAATTTGAAAAGAAAGAAGCAACAACAACACACCAAAACTGAACAAAAACCCTTCAGTTAATTATTTTCAGTGGCACCTAATTTTCAGAAGGTTTACATATCGGCCAGATATAACAGAGAGGATTCTCTGGTTCTCAATGTCATCTATCTGTACAAGTCCCCACTGGGAAATAGTGTCCTGCCTTGTTTACTGTCTTCTGGGTGCAGTTACCTCTGCTTGATCTGTTTCATCTTTGGAAGTCTTAGACTATTTCTGTTGGACCCAACCCGCACTAGGATATATGAATTTCTTGAAACTCTCTTCTGTTTGTTAAGATTGACTGAAACTTTAGGGGTCCTGTTATTTCCTTGGTACTTTGCATAAAGAGGCAAAATTTCTCTCTTGGAAATCTCTGAGAGTTATACTCTTAATACTCTTAATATATATTTTATTTCTCACAGATGAAGAAGAGGTTACTTTTTCACCTGATTTTCTTAAACATTTTGCCTAAATATGAAATGGCTTCTGTTCTGAGCGCATAGCCTTTTGGATGACAAAGTCCAGGAAGAAGTTTAAAGACTTCTAGAGCTCCATCTTGGATTTTCAATTTCCTGCTTGAAGAAAATGTAGGCCCAACACTCCAACATGTCAGCTTAGGAATCAACTTCCTCAACAAGTCTCCTTCACATGCACTCTGTGTTTGCTTGCTCATATTCCTGGACCAGTGATTTAAATGGTTGGATTTTTGTTGAAATTTTCATCAGTTTTGCAGAGGTGTACATCCAGGGAGTTCCTCATACTGTCATGCACTTCCTGGCTTTCAGGGTGCCCAGTGTTCTCCCTACGGTTCTTTCAGCCCCGGTGTAGCACAGAAACCTGGGGCTCCTGAGCGCAGGAGAGGGAGTCTGGAAATGGCATTCCCAGCCCTTTTCATTTTTTATTTTGAGACAGGGTCTTGCTAAGTTGCCTAGGGCCTTGCTAAGTTGCTGAGACTGGCCTTGAACTTGCAACTCTCTTGCCTCAGCCTCCCAAGTCACGGGGATTACATGTGTGCACCACTGCGCTCAGGTTAACTGGCCTCCTCTTAAAAGAGTTGTGCATTAATTGATAATCTCCATTTTAACTGTAGAACATAGTATTGATGTTCACAGCACATTGAATACTTCTGGGCAATAATACTCATGCCTACTTCTGATCCCACCATTTAAGTGTTCTGTTCTAAGAATGATTGTATTTGTTCCCAGACCTATTAATTTCAATACCACATTTATAATCTGATGACCAATACTATAATTCTTTATGTGCAGATTTTTTTTTTGTAGGGCTGGGGTTTAAACTCAGGGCCTTGTGCTTGAAAGGGAAGCACTCTACCAACTGAGCTATATCCCCAGTCCTATGTGCAGATTTAATTGCATAATTTGAATAAGTATTTCACAAAGGGATTGTTAAGGTTTGGATCTAGGATTGCCCCCCCAAAACTTCACAAGTTAGGCAATATGGCAATATGCATGGGTGAAAAGATTGGATTATGAGAGCTATAACCTCATGGGTAGATAAATTCATTTGGAAGATTTGATGGATTAATAATTTGAATGAACTACTGGGTAGTGGTAACTGTAGGCAGGTGGGCATGGCTAGAGGAGAAAGTCATTAGGGGCAGCATGGAGACTATTATCTTAACCCTGGCTCCTCACTTTCTCTGCTTCCTGGCTGCCTTGAGCTGAACAGCTTTCCTCTGCCACACCCTTCCACCATGATGCTTCTACAAAGGAGTCAGCTGACCATGGACTGAACCTCTGAAACCATGAGCCCAAAATAAACTTTTCCTTCTCTAAGTTATTCTTGTCAGGTATTTTGGTCACAGCAATGAAAAACTGACTAACACAGGGATGAAACATAAGTTAGAAAGAAATCTATTGCTTATATCAATGTACTTTGGAAAGAAAATGCTAATGAATAACTAATAAAAATTGTTGTTGAAGTATGTATGGAGGATATAAACTTTTGGGAAAATCATACTTAGAGTGTTTCACAAATGTCTTCAGTTTTTTCAGTCTAAAGACATCCAGAAATGAAAATCAAAGAACATTGTTCTGGCTAAGAGTATAAACTTGGGAGCCAGACAACCTGCATTTTAATCTTATCTCTATATGCTAACTATGTAATCTTTGGCAAGTTTCTTAACCTCATACATAAAATGAGGATGTATAAGAATAATTGATAACTCCAACAGATACTGGGAGGATTAGCAATAGCTAATGCACAGTAAATCCTCAACTATTATTATTAATACTATTACTGCTACTATGTATGTGGTTTATTCAATTTAACAACTACCCAAAAAATTTATTGATGATGCCATACTCAAAGAAGAGGCCTGGGTTTTATGTTAAAAGACTGGTTAATAAATGTACATGTAGCTTTATGTTAAAATAACAATTTTCTATTCTTCACTTTAGCCAGTTTTGCCAATTAAAAAACCAACTCTAATCACAGTTGATGAAGAATTTCTATAGGTTGATTTAAATTCGTTTAAGTTATTAGCCTAAAATACGTATACATCAAATCCTATAGAAATTCATAGCTCCCATGTCATAAGTATCACTCACTCAATTTTTTCTTCTCATGTATTTTTTTTAAAGATTAATTTTCTAAAACAGTAAAACCATCTGCCTTCAGTCCATGACATTTTGTCCACTCTGATTCTGCTATTTTTCCTCCATACAGGACTCATTTTCTATGAAGGCCAAAGTCCTTTCAAGCTGAGATTGCCTTCTGTAGCTGTCCTGGTGGACTCTTTGTATATGCTACCAAATATTTCAATGTTGTTGCCTCTTTGCTGTTACATTACCTTACAGAATCATATTGAAGTAGATGGTGTTAGAGCTGCCCTGAGATGTAGCCTGTTGACCAGAAGTGAGAGAAATGAATCACTACAGCCCCTCTTTTTTTTTTTTTTCTCAGTTCTAGGAATTAGATCCCAGGGCCTTATGCTTGTGAGGCAAGCACTCTACCAACTGAGCTATATCCCCAGCTCCGACAGCTCTCTTTTCTTCTTCAAGATCATAAGGGCTAAAATGAAAAGGGTAGTGGGATCCCAGGTTGCTTCTGATAGAATCATCTTGAAGTTTTAATAATCAGAAATTGGGTTTTTCCTGAATTACTTATATTAGAAATTAAAAATTAGTTGGGGACCAAATGTTTCCCAATTATTTGGATTGGATTGGGGGAAAATACCCCCAAGTCTATAGTTTTGCCCAAAAGGAAAGACTAACAATAAGGAAGAAAATATCATTATAACACTAATAAGCTGCTTCTTAGGAACTAAATGAGGCTTGACCCCTCTTCTTCCAATTTAAGAAAATCACCTCAGGTGGTGAAAAAACTAAAGACACACTTGAGTTAAAGACAAAATGGCCAACAAAAATTCAAACTAAATGATGAAAAACAGGAAATTACTAAAGTTTGCTTCTGTTTTTCTGTTCTGAAAGTTGGATGTTTGTTTGACTAAAACAATTCAGATTCAATCAAATGTCTTAGATTAAGAATCATAGCTTTTAACATTAAAAGGAATACTCACAGTGTTCCTTACTGTTAGTAAATAGAGATAAGACTAAAATGCAGGTTGTCTGACTCCCAAGAGACAAGAGCACAAAGTGACATGTTAGAAGATCTGGATTATAGTCCCAACTCTACCATATGAGAACAGTGAAAACTCTTAACCTCTTAGAGGTAAGTCAACTCGTTCCAAATACTTACTGAGTTCTGATATAAAACCTTGGGCATAGCACTTAACCTTTCCTAGCCTTTGGTTCACTATTTGCAAAAACAGGGATAACTGAACCAAATCAATATGGGTATTCCATAATTAAATGCAAGAATTGTATATAGCATCATTAATAGTTATTGCTGGAATAATTGAGAATTATATAATTATAATATGCTAATAAATATTTACATATGCAAAGAGCACAGCACTGTATCTGGTATAGAAGTGCTCAATAAATACTAGTTATAATTTATTCATTTCTTTTTTATTTGTTGGTGCTGAGGATTGAACCTCAGGCCTTACTTAGTGCATGTTAGGCAAGCACTCTACCAACTGAGCTACATTCCCCAGCCCTAATTCATTCATTTCTTAGGGAAGAGATTAGTGAGACTGGTAGGAAGGAATGAAAGGGGAGGTTTGGGGATTTTTTTTGTTTGTTTTACTACTGGTGATTGAACCCAGGGGCAAGTTACCACTGAGCTACATCCCCAGTCTTTTTATTTTTTGTTTTCAGACAGGGTCTCCCTAAGTTGCCCAGGCTAGCCTTGAACTTGTGATCCTCCTGCCTCATCCTCCCAAGTCACCCAGATTGTAGGTATGTGCCACCATGCTCAGCAAGGAGAGTTATTCTTTTAAGTGATTATTTACAAATTTTTAAGCCTCTATGGAAATGTCGGTACCATATAGCAAATCCCTGAGTGACCACACCCTAGTCAATCAAATCTCTGGTAACTGACCTTGCTCTTTTATATGAATGTTAGAGGAGTCCTGCATTGGATAAATATGGCCAGGCCTCAGGGCCTGTGGTGCTTAATCACCCAGTGGGGTAGCACAGGAAGTGTGTGTTGCCTTTGCCCATCCTGAAGGTGATATAGCTGGAGGCTACCAGCTAATTCTGTTCCTTGCAGCTGAACAATTTTCTTTGTTGAAGAAAATCTAAATGGTACACTTGAACAGATGCCAAGGAGAGCTTCCAGGAATATATCTACCTTCAGCATATTTTACTAGAATAAGTTTTCCCTGTTTTTCATGCCTGAAATAATTAAAAATTTTATAATTAACATCTTTTATAGTTTTCTTGTACATATTTTATCAAATGTTTGAATTATTCATTTTAAATAACAAATTAAAAATTGTAGCAAAGGATTTTCAAATATACATTTTAAATGCTGATCTACTTACTTTATTTTTCAGGCAACTAAGTAAAATACCACTGCTCTGCTCCTAAATTTAACAATAAAGTTGGCATTTAAAATGCTGAGACACTTAAGTATAACATTTCACTCATATTTTGAATTTAATTAAAATTTGTGATTTTGAGATCATATTTTATTATCCCAAGTTCATGTTAACTACAAAAACAACATTCTTTTCTTCCAGTTATTTGACTTTATAAGAGTTGTACCCAGTTGGGCCTGGTGGAACACACCTGTAATCCCAGCAGTTCAGGAGGCTGAGGCAGGAAGATCGAGAGTTCAAAGCCAGCCTCAGCAATAGCCAGGCGATAAGCAACTCAGAGAGACCCTGTCTCTAAATAAAATACAAAATAGGGCTGGGGATGTGGCTCAGTGGTTGAGTGTCCCTGGGTTCAATCCCTGGTATCAAAAAAAAAAAAAAAGTATCCATACTGCAAGTATATTCCAAGAAGTTCTGTAATGCCTAGTTTGTAATGGACAAAGAATCACTTCACATTTTTAGAATGTGATGAAGGATTAGTTAAATGTTTCAGTTGAGCATGATGAGCACACCTGCAAACTCAGTCACTGGGGAGACTGAGGCAGGAGGATCATAGGTTTGAGGCCAGCCTCAGTAATTTGGTGAGACCCTGTCTCAAAAAATTAAATAAAAAAAATGAAAAGGGCAGGGGATGTAGCTCGGTGGTACAATGCATCTGGGTTCAATCCCTAGTACTGCAAAAATAATGATAGCATAAAATATCTTTCACATTAGTGAGATATGTAAATCATTCATTGAGAATGAAATATGTTTTATATGTATCCTTACATTTTACCAAATTCAGGGTGATAGACTATGGTTTTGCATTGCTCTGTGATGGAAAACTGTGGCCAAAACAAGCCATGAACCTTAGAAATGGAAAGCCATACTCTGATTATTCATCATGACAGCAAACCAAGGATATTTTCTCACATACATTTTTTACAGAGACATATGAACAGACAGATTGAATTCTATAGATAAATACTAGAATTTCCAATTCACTTTAAGACATTTTAAGAAATAGGAATATCGGTTCCCTAGATAATCTAAAGACTTAAGAAATTTAATCTGTACATAAATAAGTCGTAGTTATTATGTAACTAACTTCTGTGTTCTGCAGCCAAAAAAAATTCCTCATATTTTGATAAGATCAGTAAACATGGACATCAAAAACAAAAAGAAAAATAAAAATCATTTAACATCACCTAAATACACTTTATTTATTTATTTAGGTATCAGGGATTGAACCCAGGGGTGCAACTACTGAGCCACATCCCCAGTCCATTTTTAAATTTTATTTAGAGACCGGGTCTCACCAAGTTGCTTAGGGCCTCCCTAAATTGCTGAGGCTGGCTTTGTACTCACGATCCTCCTGCCTCAGCCTCCCTAACTGCTGGGATTATATGTGTGTGCCACCACACCTGGCAGTACACATTTTGTTATGTATTTTTTCCAGTGTTTTACCATAGAAGTTTTCAAACATACAGAAAAGTGGGGAGAATCATATAGTGAAGACTCACATCTAGATTCTACAAATAGCATTTAACCTCACTTGCCCTATTACATTTATCTGTCTGTCAAGCCATTTCTGTATCCTTGTGCTATGGTTTGGATGTGATTTGTCCCCCAAAGGTTCATGTGTAAAGACTTGACCCCCAATTTGGTGGTATTATAGAAGTGGCAGAAGCCACCTCTGGTGAGACTTAATGGAAGGTGGTTAGGTCATTGGGAGCACACCCTTGGAACCGATTAATGTAGTTTTCATGGTATTCCAATTAGTTCCTCGAAAGTGGGTTATTATAAAAAGAGTGAGCCTAATCCTGAATACCTCAGACTTCCTGTCTCACCACATGATCTACCCCTTTCACACATGCTTCCATCATGATGCCATCTACCATGTTGTGACACAGTCAGGGGGTACCTCACCAGAGCTAAATCTTAAATCTTCAGAATTGTAAGTAAATAAACCTCTGATTCAGGTGTTTTGTTATAGCAACAGAAAATAGATTAATATGCCTTGCATCAGTCCAAATTATTTAATGCGTTTGAAAGTAATTGTATATGCCAGTATTATTTCCCTTAAATCCATCAGAATTAAATGAAGTTTAATATTTTTGTTGTCGCGCCGTGTAGGGAAAGTGTGTAATTGGTACTGGGGATTGAACCCAGGGCACTCCACCACTGAGCCACATACCCAGCCCAATTTTTTTTATTTTATTTAGAGACAGGGTCTCACTGAGATGCTTAGGGCCTTGCTAAGTTGCAACGGCTGGCTTTGAACTTGCAATTCTCCTTCCTCAGCCTCCCAAGTGCTGGGATTACAGGCATGCACCACCGCGCCTGGCTTCTGTTTTCTCTTGAGGTAAAATTTTGATAAAATATGATGCTAATGTATTGAATATATTATTCAATGAATTTTCATGTATGCACAAATCTATTCAACCAGAATACAAAATAACAATACTACCCCAGAATGTTATCTTGTGCCATTTCCCAAACTCCCAATACTCCATAAGAAAATACCATTCTATACTTTTCCCTCACCATAAATGAGTTTTGTATGCTCTATAAGTTCATATAGCTAGAACTGTACATGATCTATCATGTAAGGCTTTATTTATTCAGTCAACATATCTTTAATTTTTGTGTGTGTGTGCTGAGAACTGAACCCACAGGAGATCAACCACTGAGCCACATTCCTAGCCCCTTTATAAAAAAAAAATTCATTTAGAGATAAGTTGCTTAGGGTCTTGGTAAGTTGTTGAGTCTGGTTTTGAACTTGCAGTCCTTTACATTGTGGAGTTGCAAGGATCCTGTATGTATATCAATACCAGTGTTTTGTCAAATATATATATTTTGTGAATTTTTCTCCCAGTCTGAAGATCGTTTATTAATTTTTTTTTTTTTTTTTTTTGGTATTGGGGATGGAACCCAGGGGCGCTTCTACCACTGAAGTACATCTGTAAACAAAATTAACTCAAACATCCAGCTCTTTCTGATTTTTAATTTTGAGACAGGGTTTCAATAAATTGCTTAGGTTCTTGTTAAGTTCCTGAGGCTGGCCTCAAACTTGCCATCTTCCTGCCTCAGCCCCCTGGGATTATAGGCCTGTGACATCATGCCCAGCTGTTTATTAATTTTCTAAATGATGTCTTTTTTTGGTGGTGGTGGTGCTGAGGATTTAACCCAGGGCCTTTTGCATGCGAGGCAAGCACTCTACTACCTGAGCTATATCCCAGCCCCTTAATGATGCCTTTTAACGAGCAAATGTTTCTAAATTACCATTGTTTTTCATTTATGGATATTGCTTTCTTTATTCTTTTTTTTTAACAATATATTTATAATTTTTAGTACATTTCTTTTAGGTAATACATTTTTTCAAGCATTCTCACAGATAATTTTGATTCAAGGTCTTAATATTAATTACATTTATAGGATTCCACGACTTGAGGAATTTTCATAGATTTTGAAACTGTTAGTACAAATGGCAACTTTCTTGTGTTTTTCATAGTCACAGGATTTTCATCCAATGTGCATGCTTACATGTGAGTCACCCAAAGACTTCTGCACATCTATTCCAGGTTTTTCTCCATAATGAGTTCCTTTAAATGTGTATACTGAACCAAGATGACTATAGGCATTCCCATCTGCTTTACCCTGATTCAAGTTCTCGCCACTGTGCAAAGCATGTTTGCTAGAAAGGTCATGTGATAAGGAAGTTGTTCCACATTCTTTATTCGGGGTTACTCTGCAGTGTGAATTCTTCCATGTCTGTGAAAGGAAGTGGACCAAATGAAGGCTTTCCCACACTGCTTACACGCATAGAGTTTCTCTCCAGTATGAGTTCTTTCATGTATTTTAATGTTACAAGACAATTAAAGCCTTTTTCACATTGCTTACATATCAAGGGTCTGTTTCCACAATGAGTTCTTTCATGTTTTCAGAGGGAAGAGGGGAAATGAAGGCTTTCTCACATTGCTTACAGACTCAGGGTTTCTTTCCAGGGTGAGCTTCTTCCATGTTTTTTTAGGTAATTGGAATAACTGAAGGCTTTTCCTTTTTGCATACACAGGCTTTCATCTCACTGTGAGTTCTTACATGTCTTCTGAAGAAAGTGGAATCACAGTCGTTTTCCCACATGGTTTACAAATATACACAGGTTTTCTCTCAGTCTGTTTATGTATTTTAATGTAATGAGAATAACTAAAGCCTATTCCACACCGCATACATAGGAAAGACCCATCTCCAGTGTGGGAACTCCTTTGTGTATTTGAATGGAACTGGGACAACCTAAGGCTTTCCCACACTGCTCATGTTCTTGGTGCCTCTCTTCAGTGCCAGTCTTTTGATGCTTCATTGAGGATAAATGAAGGTTTTCCCCACATTTATGCATTTGTGTGAACTCTTTCCATATTCCTGATACTCACATGGTTCCTATCTGGTATGAGCACTTGAGGGCACATTTAGAGATGAATGATCAAGGAGGATCTCCACATGCAAGACTTTCACTTGGTTTTATTCAAGGAACAATTTTCTTGTTCACAATAGGATCTGGAGTACAGCTGAAGATTTCTACTTCCACATTCTTTACGCTGACTCTCTTCATGTTCAGAGTCTCCCACTTGACTTCTGAGATTTCTCCTGGGATTTTTGTGCACATTTTTAATGTTCTGGTCTTCCCTTTCTTTTCCTACAGAAATAAGGTTCCTGAAGCTTTCCAGCATCAGGTATCTGTGGAGTTTCTTCTGGGAAGGACCCAGCAAAGTCCACTCCTCCAGGGTGAAGTTCACAGACACTTCCTCAAAGGTCACTGACTCATCTCCCTGACTCCTGCATGTCCTGGTGTCCTCCGTGGGCTACTGCAGTCAGTGGAGACCACAGAGAGATCAGGGGAGAGCCATCTGGACCTCTCCCAGGGGCTATGCGGGCCAAATATGGCAGCTTCAGAAAGGAAAATCCAGGGGGTCTGGAGCATCCACCTCCTAAGACCAACGCTCTTCATTGGACAATCTGTGCAACCCTAAAACATCCCTGACTGATTAGGGATGCAGGGGCTGCCCCTGATGCCTGAGTGACAGGGGAGGTGATCCCCTACCTGGATGAGTGGAGCCTAAATGACAGATTCCAGCCACAGCTCTTCCTAAGCCAGGCTGCTCCCGGGGTTTGGAAATGGCCTGGCCAGGGAATAATGACATTTAAGCAGAACTTACTCCTGGCTTTCAAGAGTGGGCATCTGTACTCAATGGGCTCTTCTTGCTTCTTCCTTCTGGAAATGGGGCCACAGATCTGCTCAAGAAATTCTAGACTCAGTGTCTCAGGGAGACAAACTATAATCTCAGAGAAGCAGGGGTGCCCAGGGCAGTCCTGACCTCCTGGAAGTGGATGGAGAGCCTGATGTCATTTCTTGGGAATGTGGAATGAAACAAATGGCCAAGACTTTCTCAAGCCATTTCTCTCAGCCTATCCATTTTTCAGCTGAGAAAAGAAAAACCCACCAAAAGAGGAATACAGGTAGTCAATGCATGGAGAAAATGGAGCTATGTGGCAGCGATATTCTACAACGGAATCAGGAAGAAAGAAAAGCAACTCTGTGTAAAAACAGTCTGCTTCAACAAGGTCACCAGGAAAGCCCCCATTCACAAGACTGAGCATATTCCTAAACTGGATTCAGTCGCCAGGCTGAATGCTGAAAGGTAACCCCATGCTGGATCACTTCCTGGTGCTGAGGAAAGGACACCTAAGGAATAAACCATGCATTGCTGTCCCCAGAGCTCAGTGTGGAAACTTTTTGCCCTTCAATACCTTAATATTCACCAGAGGGACTCTGGTTTACTTAAATAAGCTGTCAAATGCATAACTCTTTCCCCAGGAAACTGACTAAATGATTTTTTTTTTAATTTTCAAAAGTTTCTGTATTAGATTTTTATTGCTACTGAATAAATTACCACAAAGAGTGGTTTAAAACAACACATCTTTTATATAACAGATCTGGAGGTTGGAAGCTTAAAATCACTTTGGGCAAGCTAGACTCCTGGTGTCTGCAGGGCTGTGTTCCTTTTTGGAGGATCTAGGAGAAAACCTATTTCCTTGCCTTCCTCCTCTTCTACAGGTGGCCTACACTCCTGGATCCTGCTCCAGTCCATCTTCAGAGTCCACAGTAGCTTGATTCTTTCTCACATTACATCTGTCTCATGCTGACTCTTATTAACTTCCTTCTTCCACTTCAAGGGTCCTTATACTGTTGTACCCAAAGAAAATAAAATCATCCAAGCCGATCATGTAAAGCCAAAAGAAGCCTTTATTTTAGCTGGCCAGCGACGATTGCCCTTACTCCTAAAAGCGGGGTGCCAGGAAATTGTGCGCCAGTTCTTTTATTGCCAACTTTTATAGGGTGCTGGAAGGGACGAGGGTGGGGCTATAGGGAGGGGAAGGGGTTGCGGTGGGCTATAGGGAGGGGATTTGGGACTGGGGTGGGCTATAGGGAGGGGATCTGGGATTGGGGTGGGCTATAGGGAGGGGATTTAGGATTTGGGGTGGGGTTGACTCTCCCCATCACGATGGAGCATCTCCCTGGGGAACATCAACATACCAATCTGTTTTCTGTGGCTATAACAATAGTAGTGGGCGTGCCTGGATAATCCAGGATAATCTTCCCAATTCAAGGTCAGCTGGTTGGCAAACTAAATTCCATCTGCTGCCTTACTTCTTCTTTATCATACTGTAACATAACATACTTATAAGTTCTGGAAAATAGAATATAGACATCTTGGTGGTGGAGGGGGGTCATTCCCAGTGACTCTGGAGGCTGAGGCAGGAGGATTGCAAGTTTCAGGTCAGCCTCAGCAACTTAGTGAGGGCTTAAGCAACTTAGTGAGAACCGAATGGCCAAGGTGTCGCATTCAGTTTCCTTTTTCTCAAAGTAGACCAAGATGGAATACAGGGAAGGAAGGCGGGAGTTCCCCAAAGCAAAAGGGGCTTTGGCAGCTTCTGGGACAGTCCCTCAGGCCCTCCCCTTATTCACAGGAATAGCTCCTCTGGTTTGATCTGAGGCACACTCACCTGGCCACTAACTTTCCAGGAGTCAGCTCTCAAAAAGTTTGCCTTACATCCTCAGCATGGAAGTGCAGTTGCTTGGAGTGCAGACCTGTCCAAGAACGCCAGAGCTAGGGCCTGCTCTCAGGTCCCATCTCTGGTGCCAATTTTGTTGCCAAAAGCTCAGTCCTTGTCCCCAGTGCCAATTCATGCCAATTTAACAATGAGGACACAGTTTTGAGAAAAAGGAAGAAGAAATTTTATTGCTTTGCTAGCAAAGGAGAAACACAGGACATGCCTGTCCCTGAGGCTGTGATTCTTGCTTTCTTTATTCTTAGAAATCTTTACCTGCCCTCATGTAACAAAGATACTCTATATTTTTATGTAAAAGATTTATAGTTTTACTTCTTATTTTACATATACGTCCCATCTTAAATTAATTTTTTGTTTATATTGTAAAGTAAGAATTGAGTTTTATTTCTTTCTATATGGATACCCTGTGATTCCAGCATCATTCATGGAAATGACTTTTCTGGGGCTGGGGATATAGCTCAGTTGGTAGAGTGCTTGCCCTCCAAGCAGAAAGCCCTGGGTTCAATCCCCAGCTTTCCAAAAATATTAAAAAGACTTTTCTGTCCCCAGTGAATTGCCTTGGTTACTTTGTCAAAAGATCAAATGACGTTGCAGGTGGGACGATGTTTCTAGACCCTCTATGCAACTCTATTCCGTTGATGTTTATGCCACACTGTCTTGATTACTATTCAAATATAGGTCTTGCTGGGTGCAGTGGCACACGTCTGTAAATCCCAGCACTAGGGAGGCTGAGGCAGGAGGATCACAAGTTCAAAGCAGCCTCAGCAGCTTAGCGAGGCCCTAAGCAACTCAGTGAGACCCAGTCTCTAAATAAAATACAAAATAGGGCTGGGGATGTGGCTCAGTGGTTGAGTGCCCCTGGGTTCAATCCCCAGTACCAAAATAAAATAAAATAAAATAAAATAAAATAAAATAAAGGTCTTAATAGTTATTTTAAGTTCTTTAGCTTTGTTCTTTTTCAAAATTACTTTGCATAATCTAGATTTATCCTTCGCATTTCCATTTGTCCTTATTTTCCTCTATGCCCTATACAATTTTTATTTCTTTAAAACTCTACTGTGATTACTATTACAAGTTTGTTTACTCTAAAATCCACGTGGGGAGAAATGATATCTTAATAATTATGAGTCTTCCTATGTAGGAGCATGGTACATTTTTTAAATTTAGATTTGATGAATTTTTCTCAGCAGTATTTTGTAGGTTTTAATATAGAAGTTTTGAATATACTTTGATATATATGCTCCTAAACATTTTATAATTTTTTATGTTGTTGTAATTAAAATTTTATTTTCTAATTGTGCTAGTATATAAAATGTAATTAATTTTTACATAATTTAATTTCCAAATATGTGGGACTTTTCCTAGATCTCATACAGGTACTGGTCTCTAATTTTATTGAAGTTATAACACATAATCTGAATAATTTCAATCCTTTTAAATTTATTGGCCCTAATTTTATCATCCATCAGATGCTCTACCTTACTTCATTTATGTTTACCAATAGCCTTTGAAAAGATATGAAAGAAATACAAAAATTAAACCCTGTTTTCTTGCAGTTTATCAATCACAGGCGAGTGTTACAAATATAAAATTGCCAGATGTAACTGTACATACCTGTAATCCCAGCAATTTGGGAGGCTGAGGTAGGAGGATTGCAAGTTCAAGGCCAGCCTCAGCAACTTTATGATACTCTATCTTAAAATGAAAATGAAAAGGACTGGAGATGTAGTTCAATGGTAGATCACCCCTGGGTTCAATCACCAGTAGATAGATAGATGATAGATAGATATAGACAGATAGACACATGTATTCATACATAATGGGACAAAGTTAGGAAAGGTTGTCAGTATGGGTTAAATACATAAGTGATGAAAAGTCCTAAAGGAAATTACTTATCAGAGCAGGGGCTCTATCAGGGTGTGTACCACTCCACTATTTCTGGACATGAGTGTTTGAGTCACTTTTTAAAACAGGCATTGGGCATGAACTATTGGATTGAATATTAGTGAAATGATATGTAACATAAGAGCTTTAAAAAAAAGAACTGGGATATCATCAACAGACGGTTCAAAATCTGTTTCCCTTTTTTTCCTTTTTGTCTTAGTCCATTTTCTGCTGCTAAAACAGAATGCCACAGACTGGGTCATTTATAAAGAAAATAAATTTATTTCTCACAGTTCTGGAAGTTGGGAAGTCCAAGGTCAAAGGGCTACATCTAGTGAAGGCCTTCTTGCTGTCCCCTAATTTAGCGGAAGGTACCTCATGGTAACAGAATTCCAGTGCATGTGAAAGAGAAGAAAAGAGGGCCCAACCTCTCTCTTTTATAATTAACCCCCTCCTATGATAGAAGCATTAATTTATTTATGAGGATGGAGCTCTCATGACCTAAAAACCTTCCATTAGGCCTTGTTTTTGTTACAATCAAAATTAAATCTCAACATGAACTTTAGAGAGAACAATATTTAAACTATAGCACATATTTTTCACAAGATTTTTTTCTAATTTAATATGCCTCATGCTTTGTGATAAATGTTGGATCTGCACTGTCTCTCCACCCAAAGATCTCAGTGAAGTGGAAGACGCAGGCATAAATTGGTAGAGCACAAGCCTTAAGAAGAAGGGGGGTGCTAACCAGGTGCAGTGGTGCTTGCTGGTAGTCTCAGCAGCTCGGGAGGCTGAGGCGGGAGGATTGCAAGTTCAAAGCCAGCCTCAGAAACTTAGCAAAACCTTGTCTCTAGATAAAATACAAAAAAGGGGGCTGGGAATGTAACTCAGTGGTTAAGCACCCCTGGGTTCAAGAATCCCTGGTAACAAAAAGAAGAAGAAGAAGGAGGAGGAGGAGAAGGAGAAGGAGAAGAATAAGGGGAGGGGGAGGGGGAGGAAGAAGAAGGAGAAAGAGGAGGCGGAGGGAGATGCTAGTACTTGGATAGCAAGGTGAAGTAGAAATAACTAGTTTACTCTGCCTGGAGTGACACCAGGAATACCTTAGATAGTGGATATCATTTGAGCTGGATCTCTAAGCATGTGTCTACTGGACAGAGAGAATGGAAAAGGCCTAACAGTATGAAAATATAAGAAAGAGGCATCAGGGAGACAGTCATCATGAAGTTCAACCTCGTGGTGATCCTGAGCTGCAGCAAAAACTACAAACGCTACTTCAGTGCCCTTTTACACAGCACAGGAGGATTATGTAGTCTCTGCTCTCCAACAAGTTGCAGCAGAAGTACAACATCCATTCCATGCGCATCTGCAGAAATGACAAGGTTCGGGGTTTAAGACATTACAATGATAGCAAAATCTGCCAGGTAGTCCAGCTATACAGAAAGAAATATGTCATCTATATCAAGTGGTTGCAGCATGAGAAGGCTAATGACATGACCATTCAAGTGGACATTCACCTGAGCAAGGTGGTTATCATCAAGCTAAAACCGGACAAAGAAAAAAAAATTCCTGAATGCAAAGCCAAGTCTCAACAAGTTGGAAAAGAAAAAAGCAAACATAAAGAAGAGCTTATTGAGAAAATGCAGGAACGAATGTAACCTGTTAAGCAACAACAGCTTAAGTGGATTCCTAGCCTAAAGTGTTTCTTTAGAACTTTCCAAGATGTTTCTGGAATGTGTCATTGCCTTCTTGTTTTATTATTATTGTGTGGCTCTGCAAATGTATTTTTGCTATTTTTCTTCATAATTTTATGAATAAAAATTTGAAGTGTTTCCTAATTTCAAATGATTTTTGCATCATTTTGTAAATAATCCATCTTATCAAAAAAGGAAAAGAAAATATAAGACAAATTGAAATAGTAGCTTAGGTGTATATATATGATGAGTAGGGAAATGAATTTGCAAATGTGTAATAGAGCCAGATAATTAGAATATTTGGTTGTGCCTAAGGAGTTTGTAATTTATGTTTAAGTGGATGGAAGCCATAAAATGTTTTTAAGCTGTACCGTGGCTTGATCATATTTGTGTTTATAAAGATAATTGGCAAAATTGGAAAGGGTGGTGTATTAGCTTTATGTCATGTGACCAGAATACCTGACAAGAACAACTTAGAGGAGGAAGTTTATTTTGGCTCATGGTTTTAGAGGTACAGTCCATGGTCAACTGATTCCATTGCTCTGGGCCTAAAGTGAGGCAGAATGTCATGGCAGAAGGGCACGGTGACAGAATGCTGCTCTGCTCATGGTGGCCAGGAAATAGAGAGAGAAGGAAGCTCCAGGGGGACAAGATATAAGCCCCAAAGGCACACCCCCAGTGACCCATCTCCTCCCGCCATTCTCCACCTGCCTACAGTTACCACCCAGTCATTCCATTCAAACTTGGATAGACTGATTATGTTATAGTTCTCATAATGTAATCATTTACCTCTGAATATTACTATATTAACACAGGAGCTTTTGGTGGGACACCTCATATTCAAATAATAACAGGTGGATTGGATTTGTGAGAAATTAAAGACAGGAAAATGAATTGGGAGATCATGTTGTAGCTCAAGTGATTGAGGATGCTTCTGAAGTGAGGCTAGAAAGAGGAATTAATATGTGAAACATAGAGGAGGGAGAATGAACAGACACCTGAGGATTAAGAAAAGTGGTCATGAGTGATTTACCACTTTGTATGTGTGTAGTGGGTACATGGTGGTTTCATTAACAAGGGAAGAAAATGCAGTAAAAAGTAGATTTGGGAAGAAAAACTGAATTTCATTTCTTTTACCTTGAGGAAGAATGATCCATTAGCCATTTGTTACCATAGATCTGAAAATCAGGAAAGGGTTTATTGCTAGAGATTTGATTTGCAAGTCATTATTATTGACTGGACATCAGTTAAGCAGAGAACTGGATCTATACCTGACTGGTATGTCTAAGGGAAACTGGACTATTGGAGGCAGAAGCCCCTTTCAAGGACTTTGAGTAACTATTAAGAGAATGGAGAAGTATAAGATTATGGGATAACAGAGAGGGGGTGCTGGTGATGTACATGGAAGATCTGGATTAACAACTCTTAACAGTTTGTTTTTTAATCCTGCCTTATTTATTAAGCAATAGACATATCAGAAAAAGTAACTGGAGGAAAATTAGGCTCACATCATATATTAATTGGAACACTTTAGGATTTCTGTAAGAGAGATCAATTTGAGCTAGCTTTGGTAAAACTTTCTGATGTGGATTCAGTGATCACTCATGGAAGTCCAGACTTAAGAAAGTCATTGTATTGTACAGAGGGGAGTGAGGGGAGGAGTCGGGCAGGTGGGGATGAGAAGGACTGTAGATTGAGACAGACATTATTATCCTACATACATATAGGAAAATTTGAAAAATATACATATAGGAAAATTTGAAAAAAAATATCACTGTCAAAAAAAGATAATGAAAAAAAATAAATAAAAGTAAAAAAAAAAAAAAGTCATCGTAAGCATGAGTCAGACAACCATTGAGGATGCAGGCTCAGCTCCACTGTCTGCTTTTTTTCTTTGTCTCTTCCATCCCCTCCAGTCTTGTTTTTCTGCTTCTCCTGATGTTACGCATCCAAATGGATATGATATAGCATCAGATACCCAATATTACCAATTGCTTCTCCCTAATCTAAATTCCCAGGGAAGTTTCCGATTGGCCCAACATGGGTGAGATGTCCCATTTTAATCCAACTAATGTGTGTGTTAGTGCCTGTGTGCATGTGTGCATGCTTATATGTGTGTGTATATTTAAAGGGGTGAAGGAACTCCAGGCCAATTAAATCATAATGGGTGGGATCCAGAAATCAATATTTTATTTATAAATGCCCCAATTTGAAAACCAGTGGCTTAGGCTCCATTATTTTTATGAAAATAAATACTTTGGTAGGGATAATAATGCCTGTTCACCCTAGCTCTCCCCTGCACTGTACATATCCATGACTTAATACCAGAACCTGTGAAAATCTGAAGGTCAGGTGATTAGCAACAACAACAATAATAATAACAAGAACAACAACAATAATTGTATCTTTAACTCTGATTCCCCTAAAGGAATATTATATTGGATTATCTGAATGGGCTTAATATAATCACAAGAGTCCTTAAATGTAGACAAAGTAGGCAGAAATGTCAGTGTCAGCTATGTACAGTGGCACACACCTTTAATCCCAGCAAATCAGGAGGCTGAAGCACGAGGATCACAAGTGTGAGGCCAGCACCACCAACTTAGCCAGACCCTCAGCAACTTAATGCGACCTTATCTCAAAATTTTAAAAAGGTTTTAAAAGGGCTTGGGATGTAGCTCAGTTTTAAGCACTTCTGGGTTCAATCTCCAGTACCACACTCATATAAAAACAATAACAAATTTAAAAAGTTAGTTTCAGAGTAATATCATGGCTGGTTTTTGTTTTTGTTTTTGTTTTTGTTTTTGTTTTAGGTGCTAGGGATTGAACTCAGGACCTTGTGCTTGCAAAGCAAGCACTCTACCAACTAAGCCATATCCCTAGCCCTTGTGGCTGATTTTGAAGATGGAAAGGGGCCATGAACCAGGGAATGGGGCAGCCTCTAGAAATTGGAAAAGGTAAGAAAGAAGTCTTCCAAAGAGCTTCCAGAAAGGATATCCACTCTGTTGAGATCTCATTTTAGCCTAGATTGGCTATTTTTAGATTTCTGGTCTCTAAAAATGCAAGATATGTATCTTTTTCTTCTTCTGAAAATAACATGTCCATCTAACTTTTGTTTTCACTTAGAAATGTTTCTCTTTATTTTTTTCTTAGGTCACACATGTATTTTCTTTACAGGAGTGGTTATGATACTCAATTCCACCCAATCAGGCTCTTTCTTTGGTGTTTTAAAAACTGGAAAGGTAGTGAGACTCTGTCTCAAAACCAAACAAAACAAAATTGGAAATAGGGGAAGAGAAACACCCTCTGTCTGGTAGCAATTTGATAGGCATAAGTCCACTCCTTTTCAGAGGCCATGGTTCCATGCCTGTAGATCATGACTTTGGGAGGTGTAGAAGAAATGACCCTGTCTGAGAGAGGTAAGATTGAGAGCCTGAACTGGAATTTGAAGCATTCTAGTTTCTGGTTCCCTTTATCCCCAAGACCAATCATAGAATTTTCCTTTTACAACTTGAGTTACACAATAACCTAAGCTACTTCAATTTAGTATTTGTTACTCCAGCCAAAACAACCTGAAAAATTTGGGCAATAAATAAATAAACCCAGTAATTAAATGAAAAGTTTTTAAAAACCCACATATACACATCTTAATAGATGCAAAAATTACCTTTATTAATCCACTGTGTTTTTTAAGTACTTTCCATAAGGGAAACCTTTTACTAGTGAAATGAATTGGACAAGGTCCTGCTTCCAGGCACTTACAGATGTATTCATCCTATAAAATCTGTGTCTGTATTTGCCAACATACTTTTTTGGCAATAAGTCCTTCCTACAATCTCTTTATGCTTATTTGACAAATGCAAAATAGAAATGTGTTCTAGAAAGTTGGCTTTGTAAAATACACAAATGGAAGAACCTCAAAGGTTAAAAGGAAGATTCCAGGATAGTCATATTTTTAAAGGCAATTACCAAGCTCTTTCATAAAATTCTACTATCACAATCAAAATACTTGCTGGGAAGGAATATTGGTGTGACCCTGTGGTGATTCTTTAATTCTTTTTATTTTTATTTTAATTTTTTTGAACCAGGGATTGAACTCAGGGGCACTCGGCCACTGAGCCACATCCCCAGGCCTATTTTGTATTTTATTTGGAGACAGAGTCTCACTGAGTTGCTTAGGGCCTCGCTAAGTTGCTGAGGCTGGCTTTGAATTCTTGATCCTCCTGCCTCGGCCTCCTGAGTCGCTGAGATTACAGGCATGTGCCACCACGCCCGGCTGATTCTTTAATTCTTAATGAACCAAATACTTCTTAATTCCATCATTACAGAAGGAATAATAATAATAATAATAATAATAATACACCCCACAGCCCAATTCACTTTGGATTCACTCAGGTGTGTGTTTATTTTAACCAGCAATCTGAAGGCATGTGAGGTGCCACAGCTTACCAGAATCTAAACAGAAAAGCATAGAACTTCAAACTAAGCACACATGCAGCATGGAATAATAATCAAGTTAGGCTCCTTAGAATGCTAAATTCCAGAAAACCTTCAGCCCTTGGGTTGTCGTCTCCACAACAGCACAGATCTTTTATTTTGCTTCTAAGAAGGGCTTTTATATTCTAAAATTCAAATTCTAAAGTAGCAGCCTAAAAGGCAGATTGAAAGATGGGTGTTATTTGACAACCTGTGTTCTCTCCTTTCCAAGATATTCCTGCAAGTTTGTTCAAGGTTCTCTTTCAAGAGAAAGCACATTGTTGTCCCCAAAAGTTGTCCAGAAACCCCAAGAGAGCTTGTCCTCAAGGAAAGGGCAATTCCCAGAGGGGCAACAGTGGCAATGGTTGGATGGTTACCAGTCATGATCTGGACTCGCACGCATACCTGCACAGGTCGTCTGTGGATGAGAAATCTCCACTCCCCCTCACAGGGGCTGAGGACTGTGCATGATGAGAAGTGACAAAGGAAAGAAAATTGTGTAATGAGATAGGCATATGAAAGGGGAAAAGTCTGGCAGGGACCTGTGTGGCTTGAGGAAGTCCAGAGGGCTGACTGACTGGCCCTGCACCAGGCCTGGTTTTCTTGAGGGCGAATGTGGGGGTGCACAGAGGGGGCCTCCATGGCTTTTCTGTCTACCAAGAGTGGAGAGCTCCAGCCCGATGCCCCGTATAGTTGGCCTTCCGGGCAGAGGCAGTGGTGACAGAAGCTCCACTCCTCCGTTTCCCACTCCGCCCGGCCCCGCTCCTCGTTTCCCACCCCTACTAGCCCCGCCCCTTCTTCATAACTCCGCCCCAACCCGGCCCTGTGGCTTACCACCTCCCTTCCCGTCCACTCCTGCCTGCTAGCTCCCGCTTGACTCGGCAGTCCTGAGAGCGCGCAGGCGCGGCGTGCAACTCTCTGAGCGCTGAGTAGCGGAGGGACGCGCGGTAAGTGTGCTAGCAGCGCGGGGTTCCTCCTGGGTAACTTGGTCCCAGGCGAGAGTCCCAGGAGGGATCGGGGTGCATAGGGGTGATTTCATTTCCGTGAAGAGAAACTAACTAGACGTGAGGCAGCATTGGCGGTGACGTTGCCTAAGAGTGTCTGACCGGGACCGCGTGGGGAACCCAGTGCTTGGTGGAGGGAGTGGGCGAGGGTGTGTATAGGGAGAAAAATTGGAGGAAGGGGCTCCAGAGGCTACAAGTCCACAGATGGGGTTGGCAGGATCGGGAAGCTCGCCAAGGGCGCTGGAGAGTGTCCCAGCTTCAAGTTCAGTCCCCTTGCTTGGTGCCCCTGAGCAGGGTCCCGGACACATCCCTTCCCCCTCACTGCCTACTCGGGGGCATAGTTGCCAGAAACGTTCACCATAGCTGGGGAGAGGATTTAGAGGTGGGCTCTTGGCCCGGGCTCGTGCCAAGGAAGGCGTAGTTTTCGTGTGACTTTCCTTTACCCCGCCCCCGGGAATGTGTCCCTCTTCTGGTCCATTGTGCTCGTGGACGTTTTAACAAAGGCTATGACTGTTTCGTAGGCAGTGGCGGGTGACAGCGGGAGCGGGTGTGTGTGTGGTGGTGGGGGGGGTGCTTGAAAAGTCGAGATGCGGCCCTGGGGACGGGAGATCTAGGGGGTGCCTGGCGTAGGGGAAGTGGAAGGAAGGGAACAACCTTCCAGGTTCAGCTTTTTCCTTTTTCCTGGTCCGCTGATTTTGATCAGTGGTAGCAACAACCCCGAGAGGGACACGACTGGATGTTAGTGTGCATGTTAGGCTCGGGCTGCTGCAGCCTTTGGTTTTGTGATCGTGTTGTGCATATATTTTCTAGAGTCCCTCCGGGAGAAAAGCGAAACTAATAGAATTTGAAAGGAGTAATTGAAGGGGGGGGGGGCGGTGAAGAAGTGGAGTGACCAAACTTAGAGCTAAATAATTGCCTTTTGATAGTTGTCGTTTAAAACCAGACTTTGAAAGATGTGAAGATGGGCAATCAGGCTAAGTAAGAAGTTGATTGTTTCAAAGACCAGCATGTTATAGGTCGTAGGGTGCTGCCAAGTACTTTGGCAGACTCTTTAGAACCCTTAAAAATAATATTAGGAATACAAAACACTAGGGCAAATATTATGATGTTGGATAAAGGTCCATAGGCTTTCATTTTCAATTTTAGAATCTTTTATGAAAGATAGTATATGTATTCCCAAGCATAAATGTTATTTTTACTCATTTGTTTTAACTTAATACAACAAAACAAACTGATCTTCCTTTTCCTCCACCCCTTTCCCTTGTGAATCCTGTTTTATAAACATTTACTTTCAGATTTGAACTATGTTTAAAGATACAATCGCCCCACCTCAGGTACGAAGTGAATAAGATTTCTTCTCCTTTATTCTTGTTTTACTCTTTCTTCTTTGTTTTTCTGTTATTTTAAGAAACAGAAACAGTTGCTAAATTACCAAACTTGGGAGGTAGGAGTAAGGGATTCCTTGTTCCTTTTCTAAGGAACTCCTGGAACTTCCCAAATGAACTCCCAGTTCATCTGTGCAGACTCAGCCCAATTCACTTCTTGGAAAAATTTGCCAACATACAAAGAATAAATTAATCATTCCTTTTTCCATTAAATTGATATCACTGACCTTATCTCTCTCTTGCTGCTAGAACCTCAGGCTTCTGTGTTACCCCAGTATATAGTGCTATCTGGCATATGCTGAGTGCCTACTAAACTTACAGTTAGGTATTAATAAATGCTGTTAGAAAGATAGTAATTCATTTTGCATAAAGTTCATGGGATAATGAAAAATTCAAAATGGTAAAATTGTATTTAATATTTGAGTAGCGTTATTTGGAATATTGATAAGGAATAAGTACAGAAATATGTTCCCACATATTAGCCATAGTTTATCCTTACAAAAGAAGTACAAAAGCTGCAGATAAAGGGAAAACAGGGGATCAGAAAATGGCTAGGTTTCTTTCTGAGGGGCTACTGGGGAACGACACTGGTGTCCTCATGCTAGGCAAGCACTCTACCACTGAACTGCACCCCAGTCCCCAAGACCAAGTTTCTAAAAAGGTAATTTCTGATACTGAAACTTGTGAAAAATCAACATGTAACAAAATAACTCTTTGTAGAAAAACACAAATAGAGTGCTGCTGGAATTTAGGAAATACTACAAATGAACCAAGCTTGCCAGGTGCTATTCTCTGAAACCTGATGTAACAAAAGAAAACTGACCTAGTCAGTTGTATTATACTTCTAAATCTTTTTTAAAAAACATTTTTAGTTGTGGCTGTACACAATAACTTTATTTATTTTTATGTGGTGCTGAGGATTGAACCCAGTGCCCTGCACGTGCTAGGCAAACTCTCTGCCACTGAGCTACAACCCCAGCCCCTATACTTCTAAATCCTAAGGTGGTTTGAGCCTTTAGCTAGGGGGTCTTTTTGAGTTATAGTATTCCCTGATGGGTTTGGTCTGACCATTTTGGCCATCTTACCTTTGACATTCTCTTAGTTTCCACCAGCATTACTGGCTTTCCATTCACTTCTGGTTCATAACAGGAATTAACTTCCCCTTGCTCATCACCATATCCACTCAATCTCATCATTCCCTCCCCCAGCTTTCATCTCATGAATGGATTTTCCCATTGGAGAGACTATCACAAGCAAATGATCACTAACTTTGTAAAAGAATATAATTGATTCTTTAGTCTAAAAATGAGTCCTGATTGACTACTTGGTTAGTCCAGGTTTCTGTGTGCAAAACAGAGAATCTATTCTGGTAATTAGTAACCTCTATTTTTCTTCCTTCACTTAATTTCTCCCCTATCTACCTAAATGTAAAAGTCATTCAATTCTATTTCCATGACACCTTTTTAAATAATATTAACCATTTGCCCCCTGAATACTTCATGTTCAACATTTCTTTTAATAAAACTTGAGACACAGAGAGAATGAACAGATACCATAAATTTTTTAAAAAAAAGTTTTACATCTTCTGTGACCTATACACCCACTTATTGAAAAGATATTCCAAACCAAACCATTAAAAGTATATCTTCCTTCTTAAAACTTTCCTCATCTAGACATATGTTATGGTTTGGATATGAGGTATCCCCCCAAAGGCCCCATGTTAATGCAGGACTATTCTGAGGTGAAATGATCAGATTATGAGAGCTGTTAACTTAATCAATCTAGCCTAGTTTGAATGAACTGAGTGGTAACTGCATATAGGTGGGGCATGACTGGAGGAGGTGGGTCACTAGGGATGGATCCTGGAAAGGTTCCTCTTACCTGCAGCCCCTTCCCCTTGCTCTCTCTGCTTCCGGACTATCATGAGTGGAGCAGCTTTCTTCTGCCATGGTGTTGTACCTCACCTTGAGCCCAGAGCAGTGGAGCCATCCAACCATGGACTGAACCTCCAAAACCACGCGCCAAAGTAAACTTTTCCTCATCAAAGTTGTTCTTGTCAGGTATTTTGGTCACAGTGATAAAAACTGACTAATACAACTCCCTCGTTGTATTTCCATTTTTCTTTTAATTCTCGATTAGCTCACTCATTACTTCCACCAAGTATTTATTTTAGGGTTCTGTGCAAAACTTTCTTTCTTGCTGTATGCTGAAGATAATAATATGACAATCAAGGACAGAAATGAAAGCAAGATGAAATTTTAAACTTCTCCCTAAGCATCAGTTTCCTCATCTGTAAAAAATAATAATGATAATACTTGATAGTGAGAGGTATTTTAATAGCTTATCCTAATGTTCTAAAAATGGCAGCAATTTATTTGTATTTGCTGTTTCTTGTGAGCTCCCATCATTTATCAGTTGACTTCAAAATGTGGATGTTTTGACATCTCACACCCTGTTTGAACTCCAGTTGTGTATTTGTGGTTTCCTTTCATATATCTCTGTCGAGTTGTTTATAGCACAGTGGTTCTCAAATTTAAGCATGCACCATAATCACAAGAATGCACAGATTTCTGGGCCCCACCCCCAGAGTTTATGATATGGGATAAGGCCTGAAAATTTCCATTTCTATCAAGTTTCCAAATAATGGTGATGTTGCTATCCTTGGGAAAACATTCAGTGGCACTTAGGTAGATAACATTCAGACAAATTGGTGGAGAGGAAGGAAGAACAGACCAATGACCAAAAATTCATAGAAGTGAAGAGCAGAGTGTGCTCAAAGCTGGCAGTGACATGTCCTGTAAAGCGTGGAGAGGATAGGACCAAGGAAAGCACTTGGATTTGATGACCAGGGGGTTTTTTTTTTTTTTTTTGTGGTGTATGTCAGGTGGCTGATTTAATTATACTTCTTATAGGAGGAATACTGTCATTATTATGACCAGAAAAAATTATTGCAGGTATTTGAGGCAATGATTCCTTAATCTAGAGCTGGGAATGTAACTCAGTGGTAGAGCATTTGCCTATCAAGGGCAAGGCCCTGGGTTCAATTCCCAGTACAGGAAAAAAAGAAAAAGAAGAAGTGTGTATGATTCCTTAATCTGGTATGTGTATCAGATCTCCTCGGGAGCTGTTTCAACCAACATACTTACATTTAGCTTCCTTCCCCCATATAAACTCATCAAATCAAAATTTCAGGGTATGGAAGTTAGGCATGAAAAAATTCCAGGAGATTTTGATAGGTACTCTGCTTGAGAAGCACTTCTTTGAGTAATGATAGATAGAATGTGGAGGCAGTGAAAATAAACAACGTTTGTTGGTAAATTGTTGGTGAGAGGAGAAGGGAAGAAAAAGACTGGAGTTTGAAGATTTTGAAAGAATCAAGATAATAGGAATGTTTAAAGAGTGGTAAAAAAAAAAAAAAAAAAAAAAAACTTGTTAAGGCAGAGGAGCAACCGAAAGAGCAATGCTAGGTGGATATAACTGATGGACTAGATTACTGGAGCAGAATAGCAGGAGAGAATGGAATTAGGGGCACCAAGAGAAGAGAAAAAAATGTGTGAAAAAATAAATCTAAAGGTATGTGAAGCTGAAGGAACTTTCTTTAAGGGAGGTGTGTTTGCATACTACTATTTTTCAGTGGAACCTAAGTAGTTGGTGAACTCTAATTAGAATTAATTTGTGCAAGTTTAATAATGCTAGCAAATAGTAATTTTAGCTATTCTAGTCACCACTAATGATTACACAATTGCATTTTCCCACAGCCTTTCTTAGAAGATCTTTTAAAAAATTAAGTGAAGATCTGCTGTGTTGTAATGTTGTCCAGACTTGACTGCCATATCATATGCTTTTATGTTTTTCATTCGGTTATTCAACTAATATTTGTGAAACTATCAATTGCCAGAAAATGTTCTAAGCACTGAGAATACAGTAGTGAATAAAACAGTTGTGTTTTACTGGAAACTTCTTCCCTCAACTAGTTTACATCTTATTTGAGGAAGGCAGAAAATAAATTTTCAAAAAGAAAATGAGAAAGAAATATATTTACCACAAATATAATTATTTGTATACAGTCATGAACCACATAATGGCATTTTGGTCAATGATGGGTAACATATACAATGGTGATCTCATAAGATTATAATAAGATTATCATGGAGTTGAAAAATTCCTATTGCTTAGTGACATGGTAGGCATTGTAATGTCATAATGCATGACTGACGTTCATTGGCAGTTGTATAAAAGTACAACACAGACAATAATGTATGTATTATAATAATTATTACATTAACACTTGCTAATGATAATATATGAGTTACTGATTTATGTATTTACTATGCTATAGTTTTAGATCATCATTTTAAAGTATATTGCTTTGACTTATAAGAAATTACTGTAAAACACTGTGCCATGTTACTCTAGCAGCAGCCTCATGCATCTTGTGTTTACTGCATCTCTTGATTACATCAAAAGGCCATGAAGAGTGATTGACCTATATCATCTCGACTTGTGTAAATATACTCTAAGGTGCTTGCCTAAAGACAAAATTGACTAAAGATGCATATCTCCATTGTTAAGTGACACATGACTGCACACACACACACACACGTATATATACACACACACACACATATATATATATATATAAAGTCATTAGTGTTGCATTTTTTGGGGGGACAAATATAAAGCAGGGACAGTGAATGGGGGAACACCTACAGTGATCAGGGAAGACTTCACTATCAACAAAGGCCTATAAGAGATAAGAAAGCTATTTATATAGAGAAAGAGTATTTTTGACATAGAGAACATCAAATGCAGAGATAATGTAATGGGACCTTTTTGAGACCTTCTTGCTAAGAATAGCAAAGTGATCTTTGTAACCAGAGTAGCATGGGGTGAATAATAACACAGAATCAGATAAGCAAGAAGGAGTGTGGGAGGGTGGGAAAATCCTGTACAGCTATTCAGCTCAGTATTGGAAGACATTGTAAGGTGAGGATAGCCATTAGAGACTTTAAAATCAGAAGTGGGTTTATCAGATTTCTGTTTTATAGGGATCTTTCTGGGTGCTGTGTGGAGAGTAGATTGAAAGAACAGAAGAGAGGCTAATTAGAAGAGGGGTTATGGTGATTGGATTAAGGTAGTATAATGCTGGAGGTGATGTCAAATGATCAGATTTCCTGATGATTTGGAAGTAGAATGTAGAGAAGATGAGAGTCAAGGATGATGCCAGTGAGTTTCAACTGAGCACCTGGTAGAATGGAAGATGGCACTACCTTTGTTGTTCTATATTATTGTATTGACTATTCTGTGTCTTTTGCTTCTCTATATAAACTTCAGAATCAATTTTTTATATCCACAAAATTACTTGGTGGGATTTTCATTGGGATTGCATTGAATTTGTAGATCAACTTGGAGAGAACTTACATCTTAAGACTATTGAGTATTCCTATCCATGAACATGGACTACTTACCATTTCATTTTCTGAAAGAAAAGATTAAAGATTAAGTACTGGCCATGCTGAGTTTGAGATGACTGTTTCGTAGCTAGGCAGAATTCATAGGTATGGGTAGTTCTACCAGTTTTTGTCTCTTTATCTTTGATAATTTTGTTTGTTCTAAAGTCTGTTCTATCTGAAATTAATATAACTAATCTTGTTTTCTTTTAACTAGTGTTGACATGGTACCTCTTTCTCCATCTCTTTAATTTTAGTGTTGTGTGCTTTTAGAGTAAAAATGAGTTTCTTTTAATTGTATTTAGACCATTCACATACTAAGCAATTATTAATTTAGTTGAATTAATATCTGCTGAACTTGTTATTGTTTTCTATGTATTGCCTTTATTCTTTGTTACTCTTTTTGTCTTCCACCCTTTTCTGCCTTTTACGGGTTTAATTAAGCATTTTATATGTGCTACAGTTTGGATAAGTCTCCCCAAAGGTCCTTGTGATGAACTCTTGACTCCTGCATGGTGGTATTAGGAGCCAATGGGACTTTTAAGAGATGGGGGTCTACTGGGAGTTCTTCAGATCATTAGATGCATGCCCTTGAAAGAGATGGTGGGACCCTGGCCCCTTGTCTCTCACTTTCACTTCCCAACCATGAGGGGAATAGCTTTGTCTTCCAAGCACCCCTGCTGTGATGTGCTGCTTTGCCACAGGTCCCAAAGTAGTGGAGCCAACCATGGGCTGAAACCTCTGAAACCATAAGCTAAAATAAACCTTTTTTCTTTAAAAGGTAATTATCTCTGGAATTTGCTATGGTGATGAAAAACTGACTAAAATTATGATTTTATTGTCTCTCCTCTTGTAGTATGTCAAGTATGTTTTTAAAAAAAACTTTAAAATCATTGCTCTAGATTTTCCAATATACATTTGCAGTGAATCCAATCCATTTTTAAAAACACTATATTCCCTATGGGTAGTGCAAATATCATGTTAATAAAATATTCCTAATTTCTGCCTACTGCCCATTACTTTGCTTTTCTTAAGACCTTAGCCATATAATTATTTCTAAATATTAGTTAATTTTGCCTGTATTGAACTTTATTAAATGAAAACATCCATGTATCCATATTTGTTTTGCCCAACATTACATATATGGGGTATGTCCATTAGTTGAATGCTTCTTAGACATTGGTGTGCACATGAATTCCTTGGAGGTATGGGGTGGGGCCTAAGATTCTACCTAACAATTTCCTATGTGATGCTGATGTTGCTCTTCCACAAACAATGTTTGCAGAAATATGGTTCTAGTTCATTCCACTTTCAACTGCTTAATATGCTCTGAATACTTCAGTTATTTACTGTTCAGATTTTCACCTAGGGCAGGAGAGAAGGAGGAAACTGTCCTTTAATTGTCCACAAAGTATTTTTTCCGTAGGATTGGGAACTAAGTTATTTCATATTAACATGAGTATTGTCATCAATATAGTAAATTAAAGATTTGAATAAAATAGCAACATGGTCCCAGAACATTTCTCACATTGCCTTTTTAGTTATAGGCAAGATTTTGCCAACTTTATTCTGTTCAGGTTACCTTGACATAAGGCAAAGTTAAAAAGGACATATTGGTGCCTCGTGTGCAAGTGAGTGTGTGCTCACTTGCATATGTATGGGAATAACAGACAAGATATAAAGCTTTTTTTTTAATGGCTGTTATAGGAAACAATAGCTCCTAGTGTTTTATTTTGACTCTTTTCCTTGTTCAGGGCTTTGAAGACAAGCTCTTTTTATTGCAACATCTTTCCTATAATGTCAAAGTGGTTTGGTTATCCTGAAAACCTAGAGAACTGATGAAATGATATTGTCATTGCAAGTTGACTTGTAGAGCCTCCTAAAGGAGTGAATTTATAGATGTTAAATTTAAATTAAGCGTTTATTGAACACCTTTGGTGTGTAAGCGGTATGTGTGCTAGTGTAATCCTTTGTAAATTAAAAACATAAACACTTCTTAAGATTGTTATTGGGCCAGATGCAGTGGTGCATACCTGTAACCCCAGCAATTTGGGAGGCAGAGACAGGATGGTGGCTAATTCAAGGCCAGCCTTAGCAACTCAGGGAGGCCCTGTCTCTAAATAAAATATAAAAAGATTTGGGGATGTAGCTGAGTGGTAAAGCACCTCTGGGTTCAATCCCCAGTACCTAAAAAAAGAAAAAGAAAAAGAACATTATTTGTTATTGGGCATAATGAAGTGAGAATCAGTCACAGAGGTGGAGTAATCACAGTTCTTAAAAATGCTTATAGTTGCTTTGCTTTCTCCATTATCATGTGGTAATAATTGACATAGTTATTTTCAAGTTCATTCAAATACTTGGTGATGAATCTTTGATAAAGCACATTATCTTCTTCAAAGGCTTGGCAATTAAATGGACCAGAATTGAAATAACAATTTGAACTCTTAGGCACATTTTTTTTTCAGTGCCTCTGAATGTAGACGCTAGAATTTCTTTAGGAAAATTTGTTATATTTAAAATCCCTGACATGGAGTAAGTTCCCTGTGTTCTGTTTTCTTTCCTCCTTTCAAACCTGTCTCAGAAGGTGTGCATTATTTTCTGGAGTCCTAGTTAACCAAATGCCTCCTTTTTCAGTGACAAAGCCTTGTTATTTAAAGTACTTTATGTTCTGTGAATCTCTTCCAGCCTATCTCTAGTGTGCCTGTTCTTTGTGATTTGGTTTCTAGTGTTATTCATTCCAATTTTATAAAAAACTGTATAAGTAACTTGCCACAATAATCCATTTTGACATGTTTGCTTCAGGGAGAAAGCAGAAAAAGTCAGAAACATAAGCCCAGTTTTAAAATTTGCTGTTACTGCAAAAAAGGAAAAAAGTTAATGGGATATATTTCAAGTTTCTTTTCCTATATTAGTATTACTTATGGGATTAGAATATTTATTTTGTCAGGGATACATTTACTTTCATATGTAATCTTATCCTGCTTCAGTATTCTGCTTCAAATCCCTTGGATTTATCAAGAAAATATTGTTATAGAAATGAAAAAAGAGAGAAATATCTTCTTTAGGTTTATAAGCAGAGAGCCTGAAAATACAAATGTTTTTGTTGTATTAGTATGAACAGTATTGTAAAAATAAATGTTATTTGGATTTTAAACTCTAAAGTGCAAATGGTAGCTATGTATATTATTAGTAGTATTCTTTTTATATTTCATTCTCTAAATTATGAATGTTCACCAAAGTTTATAAAATTGACCTTTGCAAAGTTTTGAATAGTCTATTCCTGTTACTGTTGTCCCAGTTTAGGGTTTCTTACATCTTTCCTAACACTTTAGTCATATCCTTTTAAGTAGTCTCCCCAATTATTTGTTCCCTGTTCTTTTTTTTTTTTTTTTTTTTGGAACCAGGGATTGAACTCAGGGACACTCAGCCACTGAGCCACATCCCCAGCCCTATTTTGTATTTTATTTAGAGACAGGATCTCACTGAGTTGCTTAGGGCCTCACTAAGTTGCTGAGGCTGGCTTTGAACTCGCGATCCTCCTGACTCAGCCTCCCAAGTCGCTTGGATTACAGGCGTGCGCCACCGCGCCCGGCTCTGTTCCCTGTTCTTAATCCAGATCTGACCATCCACAGATATTAAAACCCTCCTGGGACTGGGGCTGTAGCTCAATGGGGGAGCACTTGCCTAGCACATGTGAGGCACTGAGTTCCATCCTGGCACCACATAAAAATGAATAAATAAAATAAAGGAATATATTCGTAGATGGACATAATACCTTTATCTATCCGTCCATCCATCCATTCATCCATCCTCCCACCTGCAGGCACCATCTTTCACAGTGCTTCTGGAAAGCTCCATCTGCCCCTATAGATCAAACTGTTCACTCTGTCAAAAGTTGTGTGTATCTAACTTTTCTGAGTTGTATGTGTCTAACTGTTCTTCTGTTTTTCTATTTGAGTTCCTCATTTGCATGTGAGTTCTTAGCCTTGTGACTGGAGCTAATTCTTTGCCAGCATCTCAGGCCTACTAGCCAGAGGTGAAAGTATGTATAAATCTTTGCCTGGATCCCACCACCAGGAATCTCAGTGCTAAACATCCCTAGAATCCTTGCCACTGGAGCAGGTGCATCCTACTCTACTTTAACTGGACTTAAGACGAAAAGGTTGAGTCCTCAGTGAACCATGAAGGGGCCTGGAGAAAATCCTATGTAGAATGGGATTTTTCCCTTTTCCTTTTCCTTTGGGACTCAAACCCATTCTTGACAGCCCTGTCCTTCACAGAAGTATAGTGATAGTTTATTATTCAGAGGATTGCTCAAACCATTTTTTCTTCTTATCTCTTAAAAAACTCCTTGTATGGATTATCATCCTTAATAATAACAACAATCACAATAATCTCTCTACATTATACTAGATATTTTCCTGATTTTGTATTACCCTATAGAGTATATGACTTCATCCCCACTTCACTGTGAGAACACTGAAGTTTAAAGAGTTGCAAGTTTCCAAGGTCACATTGTGAGTATGTGGTAGGGCTGGAATTCCAGTTCAGGTTTCTCTTACACTGAAATGTTGGAGCTTTTCTCTGGAGGCCCCCATGCATAAAGCTTGCTTTGAGGACTGTCTCTTCCTATCCTCAGTTCCACATGGCAAGCACACAGTAGAACTCTTTGTTTAGGAAGAGAAAATGTATATTGAGCACTCACACATGCATTTCAGGCATCTAGCATTAGGATCTAGTGGGGGTTAGTGCTAATGAATGTTAAGAGATCAGATGGAGGATATTATTCAAATTAATTAGAAAGGTTAACCTCCCTGTGCTTACACAGTGGCAGGCATATGGTAGGCACTCAAAAATATTTGTTGAACTGCTGACATTATCTACTCAAATATTATTGAATTAATGGTATTATCCACTGTACCTTTCTATTAAAACTGATGATGATAATTAATATAAATATTGGAGTCCCAGCTCCAATTTTCTGATGAAAAAAAAAGTATTGGTTGTAGTGGAAGTTTTTTCCTTTGGATTCCTCAAAGTGTCCTTGATATCATATGTTGAACCCTACTTCATATGACGACGTCTACTTCAAAAAGAAGGTTTTTGTTTACCTGCTGCATGTTCCTTGACCTCTCACTCCCTAAAACTCCTTTCTTGACTTCTGCCCTTTCTCTGGACAACACCATCAGTTCCCATGACTTCAGACTCATTCTGCACACAAAAAGTCCCCACATGTATAGCCAATCAGAATTTTTTCTAGAAGATTCAGGAATATATACATGACTGCCTACCTCAAACTAAAATGTCTAAAGCAGAGCTTCTCCCCTGCCTACTACCTAATTTGTGTTATCTGCTTTTTGTCCTTTGTTTCCCCTATTGTTAAGTGGGAAGAAAGTTCTGTATTCAGACCTCTGGGTAAGAAGCACCCTGGGAAAAAGTGACCCCGTGGAGTTCCCTTCAGCAGTCCTGGTCCTTGAGTTAAAGTCCCTAAGTTAAGGGGCTAATGGTAATCCTCATCAACCCTCCAAAGAATTTTTTGCCTTTAAATTCTTCTCTTGCTGGTTAACCTTCTACTCCTTGCTCATACAAGTAGGGATGGGAAGAGAGGAAGCCTTCTTTCTCATTACCTTCTTTTCTCAAGCATAATGTGTAAGAAAATGAACTCTGATTATCATTTACACAAGTCTCATTCCAAGCTTATCTGTAAGTCTTGGGATTAAAATCATCTTATTTTTCATCTGATATTTAACATTCAATTGACTACAGTAATCACATGATTTTGTACATTACTATGAGATTTTATTCTGTATTGTAGGTTTAGCATATCCCCTTGTCTGTCTATAGTCCTTAATTAGTAAAGACAATTATAGTCTCTTGAATTTCCATTGAGGTTTCACATCCACAAAACTTTCTCAAGGTTTGTGTGGATTTTTTCCCCCATTATCCATTTCTTTCCTAGATGGATAAAAGGTCACAAATTGTTTTGCAAATTCTTTTTCCTGTTACTTCCAGCCCTCAGCAGTGGGCCTGCCCAGTGATGCGGTATAATTAACTCTTACCTATTTCCCTGCATCTATCTATGGTTTAACTTTCGTGTGCTATAGTTATTGGACTTCAACCGATGGTGGTGTTTTTTCCAGTTCCATTATTTCAATGGCACATGGTTTTGCTTCTCTTTTTTTGTTCATCACACACTGGACAGGATCAGTTTGTCTAAAATAGTATATAAATTGTCTCTAAACGACCTTAATTAAGTCAGATGTTGTCTCTGTATAATGTTGACAAAAATATCTTTAAGTGTTTCCTTTTTACATTTAGTCATTTTAAACAGAACTTCATAAGGGTCATTGCATTTTTCTTATTCTGAAAAATGTTTAAAATAGCCCCTTATATTGTATTGTTGAAAGCTATGAATTTTATTAAGATGACCAAAAGTTAATGTACTTCTAGCTTTGTTGGCATAGGTTAATCTTAGTTGCTATGTGAATTACCCATTATCTGACTATCTGTATCTGTACTAAAGGAAATGTGATTCAAATTTATTTTGCCGGAGGACTGAGTCAAAGTATCTCAGAGAGCTCTGACTTGAGCTTGTTTCACAGCCTCAGGGTCTGGCAGTGGCTTGGGTAGATGTTTCTGATTATAGACCAATGGTTGTTTAAGAACCATAGCCTTTGATTTGACCTCACCATGTTTGACCAGAAGCAACAGCATTAATTCCAGGGAGTATTACCAGACCTTAAGAGTATCCTTGTGTGGGATTAAGAGTGAGTGGTTAGGGAAGTCACATAGCTGCTTCAAGTGCTTCACAACTCCCAAAAATAGGTCCCCTGATTCAAGGGTGCCTGCATATGGAGTGATTAATTGCATTAGACTTTATAGGAAGTGACAGAGAATGTTCTATTAAAAACTTCACACTGGCCCTACTCCACTGTTACTTTCTTTCAACTAATTCAGGGCTCAGCCAAAACAGTGTCCCTTCTTAGTAAGTGCTTAAAAAATCTTGGAATCGAGTATCATTCTACTTCCGGTTCACAGAGAAGCAAAGAAGTTTAATATAGTGTAGAGAAGCTTCATTGAGTAGCACCCTAACAACCTTGCAAGACTTCATAAAGGTCAGTGGGTCAATGCTTGACTATAGTCTGACCCAAATCATAGCAAAATGCCCTGTAATTCTTGCTGGAACAAGGAAGAAGCCTGGTAAGGAGCTGCTTGAGGCACTGTCTCTTCCCTATCTTACAGGAAATGCCATATGGCCATTTCTCACCCATCTCCTAGTTTGAGTGCAGGATTTTCCACCTCACATCCTGTGGGAGTACAACTCCATGTTTCTCTGTAAGTCTGTAAAACTTCATGGGTATTGTTTAGCAATGGCTGTTCATCAGCAGCATGACCCATTGCTGGGGTCATCTGTCATCTGGCTCCTGCAGTTTGGTGTCATCCTGTGAGGCTAGGGAGTCTGGGAACTGATACCATGCTGATTTTGCTTTTACTGTCTATGTAAGTAATAAATTGTCTCCTTACCAGTCAAATTGATGGAAATTTGGCAAACAAACCTAACAGCTGCAATCGTAGTACATGGAACCCTGTTAGTCACCATGTTGCTTCTTTGAAAATGTTTGTGTGACATAGTGGGGACTCTCACTGGTCAAACACCCAGTTGGTAAGTGTGCCATGAGATATTCTTGGAGCCCTATACTTGTCTCTGGGCAAAAAGGAGCCCCCATTTCAGCAGGCAGATAGAGTCCATGGCTTTCTATTGAAATTACTCTGGATTACTTTCCTCACATTGTTTGACCAAGGCAAATAACAAGACCCCCTCAAAAGGAAGTTTTATTTACACAATTAGAAGGATCATGCCAATTCTGAAGCTGTCCTTTCACATTCATTTACCTGAGTGTGGTAGGAAAGGAAGCATAATTTAAATATGTGGCTGCTTCCTGCTCACCAGCCCTGTGGTCTCTTCAGTCTGTGTTTCAGGTTCCAAAGAAATTAAATGTTTTAATCATATAAGCATCTCTAAATGCTGACATTATAGCTGTAAAAAATAGAAGGAAACATGAAACACAATTTCAAAATTATACATTTTTAAAAAATTTTCTGCAATACTTGTTGGTTTTGTAGTATGATCTTTTCTAACGTAAGCATTTACAGCGAAGTTTTCTTCTAAGCACTATATTAACTATATTTCACAGATTTTTGGTGCTGTATTTTCATTACCATTTAATTGAAATTTTTGTCTAATTTCTCTTATAATTTATTCTTCAATCCAATGGTTATTTAGAGTTGTGTTGTTTATTTTCTGAATATGTAGAGTTTTCCTGGGTTTTGTATTGGTATTTCTGAAGAAAAGGTTAACACAGCAGGTCTGGTTGCAAACTCTTCATGTCAAGGGAACTTAGAACCATGGTTGACTCTTGGCCTACCCCTAGGAATGTAGCCCTCAGGTTGGTTTCTATGCTAATGGTTGACTTTTTATGTACACCTGGAGCAATGGACTGTGCTCTATGTACCTGTTTTCAGAATTGCTTTGTACACACATCAAGATTGATGATGTGTACTGGTTTCTGAGTGTCCGTTGTCATGACTAGTCACGTAGCAGGATATGCCCATATGACCAGCCTCCATGAAAACCATGAATGCTGAGATTAAAATGCCTTTCTGCTCTTCCCCAGGTAGACATATTCTGCACCTGTCCTTGCATTTTGCTAATAGAGAGAAAGCATGTGTGTTCCTGGATTCTACCAAATTGTCTTAGTCCTTTTTCATTTGCTATACTTGAAGAATACAGACTAGAAAATTTATAAAGTAAAAAAAAAGTTTGTTAGCTTACAGTTTTGGAGGCTGGGAAGTCCAGGGTCAAGGGGTCAGATCTGGTGAGGGTATGGTTTTTTTTTTTTTTTCTTTTTCCTAGTGGTGATTCTCTGCAGAGTCACAAGGCAGTGCAGAGAGTCCCAAGGCAACCATGTGGGGAGAGGGGCATATACAAGAGATAGAACCAATTTGGCTTTTATAATAGACCCACTCTCAAAATGAGATAGACCATTAACCCAATAACCTGTTAATTCATTAATGAGGGCAGTGCCTCACCTTTTAATATCTCACAATGGAGACTAAATTTTAACATGAGTTTTCATGGGAAGGTTCAAACCATTTTACTATTGCATAACTTTTTCCTGCTTCTGTTACTTTGGTCTTTGCTGTAAAAAATTATAGTGTTCAGTATAACCTTTTTTTGAGTTCTGATCAATCACTGAACTTGATAATGGTCCTATGTCCCCTCAAAGCTGTATTCTATTTTAATTCTGTTATGGTCAGAGAACATACTCTGTATGATTTTCTTTTTAAATTTGAGAATTGTTTTATGATATAGGATATGGTCTTTTCTGGTAAGTGCAACATGTGTCCCAAAAAGAATGTGTAATTCAACCATTATTGAGTGTGGTGTTCTGTAAGTATTAATTAGGAAAAAGTAGCTGATAGTGCTCAAATCTTCTATGTCTTTGTATTTTTTTCTAGTTCAATCAGTTGCTAAGACAGGAGTGTTAAAATACTCAATTATGGTTGTGGAATTACCCATTTCTCCATTTAGTTCTGTCGATTCTTGTTTCATGCATTTTAAAACTCTGTTATGGGATACATAAACATTTGGCATGCAGCCTTCCTGTTGAATTGACTTTTTTCTAATTATGAAGTGTCTTTCTTTCTCTCTTATAATATGTTTAATTTTATATTTGTCTTCTGATATTAATGGCCATTCCAACCTTTTGCTTACACTTTGCAAGGTATATCTTTTCCATTTGTTTAAACTGTTTGCATATTCATATTTCAAATGAGTGTCTTATACACATCATATAGTTTTTATTTATTTATTTATTTATTTATTTATTTATTTATTTATTTTTGGTGCTAGGGATTGAACCCAGGGGCACTCCACCACTGAGCCACATCCCCAGCCCTATTTTGTATTTTATTTAGAGACAGGGTCTCACTGAATTGCTTTGGGCCTCGCTAAGTTGCTGAGGCTGGCGTTGAACTCCCGATCCTCCTGCCTCAGCCTCCCGAGTTGCTGGGATTACAGGCGTGCGCCGCTGCGCCCAGCTTCTTAGTTGTTTTTTTACCCTCTTACAATGTGCTTTTGAACTGGAGTGTAGTCCAATAATATCAAATATAATTAATGTGGATGAGCCTAGGCCTAACATTCTATTTTTTATTTTTGACACATCTCCTATTTCTTCTTCATCTTTCCCTCTTTGTGTGTGTGTGTGCACACTAGCACAAGTCTTCTTTATACTCCATTAGAATAAAAATTCAGCTGGATGCAATGGCATGCACTGTAATCCCAGCAACTTAGCAGGCTGAGGCGGGAGGATTGCAAGTTCAAGTCTAACCTGGGCAATACATGGTGAGACCTGTCATACATGCACAGGCACACATAGAATAAGAATTCTATCTTGTTTTCCTATTGATACTCTAGCTTTTGGCACTATTTTTACAGTGGCTTTCCTGGAGATTATAGTAAATATCCATAACTTTCCCCAGTCCATTGAATTAGTTAATAATATGCTACTTTAAGTAGAATATGGAAATCTTGCAAATTTATAGGCCTGTGCTCATCCTTTTATTATAATTGTTAAATGTAAAACACATTTCCCCACATATATCCTATAAGACTCTAATATCATTTTAGTTTTAAACAGCTACTTGGTTCATAAGAAATAAATAAGAGCTGGCGCGATATCATGGGCCTGTAATCCTAGCAGTTTGGGAGGCAGAGGGAGGAGGATCACAAGTTCAAAGCCAGCCTCAGCAAAAAGCGAGGCCCTAAGCAACTCAGTGAGACTCTGTCTCTAAATAAAATACAAAATAGGGCTGGGGATGTGGCTCAGTGGTCAAGTGCCCCTGAGTTCACTCCCCAGTACCCCTACTGCAAAAAAAGAAAAAAAGAAAAGAAAAAAGAAAGAAAATGATCTCTTTCATTTACCATTTCTGATGTTCTTTTTCATTTTTGAGTATCCCAATTCCATCTGGTACTATTTCTCATCTATCTGAATAACTTCTAGCATTTTTTACAGTATAGGCACACCAATGACAAATGCTTTTGGTTTTCTTTCATGTGAAAATACCTTAATTCTTTTTTGTGGTGCTGGGGATTGAACCTAGGGCCTCATACATGGTAGGCAAACTCTCTACCACTGAGCTAGACCCCAAGTCCTATGTGAAAATATTTCACTTTCATTCTTCAGTGATATTTTTGCTAGATATAGAATTCTATGTTAACATTTCTTTTTTTACCTCAATGTTATTCCAGTATTTCTGGCATCCATGGTTTCTTCTTTGTTTTTTGTTTCATTTTGTTTTGAGAAAAAGAAAGGTTTATTGCTTTGCTAGCAAAGGAGAAATACAGGGACACATGTCCCAAAGGCTGTGATTCTGCCCATCAGCAGGAACAGAGGGCTCTTAAAGAGGTGACACAAAGGCTACATTCCATGTGTTCTCTGCCTGGAGTTGTAATTCACTTGTTATTTTGGAAGACAGTCATTTCTGAGCTCTTCTGGTGTCATCCCCAAAGTCAGGATGACTTCGTTCCTATGTTGGGTGTGTACTCAGGACAGATAACTCTGCCTAGGATGGGGAAGAAAAGTAGTCCTGTTTCCTTTGAGATTAGGGAAAGAATCATATCCATTTAAAAAAATTCAGTTGCAGTGGCAGAGCAGCAAGGGCTATATTCAAATCATAAGGTGGACCACTGTTACACTTCCCCACTGTCAATTTCTACATTCCATTTATGTGGAAAAATGGGTGACGACATTGCCAAACTGCTTCCTGCAGAAAGAGGACAAAGTTGGGGGAAGTAACTCAAAGTCCTTATTCTCTGTCAGGTGAGGCATGGATAGTTAGGGGTATTCAGCATCAGAAAAGTCCAGAGGTCCACAGTGGCAGATGGCAGGTGACTGGACAAGGCATCCATAGGGCAGGGATTATGCAAATGGCCAGGGTTGTCTCAACTTTCCTGAGTTCAGTTTCCTTTTTCTCAAAGTGGACTGTGATGGAGCAACCTGTATAGTTCAGGGAGAGAAGGCGGGAGTTCTTGAAGCAAAAGGAACTTCGGCAGCTGCTGGGACAGTCTCTCAGTCCCTCCCTTTACTCACAGGAACAGCTCTTCTGGTTCCACCTGAGGCAAACTCACCTGTCTCCTAACTCTCCTACAGTTGGCTCTCAGCAAGTTTGCCAGCACCATGAATTCTCAGCACGGAAGTGGGCTTCCTTGGAGAGCCAGGCCTGCCCAAGAAAGCTGGAGTGGGGACTGCTCTCGGGTTCCATCTAGGTCGCCAAATTTGTTGCTGAAAACTTGGTCCTTGTCCCCAATGCCAATCTAATAACAAGGACATGGTTTTGAGAAAAAAGGAAAAAGTTTTATTGCTTTGCTAGCAAATGAGAAACATAGGGGACTCCTGTCCCAAAGGCTGTTTCTCTCTTCTTTGTTTATTAATCAACAAATTGAAATTATATATACATATATGTTCATGGTATACAATGTTTTAAAATATGTGTATATTGCAAATGGCTAAATTGACCTAATTAACATGTATTACCTCACATACTTATTTTTTTAGTGGGTATGGTGAGAACACTTAAAATCTACTCTCAGTGATTTTCAAATGTACAATATATCATTTTTAACTATAGTCATCATGTCTTACAAGCTGGGTGTGGTGGCACAAACCTGTAATCCCAGTTATTCAGAAGTCTGAGGCAGTAGGATCACAAGTTCAAGGCTAGTCTCACCAACTAAGTATGACACTCTCAAAAAATAAAAAAGGGCTTGGAAGAAGCTCAGTGGTAGAGCAACCCTGAGTTCAATCCCCGATACTGCAAAAACAGAAACAAAAAGAAAAACTCCAGAATTGGTTCTGCTTGTCTAAATTTTTTATCCTTTGACCAACATCCCCCCAGTCCTCCCCTACCCAGGCCCTAGTAACCACTGTTAATCTTTGCTTCTATGAGTTCAACGTTTTCAGATTCTACATATAAGTGAGATTATGTAATATTTGTCTTTCTCTGCCTTATTTCATTTCCCATAATGACCTCCAGATTCATTCATGTTGTTACAAATCTGTCATTTTAAAGGCTGAGTTGTATGTGTGTATACATTTCTTTGTCCATTTATCCATTGATGGACACTTGGGTTGATTCCATATCTCGGCTATTGTGAATAATACCACATCAAAATGAGAGTATAGATATATCTCTGACATACTGATTTCATTTCATTTGGATATATACCCAGTAGTGGGATTGCAGGATCATGTGATAGTTCTATTTGCAATTTGTTAAGGAACTTTCAGACTGCTTTCCAAAATGGCTGTAAATTTACATTCTCATCCACAGTTCACAAGGGTTCCCTTTTCTCTACATCCTTGCCAACACTTGTTGTCTTTTGTCTTTTTGACAATAGCTATTCTACCAAGTATGAGGTGACATCTAATTGTGATTTCGATTTGCATTTCCCTGATGATCACTGATGCTGAACGTTTTTTCATATACCTGCATGTCTTCTTTTGAGAAATGGCTATTCAGGTCATTTGTTCATTTTAAAATCAGGTTGTTTTCTTTCTGTTCAGTTGTTCAAGTTATTTACATACTTTGGCTATTAACCCCTTATGAGATATATGGCTTGCAAATTTTTTCTCCCTTTCCATAGTTTGTGTCTTCACTGTTGCTTATTTCCTTGACTGCACAGAAGCTTTTTAGTTTGAGACAATCCGACTGTATTTTCCCTTTTGTTACCTATGCTTTTGGTGTCATTTCCAAAAAATTGCTCACTCAGAGCAATGTCATGAAGCTTGCTTTCTTTCTTTCTTTCTTTCTTTCTTTCTTTCTTTCTTTCTTTCTTTATTTTTTTGCAGTGCTGCAAATTGAACCCAGGACCTTGTGCTTAAGGAGGCAAACACTCTACCCACTGAGCTATATCCCCAGCTCATGAAACTTTCTCCCTATGTTTTTTGGATAGCTTTATTATTTCAGGACTTACCTTTAAGTCTTTATTCCATTTTCAGTAGATTTTGTTTACGTTGTGAGGTAAAAGTCCAATTGCATTCTTCTGCATATGGATATCCAGTTTTCATACACCATTTGTTGAAGATATTGTCTTTTTCTCTTGTACGTTCTTGTCACCTGTGGAGAAAGCAATTGACTATAATGCCTGGGTTTATATCTGAGTTCTCTGTTCTGTTTCACTGGTCCATATGTCTATTGGTGTGGCAGTACTGTGCTGTTTCATTTTCTTTGTGTTAGCAGCTGGTTTTCTTATTTGGGCTTGAACAGCTAACTCTTTTATTTGTGTGGCAGCTCTTATCTTTTTCTCAGATCTTTTGGTTTTGGATGAGCCACAAAATGTCTGTTGTGCATAAACATGGTTCAGAGTTTAGTCAGAGATGAATAGATAGGGCTTAAGGTTCTACTCTTTGTCTTTTACTTTTCAATAATCCTGATTTCCTGGATTCTTTTAATCTAGTTTTCCTGACCTGAATGACTGGGTTTTTCATAGGTGTCCACTTCTGCTTGTATGTCTTTTGACTATACCATGTCCTTTCCACCAAGTGAGTGCACACATTCCATGTATGTGTTTCTACTTCTTCACTCAATGGTACCTTGGGGTGGGCAGCTCTAGTCTCAGTTTTCATGGTTCTTTTGTTTTCTGTCTGTTCCTCCCAGGCTTGGTTCAGGATTCAGTTGTAGATGTGGGCAGACAGAGTTTGGGAATTCCCTGTCTGGCTCTTCCCTCTGCTCCTCCCACACTCTCTTCAGCATTTTCTAGCTTAACTTTTCTGGTTCTCTGTGCCAGAAAAATGAGGGGTTTTTTTCCATGTATCATCCCTCTTCCACTAGCTGCTCTTCACCACAAGTGCTTCACTTAGCCCAGGCTCAAGGCCAAAGTGATGAAAACTTAATTTGTATAGCTCCCTGTCTGCATTCCTCCTTGCAATTGTGGGTTCCTCATCAGAGTCTCTATGCTTCTGTTTACTGTCCAGTACATTAAGTTCATTTCTTTTTCTATTATATCCAGATTTTGTAATTGTTTTCTATGTGAACTGGGGATGGAGGAGATCTGATAGGTTCTGAGTTCATCTACCCAGAAGTGGAAAGTTTCGAGAAATATTTCCCTGAGGATAAACAAAAAACTCACCTCTCCTTTACTAAATAATTTCTTAGAAAAGTGACCATCAGTAAGGTGGCATCTTGTGATGTCCTAACCTTTTGTTTTCCATACAACAGGAAGTAGGAGAGGGAGAAATTTTGGAGGTTATTAGTAATTTATATAATCTCACAGCTTTAAATTGTGTTAAAATTTGAATAATTTTTTATGGAATCTGAAGATATTTAAAAAATATATTTCTGGCTGTTTTGAACCAAATGCTTGCTTTCTTTTACTGTGCTTACTACAATGCCTGCTATGAAGTTGGGTATTAAATAAATGTTAGTTGAATTCATTAGTTTGGATTCACCATATGAAATTACTCCAAATTAGTAAATTAGCTAAGTGTTAACATTTTGATCATCTCAGAAGATGATTAGTTAAAAATTACTTTTGTATTTTTCTTCTTGTATTCATGTAGATACACAACCAACGTTTCAAGTCATTTTAAGTAAAAGATTCATCTGTCATATAATTTGTTGTATAGTGCTAAATAAATGAAATGTTTTGGAGGAGGTCCCTGTAATATTTCCTACTTACTCATTTGTTGAAGGACTATAGGGAGTAGTGAGCTAGGTAATTAAATAAAGTTCATTTGGTAGTTTCTGCTTCTGTAGCAGCCAAAGTAAATGAGATTATTAACAGGAATATCTTAATGATGCATATAGAAATCGGGAGGTTTATAGAAATTATCATGGTTTCAAGAGTATAGAATAGCCAAGAATAAATTTCTCTGATAATGGGGTTAAAGTGTTCTGGAGAGTATGTCTGCACGAATAATGTATAAAATTCTTTAAAATATAACTTGCTACACTTTTGATTTTTGACTCATTATCCTCTTGTTAATGCATACTTAGGAGATTACATGGGATCTTGGTATCATTATGGGAAAATACAGGCCTTACTATAGGAGCTGATCAGTATTGAATGGGAATGAGATCAAAGTAGCCTCATTGATCTTTCCCTAAAATTAGAGATTTGGCTTTGACTTGTCAGGTTGAATATTGTAAAAGAGATATTACTGTGGAACTTATTCCTGGGATTCATTCAAATATTCAGCATCATAACTCAGAAACGGCCTTCATTTTTCTGCCGTAGGTCTTCATTTACTCAGTGAAGATAGGCAAACTGAAACCCTGAAAAAACTTGCGATTTCTGGGTTTTTCAGGGGCTGCGGCATCCATCTTGCTGTTGGCTCCAGTGACCCATAGCTATAGATCAACCTGTGCAGTCTCTTTCTCCCTCAGGTAGTCTGGGTTGAAATCCAGTGCTCTAAGCTGCTCTGAGGCTTTAATTGCATGAGTGAGCACTGAAAATGTGAAAAACAATTTTAAACCAGAATAACAAGGTAAGCAAGACTAAAAAATGTTTTTGTGGATATTCATGCATGTTGCCAAAAGGATATTTTTTCCAGATGATTCTGAAAGATTCATTTATAATTTAATGGATTTTTTTTATTCTTCTGAGGACCTAGTTGAATTCCTGTTGATTCTGTACCAGACCACATTAATTATTACCCTTTGGCTTACTCTAACATCTCTAAGGTAGATGAATGCTTCAATTAAATGGGAGGTAAGGAGCTATATTTTCAAGGGACTTTCCTCATATTTCAATGTCTGTGTGATATGGATAGGGAGAAGGTCTGTTTTAGAATTAAGAGCATGAGGTATTTGAATTCTATAATGCTTATGCAAAGTTAAGCAGAATGCTTGGCCAAAGAAAATTTTCTCCTCAAATTAGTAGTGACATTGGTATGTGGGAGGAGCTTTTTCTAAGATTGGCTTTCCATGGTAGCTAATGCTACAGTAGCCAGACATTTCAGAAGCAGTTTCTAAGGAGGTGACTATGGTGAGGTAATTTTTTAAAGTACTTGGATCCCAATTGTCTCCAGAGACTTAGAAGCTTTGAGTTACCCAATAGACTGATTTGATCTCCTGGGATCTTTGCCAGGTTTGTAATTGCACTGAGATTTCTAATGATCACAAATGACAACATGATGTCCTTCTCTTTGTTCTAGGAGTGAGGTAATTACTACCTGATAAGGAACAAGAGTAGGTTTAGTTTGGAAGACTTGGCAAATCAGACCTCAGGCCAGGCACAGCAGTATATCTGAGACTCAGTTAGGCAGCCACAGAGTTGTGACTAGTTGAATTAGTGAGATAGCCTCAAAGATGACTATAAGACCATAAGCAGTGTAATGGCAAGTTTTATATAATTTTGGTAATCACTGAATCCTGGCAAGATAGTTGGCTGTGGTAAGCCCTTATTAATTTTTGTTAGAAGAATGGGAAGTTAAATTGTATTGCAATGTCCTAGATTTCCTTTTTTTTTTTTTTTTAAGCATGGGAATAGAGATAACAGTGTTAGGAGGCAGAGTAAGGTGTTCTTTCTCTTCTGTTCCTGACAAACAAGTCTTCATTTTTCCAGACCTTTCATTGTTGCCTTGTCCTTGAAGCTTTCAGATCATTTCTGGGTGCAACTAGCCTAACAATTCTTCTTTCAGTGTACCCTTTATTTCATTCATAGCTCTATGATGTGTTTTTTTTTTTTTTTTTTTTGTTTTTTTTTTTTTTTTTTATTGAACACAAATGGAGTACAGCTATTGTTTCACTGGTTGTACACAAAGTAGAGTCACACCATCTGTGCGTTTCTATGATGTGTTTATTGCATTTTTTTTTTTTTTTTTTTTTTTTGGAACCAGGGATTGAACTCAGGGATACTTGGCCACTGAGCCACATCCCCAGCCCTATTTTGTATTTTATTTAGAGACAGGTTCTCACTGAGTTGCTTAGGGCCTCGCTAAGTTGCTGAGGTTGGCTTTGAACTCGCGATCCTCCTGACTCAGCCTCCCAAGTCGCTTGGATTACAGGCGTGCGCCACCACGCCTAGCTGTTTATTGCATTTTTTAAAGTATATCTACCTCTACCACAGTGGAGAACTCAGTTGTTATTTATCTGTCTATCATTGGTATCTTAGTGTTTGGCTACAAGTAACTGGAAGTACAGTTACTAGAGAAATAGATAAATACGTGACTATCTCACAGAATAAATGTTCAGGGCAAGTCTTCAAGGATGCACATCTTTCTATTTTTGCAATCTACCAAGCTTAGCATGTGGTTCTCATCCTCATGATTGTACAATGGCTGTACATCTCTCACATCTGTATTCAGTGCAGGAAGAAAGGAGGCAAATGGAAGGAGGGTTTGTCAGAAGTATATCCTCTTGAAAAGATTTATTTTTTCTTATATCGCTTTCATAAGAACTGGGTCACAGATCCACCCTTAATTGCAAGGGAATCTGAAAACTTTTCCAGCCCGTAGAGAAAGGCAGGGGGAAAGCCATTGTGGATGGCAGTTGTGTACAGTCCACAGTATCATGTTCATGATTGGGGCCTTCCTTGAAAATGTCCTGCCACATGTCCAGTAAATTGGGTTATTCATTTAACATATTTTAAATCTAAAGGACAAAATCGGCTTCTTTGCTATTCCTCCAAATTCTTTGTACTATTTTAAAAGTGTGGTTTGGCTCATGGTTTCAGATTAAACTGACTTTGGGCATTTCCAAGATGAAGGATATGGTTGAGAGGTGGAAATAAGCAATAGTACAAGAGAATATGGTTCCAAGAACTTGGCCTTCGGAGTATGGAAATCATTTAACTGTGTAAGCGACGAACTCCATAATGGCCCCAGCAGCATAGAAAACATTTAATTCTGTAAATGATGGGCTCATAAATATTAAAATAATGTCTGCTTCCTAGGATTCAGTGATTTCTAGGTGCCCTTTAGCTTTGAATTCCTTCCTGTGAATTGAATTTGATAGAGGGAGGGGCTGCAGCATTTGGTGGGTCTCCTTATCTGTAGTGGGTTTAATTTCTGGATCAGTGAGGAATCCCTGGTTATAATATTCTCTTTAAGCTATTTGGAATGAGACTGGGGGCAGCTGGAATCCATAGTGTACCCTCTTATCTTTGATGTTTCTCCATGCTCCATTGCCTTCTTAGGGCCCGCCTTCCTTTGATTCATGAATTTATATCTGTCCTTTACATGTTCTCTAGATAGTTGTCCAATTTAATGCCTATTTCTCCCAATTCAAAACATTTGTTTCAGCCACAAATTTCTTTGTCCTTATTATGGTAACAGGAAAACCTTGCCTTGGTATCTGTGCGACTAATCCTTTTCCTCAGAGACTGAACTTTCTTCCATAGGCCTTCCATTCAATTGTTCTTGGAAAGGAAGAGCTTTTCTGAATATTTCTCTAGTTTTGAATTGTTCCCAGCAAATTTATGTCCAATTTGGTATTGAAGTATTCCATCCCCCACACCCCCCACCCCCGGCACAGCCACATATCTGAGGAGGAAAAGATCAAAAAAGGTCACATATATAAAGATCCTACTAAGGGGCTAGGGTTGTGGCTTAATGGTAGAGTGCTTGCCTAGCACTTGTGAGGTGCTGGGTTTGATCCTCAGCACCACATAAAAATAAATAAACCAATTAAAAAAAGATTCTACTAAGAGCATAATTCTTTTGGGTAGAAGTCTTATTTTTTGAGAAGAAAATGTTCTTGCATGCTTTTAAAATTTAAAACAGGGAATGTCATACCCATAGAAACAGAGCACACAATTTTATCCACAAGCTATAAGAGAAAAAAATAGACATATACACATTGTATATTATATATTCAGTCTGAAATAGACTGAAGCTAGGGACCCTCTGAAATGGAGAACACCTTCTTCATGCTAAGAGGAAAGGCTGCCCCTTCCCCAACACACACAGCTGGGGGGATATCAAGGAAGCTAACAAGCTAAGTGGAGACCACTCGCTGTCCTGGCCTGTTTGGAGGCAAACTAAATCTGCATATCCCCTACCTTTTGTGTCACTTTGCCTCCTCTTCTCCTCTAAAAGCCTTCTCTGGCCAACTAAATCTACCCATTTATTGCATGTTTCTCTATATTGTAATTGTTTCTGTAGGACAGCCAGAGAAGTAGTCTAGCTGCTGCTTCTCCCTAATTTGATTAAAGTGCATAAAGTTCATTTTTTCTTTTCCACCTTTTGCCTATTTCTTATGCGGGCAGGCTGCAGAATTCAGCCAGCTGGGATCCAGGCAAGCTCCCTGGGCTGGGCTGCCAGTAACAAATCTTCCTGGTAAGCAAGGAATTGTTAAACTAAAGAGATAACATTTTTAATTTACTGAATTCACAAAATTGAAAAACAAAACGTTAATACTCATTGCTGATAAATATGCAGAATAAGTAGTCTTAAAAAGGTTTTCAATTATAAAAGATCAGCATACCAAATATTAGAGAGGCCAGTAAAACAGAACCTTCTGTGTCAACCATTTTATTTTGAAGTATATTTTAAATACCTAATCCTCCCTAATCTGGTTCCCTTACTTCTTCCGAGTTCCTTGGCTGCCAACGCCCCCTCCCCCACTGCCAAATAGGCAACCACTTTCTATAAATATAAAGAACCCTTGTGGTGAAAAAAGATTGATAGTGTTTCTGGATCACAAGTTGGTAATAATTATTCACCCTAGGAATATAATGTCAGAAAATAGAAAAAGGTGTATATTAAAACATAGGTATGTTTATTGGCATTATTTATAACAAAAAGAAATGAAACCTTCCTAAACGAACACCTACAGGACTGTTGTTGTTTTATAAAAGATAAATACTCATATCATGGATTATGAAACAGCAAATAAAATCTCTGCATTTCCCAAGTGCTCTGCTTTAAATATTCACCAGTTTGGTGAATAGAAAATATTTCCCATAAATGTCATCTATATTCAATCAAGTATTAAAACATATGGTTTCGTGTTATGGATAAAGTGGAAAAGAAAAGGAAAAAGGAAAAAGGGATATTAAAAGATTGGTTTCCAATGAAAGAAAGATAGCGAAATAGGCAACTGGTTTGTTTAGACTGTTCAGAGGATTCAGTGCCTGATCCATCAGTTGTGGATGTTTGTGTGTGCCAGCTGGGTGCTGGATCCTGTTATCAGTGTGGAGAGGGCAATTCCTGGCCCTACCCCTCAAGCAGCTTGCAATCTGGGGGAAATAGTATGATAATCATATCAAAATGAATTCTACTGTCCTATACAACTCAAAAGAACCAATAAAAAGAACTGAGCAAGTAAAAATAAGTACTAAGATTTGAATTCTTCAGAAATTCAGAGGACAGAAAGATAATCCTGCTGGGCTAATGGAAATTCATTTCTAAGGAAGTAGGGAATTGGGAATTATTCTGTCATTAATAATGACTTTAGGGCCAGGCTCGGTGGCACATACCTATAATCCCAGCAGTTGAGGAGGTTGAGGCAGGAGGATTGTGTGTTCAAAGCCAGCCTCAGCAACTTAGTAAGGCTGTAAGCAACTCAGTGAAAGCCTGTCTTTAAATAAAATACAAAATAGGGCTGGGGATGTGACTCAGTGGTTGAGTGCCCCTGAGGTCAATCCCCATGCCCCAAAAACAAAATAAACAAAAAAACAATGGCTTCAGGATTCAACTAAGCCAAAAAGGAAGGAACAGCACATTTAAATGAAGGGGCCCGATGTGAACAAAGGATTGGAAGTGGAAAAGTACACAGCATTTGTAGAGAGCTGCCTTGACTCAATTTGTAGCATTCTTGAAGAGCCAATAAAAAGGGCCAGAGCCAGGTGTGGTGGTGCACGCCTGTAATCCAAGTGACTTGGGAGGCTGAGTCAGGAGGATCGCGAGTTCAAAGCCAGCCTCAGCAACTTAGCGAGGCCCAAAGCAACTCAGTGAGACCCTGTCTCTAAACAAAATA
>JAJEJO010001421.1:259943-343879 GCA_020662805.1 Glaucomys volans
TTTTTTTTTTTTTTTTCTTTGCTAGGGATTGAACCCAGGGCCTCAAGTATGCTAGGCAAGTGCTTTTCCACAGAGCTACATCCTCAGCCCTTAGGTTAATATTTTAATTGTGTCAGGCCATAAAATTTGATCTCCAAGTAGCTTTAATATTATAGTCTTAAGCATATTTATTACAATGACATGATTTGTTAGACAGTGATGAAATAGTAATACAGGTCACAGAAAGAAACCTTTCCTTTTAAGGCCTCAGAAATATCAAATTTGTCCCATATGCTATTTACAATGATTTCTTTTTTTTTTTATTTTTTTTGGTTGATGGACCTTTATTTTATTCATTTATTTATATGTGGTGCTGAGAATTGAACCCAGTGCCTCAGACATGCTAGGCAAGCACTCTATCACTGAGCCACAATCCTAGCCCACAATGATTTCTTTTTTTTTTTATAGTTGTCAATGGACCTTTATTAATTTACATGTGGTGCTGAGAATCGAACCCAGTGCCTCATGCATGCCAGGCAAATGCGCTACCACTGAGCCACAACTCCAGCCCCCACAATGATTTCTTAACGTCATTGTTTTGTGACATTCACGCCGTAGGATAATGGAGAATTTCAAATGTGAGAAAACTTATTTCTTTCGGGTTTAATTGTGTTGAGCTCTTGAAGTTATTTGGTTATCTGACCTTATTTATTTTAAAAATTGGAATATCTGAACTTGTTACGTGATTACATCAAAAACACCAGTTTGTTACATTTGGGCCTGAAATTCTGTGCTGTGATATGCCTAAGATAAAAAGAAACAAAGCCACATTGTTTATTCTTCTACTTTTTCACTCACACATGGTGTCCATTATGCATTGATCTTGTCCAGCAATATTAACTTTCTTTAACTGATTGTTCTGCTATCTGAAGAGTCTTATTAAAATTTAATCAGTAAACTAAAAATACACAGCTAATGCCATAGTACATTCTGGTAAATCATAAAGGGAAAAAAAGAAAGCAAAGCCTAATGTAGGCTTGTAGGTTAAAGGAAGGTTAGTATATACTTATTGGCAATTCAAGGGTATATATAAATGACTATTTTTTTCTCCCTTGAGAAATGTGATGTAATGGGCCACACTTATAGGTGATATACTTTTCCATTTGCAGAATACTCTTTTGCCTAGTAGCACTGAACTTCCCTGAATTATATAGCACTGTGACATAGGGCTAAAGAACATTCGTGCCCTTTCTTATCCTCCAAAAAGCCTTTCTGGACAGTGACAGGCTAACACAATTCTCAAGCTATTTCCTAGACGGGGTTATTTTCCATCTATCAAAAAGAAGCAAATTCTACCCAGATGTATGGTCTCCATAATAGCCTCCTTTTTTGGTCTCATTCTTAAGAATTCCTTCTGCCTTACTGCTTTTCTTGTTTCTTTTCTTAAAACATTTCTAGATTTAGAAGAGGCATCTAACCATGTTCCTGCGATTAGTCCTGCTGCTCAAAGGCAGTTGTTTTCACAATACCACAGAGAACTCATTAGTTCAGAAAATTATGGTCTTTTGCTGATCTTAAAAGTAATATATGCTTCAATGGACAAGACTTGATATAGGCATTTTACAAAAGATCTCCAAAAGGGCCAATTAACATACAAGTAAAAAGTGTTCAACTTTATCGCTCATCAAAAAAATGCACAATGTGATACCAGGGCCTCCTACCAAAATAATGAAGGTAAAAAGTACAGTACCAAGAGTCTTCAAGAATGTGGAGCAATTGGAGCTCTGCTGCGAGTAGAAATTGGTATAGCCATAGTGCAAAACCATTTAGCAGAAATGAGTAGAGCTGAATACAGGTGTGCCAGTGACTCAGCAATTCCAGGTCCAGGCATATGCTCAAAAGAAATGGATATATGGGTTCATCAAAAGACACTTACAAGAATGTATACAGCACTGTTGGTAATAAACAACTCAAATGTCTATCGACAGTAGAATGAATAAATAAATGGCGATATATGCCTAACGTGAAGTGTCGAAGTGTCGAGAATGAATGAACAAGCATGTGCAATAATGTAGATGATCTTACAGACATGATCTTGAGCAAAAGGAGCTTCACCTCAATGGGTGTGCTCAATAATTCAATTTGTAGAAGTTCAAAAGCATGTACAAGTAATCTGGTATAAGAAATCAGTCTAGGAGCCTTGAGGTAGAAACTGGACTGTAGGCAGGAATGGGGTTTCTGGGGTGCTAGTAATGTTTTGTTGAAGTTTCTTGATCTGAGTGCTAGTTATATGGGTGTGCTCACTTTGTGAAAGTTCAAAAAGGCATATATTTATGATTATTGAACTTTTCTATATGTATTCTATATTTTTAAACATTACATAAAAGAGGGATTTGTGCTGTATTATGCATGTACTGATACATAACAAATTATTCCAACATTTAGCAGCTTCAAACAACAAATGTGTTATCTCACATAGTTTGAGAGCCAGTAATCCAGGAGCAGCTTAGCTGGGTGGTTTCAGTATAGGATCGCTATCAAGATGTACACTAGGGCTGCTGTTAGTGAAAAGCTTAAATGGGGCTGTATGATCTGCTTCCAAGATGGCTGACTCATGGACTCATGTACCTGCTTAGGCAAGCCTCAGGGCAAGCTCTTTGTATTACCAAAAGCTTAAAAAAAACTTTTTCAAAAACCCCGCAGATTACATTTTATATCAGATGTTCCTTGACTGAAGTTGGGTTTACATCCCAATAAAACCATCATAAATTGAAAATATCCTGAGTGGAAGATGAATTTAGTACATGTGACTTACCACACATCCTAGCTTAACAACACAGTCTACCCAAGAGTGTCCGTTGTCTCCTTCATGATCTCCAGACTGGCTGGAGCTGTGGCTCACTGCTGTTACTGCTGCCCAGCATTGCCAGAAAGGATCAGACCCTTATCTAGCCCCCAAGAAGGTCCAAATTGAAAATTCCAAGTGTGGTTTCTATTGAATACATATTACTTTCATATTATGGTAAAGTTGAAAAATAGTAAATTGAATCATTATAAGCCAGGGACCAGATATACATGTTTTTACATATGTGTTTATACATATATAACAAATGATATTATGAATAGTGTTTCATAGTTTTTTTCTACACTCTATACCTTATGAACTTCCTTTATTAAAACTTTTTGTGATTGGCTCATCTATAGATCTATTCCATCCTTTTCACATATACCTCGATTGAGGTGGTAATTGACATATAATTAGCATATGTGCACACATGTAAATTGGACACATTTTTATGTATGTATATATCCATAAAACTGTCATCAGAAGATAATAAGCAAGTTATTACCCCCAAAAGTTTCCTCCTCTCTTTGTAATCCCTCCCCTCGTTCTTTTCAATGGCTAAAAAGCTTTATTTACACATATAAAGTATCTTTAAAATTCATACTCATATTTGCTCACAGGTAGCTCAATCTAATTTTTTGGGGGGGATGAAGTACCAGGGATTGAACTCAGGGCCACTTGACCACTGAGCCACATCCCAGCCCTCTTTCATATTTTATTTAGAGACAGGGTCTCACTGAGTTGCTTAGCACTTTGCCTTTGCTGCAGCTGGCTTTGAACTTGCAATCCTCCTGCCTCAGCCCCCGAGCCGCTGGGATTATGTGTACACCACTGCACCCAGCTCAATCTAATTTTGAGGTTAAATTGTAGACCCCAACTCCTTTAGTCAAGAATATGTTATTCCCTATCATTAGCCAGACTTCCTGGGTTAGAGTCTTAGCTCTGTCACTTTACAAACTGTATGACCTTGGGCAAATTGCTTAACTACCATGTATCAACTATCTTATCTGTAAAATGGAGGTAATAATAATACTATATTTAAGTCATAAAATTGCAAAGATTAAAGGAATTAATCTACATAGTGATCTGGTAACAATGCACTATGTGATTATCTGCTGCTTTCCTTCTCATGTGTTGTGATGTTTAAAGCCTCTTTTCAGTTTTTCCTGATGATACTAAATCTATGAGTAGATAGAGCTCTGTATTTAAATAGCCTACCAGAACTTACCTCTTCGTTATCATTCTTCAGTATGATCACCCTCTGAGCATCTTGCTAAAAATGAGGAAAGGGGTATATTTACAAAGTAGGCTATTTTAGGGTTGGGGAATTGGAATTGGGCCTTAGGGACATTTTTTCTTTTTTTTTTTTTGGTACTGGGGATTGAACCCAGGGGCACTCGGCCACTGAGCCACATCCCCAGCCCTATTTTGTATTTTATTTAGAGACAGGGTCTCACTGAGTTGCTTAGGGCCTTGCCAAGTTTCTGAGGCTGGCTTTGAACTCGCGATCCTCCTGCCTCAGCCTCCCAAGTGCTGGGATTACAGGCGTGCGCCACCGTGCCCGGCTCTTAGGGATATTTCTTAATGCTGAGAGATACCTAAAATAGGATGCTTAAAAAAAAATCCAAGACCTTATAAGCCAAGATGTCAAAATCCAATTACATATCTACATTAAAAATTGTTATTGCTTTGATAATAATGATTATACATGTACAGTAGCTACTGCTCAAACACATGCTAAAGTGCATATTCTATGAAAGATTCAAAGAATTAAGATATTTCTTTGTTTTCACTTATGTGGAATCTAAAATGTTGATCCCAAAGAAGCAAGAATAGAATGCTGGTTACCAAAGCCTGAAGAGGTTATAAGGAGGGGAGGGATGGAGGGAGCATAGTTAATAGGTATCGTGGTGCAGATGGATAAGAGAAATAACTTCTAATGCTCTGGTAGGATAACTATGGTGGTGACAATTAATTGAATATTTCAAAATAACTAATGGAGAGGAGTTTGAATGTTCCCAACACACAGAAATTTTGTGGTGAGGGATATACCAGTTATTGTGATCTGATCATTACGCATTGTATACAAGTATTGAAATGTCACACTGTATCCCCAAAATATGTGCAATCACTATGTGTCAATTAAAAATAAAAACATGCTTAAAAAAAGATATTTCCTATCTTTGGGAAACATGCTATTAACCTGAAGAAATATGATGCGGTTTTGTAGTAGTGAGAATGGAAATACTGGGATCAGGTATTAGAGCAAAGAAAGTAAGTAGGTCTTACTGATTGATTGTTTAGATCCAGTTGTGTATATTGCCACTGCCTTAAACCCAGGTAATAGGGATTTGTTCTACTAATACTAAAATGAAAACAGCATATCGCAGTCAGTTTGGGCTGCTATCACAAAACACTGCACACTGGGTAACTTATGAATAATAAAAATTTATTGTTCACAGTCTGGAGGCTGGGAAGTCTAAGAACAAGACACCAGCAGATTCAGTGTCTGCAAGGGTTCCCTCTATACTTCTAAGATGGCACCTTCTTCCCGTGTCCTCTCATGGTAGAAGGGGCTGGAGATCTGTAAGTCTCTGTTATAAGGACACTTATCCCATTTATGAAGACAATGCCCTTATAATTTAATCACTTCTCAAAGACCCTACTTATATGTACTTGCATATCAGGTCCATCATATGATTTTTTGTAGGAATACCAACATTCAGACCATAGCACAACCCAAAAGCCCATCAGTAGGAGAATGAATCTATTTATTGATGCATGCATAATATGGAGCCAGTAGTGAGAATAAATACTGGACAACTACATGCAACAATGTAGATGAATCTCTACAAGTAAGAAGTCAAGTAAAAGGAGTTAGATCCAAGAATGTACATTATGATTATGTGACAATCAAAACATATAAAAGTAATGTATGGCTAGTTAGTAGTACCTGCCATTCCTGCTGATTCCAAGTACAAGTGCCCTCATCACTATAACCATCCACTACTCCCATCACTGCCCCAGTGTAGCCAGGGCCCTGTTGTTCTTCGGTGCTGATAGTCTAGGCAGGTTGCAAGGATGGTTGTCTACATGGAGCAAATTCAATGGCGACTTGGGTAAGGTCTTAGGCATGGGTAGGTATCCTTCTAGGAGGAAGGTGATCAGTCGGGGGATGGCTCCTGTCCAAATGAGACCCTCAGTATTCGCTACTAGAGAAGGTTCTGGCCATATGCTCGATCATAGGGTCTGTCGATGTTGAACTGTCTTCCATGGGGCTACTGGGCACTCAAGCAATGCCCCTCACTAAAACCAGTCCTTCTTTTTGAATGTTTGATCCATCCCAGGCCCCACTGACTTCTCTTTAACCCAGAGTAACCTTTCTAGCCTGGAAGGGGAATTGTGGGTAGGTGGGATTGGAATGCAATCCCCTGCTTGCATTCTTTTCTTCAGTCATTTTGTCTCTGCTTCTAGCCTCTCATTTCCCCCAAGTAATTTAGAAAACAGAAAAACATTTTTTTTCCTCTGGACCAAACTTGTTTTTCATATGATGGAATGAACATAGAATGGCTTAGCTACTAATTGGGGCAGTGGTTGGTAAGGAGTAAAGAAAGAAGAGAGAAAGTGAACTCTTCGGAAAAACAAAACTTTAGTTAGTATCTTGAAATGTCATCCCTCAATGCTAGGGTTGAATGAAATAATGAAGGTATTGTTAATATAATTATGGAATTTGAGAAGCTCCTTTACTTGTAAAGAGGAGAAAATATTTCATTTTAGATCTGTGGTATTCTGGGTGGTGACAAGATAATGTAAGTGTAGACTTTTCGGAAGCATTTGAAATTGTGGAATTCAGGGGAAAGGTCAAGGCTGGATATATACATTTGTGTTTTATTGAGATGGAAGTGATAACTGAAACATTACTGTGGATAAAATAAACTGTTTCTGTTAGGAAATACAGTTGACTTCACCAAGTGATTTGTCAGGCATCTAGACTAGTTTTCAGTGAGGTGCTTCTGCAGTTTTAACATGATTTATTTAGATGGTTATACCATTATCTTTAATATTTTATCATGGACTTGAAATGTAAGATCTACTGTCATATAAAATTAATGTCACGCTTGAAAGTTTGTAGAGAATTTCTAACTTGTTATTGATGGTGCTGGATCTTTGTGTTTCAATAACACTTATTCCGAGGTTCCTTATATTTCTTTTGACTTGTTGATTCATAAAAATTCAGTAAATCATTTTGTTGTGTACACCAGGGCCTGGCAAATAATGGCTTGCTGCCTGTTCTTGTATAATCATGAACCAAGAATGTCTTTAACATTTTTAAGTGGTGGAAAAAAACTAAGGCTATTTCATGACACATGAAAATTACATAAAATTTAAATTTCAGCATCCTTAAATAAAGTTTTATTAAAACAGACCCAAATTCCTTTCTGTGGCTGCTTTCATGCTATAATAGCAGATTTGTGCAGTCATGAAAGAGACCCTCAGAACCTAAAATTTTTATTCTCTGGTCTTTTACATAAAAAATCTGCTGACCCCAGTGTATCAGAACCATGCAGTATCATAAGGAAACTAGTGAAAGACAAGTATCAAAAATGCAGAAGTGCTTGTCTTACACAGGTAATTATTACTTAAATTAGTCCTGTCCTCCTTTCCTGCCTTCTTGTCTCCTTGGTATGTACCACTATTTATCACATTTAGCATACTCGTTTGAATGAACAGGCAAGATGTGTGTGGTGGCACACATCCATAATCCCAGTGACTTGGGAGGCTGAGGCAGGAGGATCGCAACTTTCAGGGGGCAGTCTCAACAACCTAGTGAGACCCTGTCTCAAAATAAAAAAATAAAAAAGGGCTGGGTATGTAGCTTAGTGATACAGCATCCCTGGATTCAACCCCCCAGTACTGCAAAAAAAAGTTTTTTAAAGAAAAAAACAGGCACAGAAATAATAACATTCCCCCCACCCACCAGATTGTAACTTTCATGAGATGGGGAATTTTTGTCTGTTTTGTTTATTGCTAGATCCCTGGTACCTAGGCATGTAGCAGATACACAGTGTATATTTGAGTAGACACACAATGTATGTCAGTTGAATACAAAAGATAACTATGCTGATTTTGCTATTTCTTACTATACCTGAATCTGAGGATGTCTGGAAAACATATGGAAACAAAGTGTCCTTTATGAATTTGCATAACTTGCCCAGCTTTGTGCCAGATTCCAGGGGATAACCCGAAATGTAGCATTTCTGGTAGCATTTTGGTTCTGCTGCCTAGTGAGGAAACATATATGCAAATATGCGTATATTACATATTATTTTTGAAAAAATGCCATATTTTAACATTATAATTTATTAATTTTATAAACAATTAATATATACTATTTGCATATCATATATCTATATCTTAGGCTTTTATATAAGTTATTGTTTTTATACTTCAGAGATAATGGGCTTGGTGACACGTATAGCATATAAGAAGTAACAAAAAGGTTAGAGTCATTAAAGAATTAAGTGAACTCTTAGGGAATTAATCATTTTGTGAACACAGGGCTATCACTTAGTAGTTTTCCATTGCCTTTAGACCAGAAATCCAAGAGGTTTACCAGCCAGCAAAGCCTTTGTATGATTTGACCATTTGTCTAGTCTTCTCTCTTGCTGGCCATGCTGAAGTCATACAGAACGTCTTTAAATTCCTCTGAATAACTTAAATTCCTTTATTTACACTATATATATATATATATATATATATATATATAAAACTTCCCCCTAGAGGCTAAACTCAATTAGAGCAGTAATCACATCTGTCTTATTCACCATTAACTCCCCAGTGTTCAGCAGAATTATTGTAACATCATAAGCATTAAGGAAATATTTGTTGAATGCCTACACTTGTGATTGAAAGATCATAGGACTTGGTATCAGAAACCCTAGGTTAAGATCCTGGGATATATTCTGAATCTTTTTTTGTATGTGAGTGGTGCTGGGGATTGAATCCATGGCCTTGTGCATGCGAAGCAAGAACTCTACCAACTGAGCTATATCCCCAATATTCTGAATCTTAATGCCAGTTAAACAGGTGTGTTTATGACAAATCATGGAGTTTTAATGTTTGCCCTTTTGATTGATCTGTTGAGATGTTAAAAAGAAATGTGGGCTGGGTACCATGGCACAGGCCTGTAATCCCAGGAACTCAGGAGGCTGAGGCAGGAGTTCAAAGTCAGCCTTGGCAATTTAACAAGGCCCTAAGCAACTCAGAAAAACCCTGTCTCTAAATAAAATATATAAAAAGGGCTGGGGCTCAGTGGTTAAGCACTCCTGGGTTCAATCCCCTGTACCAAAAAACAAAACAAAACAAACAAACAAAAAAAAACAAATCATTCCTGGGATGCTCCTACTCACTAGCTATAGGAGCATGAGGACTTTGATTTCTCTGAAATTGAGTTTTATCATTCATCAACAGGCTTTGTTGTATCTACCTCAATGGATTGTTGTGAGCACTAAGATAATAAGATGAAATGCCTTACTGAATCATTATTATCTAAAAGATGTGAAATCCTAAAAGCAACAGAGGTGAAGCTCCCAGAGACCTCATAGAATTAACCTCTCACTTAAAGAAGAGACTTTAGGCCATTGAAGAGAGTTATGTGTTTAAGAGATAGCATGAGGAGGGAATGGACTCCAGGGAATGCCTCATCTCTTGAGTATGACACAGGGCCCTAGGCCCAGTTGCCCTGAAAAATTAGAAGGGCATTGGGGTTTGGGGAAAGGCCAGAGACTAGACCTGGAAAAACCTTAAGTAGTGTAGCCAGAGATGGTGCATCCAAGCCCAATGGAGGACAGTGAAGTGACTCTGTGACCCAGCCCTCAGAGGGCCATGTGACTGAAAAGTAAAGCCAACGTGGAAGTGCTTCACTTCTAATAAAAATGTAGCCTGTAGTGTTTTGAAACTAATAAAAGAGGTAGCTATAATTGAATCTCAGGGGATTCCTGGAAGAAGAAGAATTACCAGGAATAGAAGTGTCTAGACTGTGAGTGACAGAGGAATGCTGGGAAAAGGGGCGGGGGGGGGTGAGTGCATGTAATGGATATCCAAAATGGCAAAGGAAGCTCTTAAAGAACAGGAATGCATACCCCAAACTTAGTTTGTGCAGATAAAATTAAAAGTTAAAAATCAAATTTTGATTTTTAAAATTCAGCTCATAAAATCTATTTGACAGTATGCTCTGTCTTAAGTAGCAATAGTTCCACTTAATGTATTAACCAGATCGACCAACTAAAAAAGAAACCATAAGAACCAGATTGAATAAAGATTTTTTGGGGGGCGCCAAACCTTTGTTACTATCTTCACAGTCCCTGCTTACTGATATCAAGAATTGTTATAGCTATGTTCATTTAGCCCTCCTTCAAAGCCTGAGGTTAGACCTACCATTAATAATCCCATTATATTTAAAGAAACCAAGACTTAAACAGGTTAAATAACTTGCCCAGGGTCAGATAGATAGTAACTGGCAAGCCAGGCCTTAAACCCAGTTATAAGTGGTGGCAAAGCCATGCTCTGATTTGTTGGAATTCTTTATCAGGATATAGAAAACAAGTCATTATTTAAAAAGCCATGCCTAACTATAGTCAACACTTCACTATGTATGTGGCCATCAAGCTGGGCATGGTAATACACACCTGTAATCCCAACTACTAGGGAGACTGAGGCAGAAGTATTGCAAGTTCAATGCCAGCATAGGCAACTTAGTGAGACCCTGTCTACAATTTTTTTAAAGAAGTAAAAAGGGATAGGGATATGGTTCAATGGTAGAGCACTTGCTTAGCACACATGAGCCCTGAGTTCATTCCCCAGCACCATGCACAAAAATAGATGGGTATATCAAAACATTGTAGCTAGGTGTGGTGGTTGCAAACCTGTAATCCTAGCAACTTGGGAGGATAGGGCAGGAGGATCACAGGTTTGAGGCTAGACTCAGCAATTTAAGGAAACCCTGTCTCAAAAAATAAAAAGAACTGGGGATGTAGCTAGCTCAGTGGTAAAGCACCCATGGGTTCAATCCTCAGTGCCAACCCCCCCAAATCCCATCATGTTGTATACTTTAAATGTATACAATTTAAAAACTATAGCTACAATAACACCCACTATTCTGTATAATTATTATGCACCAAAATTTTTTCAGAGACTGGAAAAAATGACATAATTCTAAAAAAATAAAATTCAAAAAATTAGAAAATATGATATAAACTCTATTGTTAGTATCCCAAATTAAGGAAATTTTAGCTCACCAAATAAATAATACATAAAGGAGCCTAACACACTGCCTGGCATAGTATTACATAGTAATTACTCAGTGTTCAAACTGCTGAGTGTTATAAAATGGTGTTTGATATTTGCTGAACTGAATTGATAGCAGGTTCTAGGACATTGATATAAAGTTGGTCTAGGTCCTCATCTAAAACAGTATCTACTTTGCAATACTGAGCCTGTACTTTGAGATGCATGACTCTGTTTATGGTTCTTTGGTAGTTTTGGTGACACTGGACTCCTATAATAACATGGATGTTAGCTTACTCTACCTAAATACTCTACTGAACATTACATTTCAGCATTGTGTGCATTTAAAAATATATAATATGTCAAACCCATGATTTTGCATACCTCTTTATTAGACAAGGATAAAGTGGATACTGAAGTAAAAAAAGTAACTTAATTGAAATAACATTAAGTGTAGATAATAAATGCATTTGACAAACATCATAAATTTGATTAAGGTGGTATGTGGATAACTGGAGTCTGAAGCACCGATCTGTACAAAACAGAACAGGCAAACTTGATGTGTTTTGAACATTGTTGGCATGTGAGCTTCCCCTAAGTCTATTTGTATAGGCCACTAGGATTCTCACTGGGATGTTCCAGTGTCCTACACAGACTAGATGCAGGTGTAGAAGAAAATTTGCTTACTTTCCCAAAATTAGACAGTCTGATAGATCCTATAATATATGTACATTTGTATGTACATACATTTAGGCAGGACCTAAATTCCATATTATATGAGAGTTCAAAGGAAAGGGAGATTGCTTCCTGCTCAGATAATGAAGGAAGACTTCACTATTGATGTTGAAAGATGAATAGAATTTTTGTAGGAGCAGATAATGTAGAAGAAATGACCAAAGACATGGAGTTGGAACAGTTCAAAGCATGTTTAATGAATGAGTAGAGGCTGTTTTCACAGGGGGTGTTGTATCACTATTAAGGAAAACAGAATCTGGTTGTAGAGGATGTTTAGTGCTAGGCTGAGTAAATCTATGAAACTGTTGTTTAGATGTCTTAATGTCTGGCCACAAGCTACTTTGTTGTTGTTGTTGTTAAGTATATTGCCATTACTATAGAAGTAATGTTTAGTTTGGGGTGGTGACCTGATGGAGAATCAAGATTGATTAATATTCCTGCTTAGAAGGATATAAAAACTAAAGTGCCACACATACAACACACACACACACACACACACACACACACACACACCAGCTGAAAGAAGGGACTAGAGCAGCAGGAGATTGGAGCAGAAAGAAAACCTAATCATTGGCAATAGAAGAAGGAGCAGGGAGATAACCTGGGGTTGGAAGAGATTGGGCTTTGGGGTGATATGGGCAATAGGCTGTGAACCCAGTTTCTCTGTAAAGAAATCATCTTTAAAACAAAAGTCTAATCTAGAAGGCTAGGTGAGATGGCTGATAGGTGGTATTCACTTTTGCCTCCTTGATTTTATTCTTCCCCTAGAAGATGGCTGGCTCCCATGATGACTCTTGCGTCTGCCATGTTGACCTCTAGAAAGGCAATTCCCCTTTGAAAATCTTGGACTGTGTCTTATAACCCTTTCCTTTGTGGTTTCCCCTAACACTGTTGAAATAAGCTTGATTCTTTTCAAAAAGACTTTATTAAATATTAAAGAATAAACAAGAAATAAAATATAAGAAGTCCTGCCAAATTTATCTGTCATTATCTGATATTTCTCTCCCTGGTCAAACCACTCTCTCCCCTCAAATCTCCTTTCCCTGTATTGCCAGAGATATCTTCCTAAAATACAAATTTAGCCAGATCACTCCCCTGCGCAATTATTTCATGGCTTCTCATTTGTACATAGATTACACTTTCGTGTGTTGACTTTCTTATAGTTATTTCTGGAGTAAGAAATGTTCTATAATTCTGTTTACATAATGATTATTTTATTTATCAGCTTGGGAGGGGTTTATAGTTAAAATTGAGATCATATTTGAGAAGGGTAAGGACCTTCCTGTGACAATATGTAAAAATTTCAGCTCTTTTCTAAAGCCTTCCCAGAATAGCTTCCTCAGAAGGGTCAGGAGTCACTGGACTTCAAACTCTGGTTCCTGTAGTGCTGGGTTTCTGATGACTATATCCAGGCTGCCTCAAGGAGAAGTCCCAGCAGGTAGGATTACAGCCCTTTGAAAGAATTCTACAGTAACCCATTTTATAAATTGGTGTTCTACATAGATTTCTTTTTTTTTTTTTTTTTTTTTTTTAGAAGTGGGGGTACTGTGGATTGAACCCAGGGTGCTTTAACACTGAGCTACGTCCCCAATCCTTTCTATTTCTTATTTTGAGACAGGGTCTCTCTTAAGTTGCTTAGGGCCTCGGCAAATTGCTGAGTCTGACCTCAAATGTGCAATCTTCCTGCCTCAGCCTTCCATGTCACTGGGATTACAAGTGTATGCCACCATGCCTGGCTCTACAGAAGATTTTTTGAGGGCTGTCAGATGCTTTCGAAAAAAGTGGCATAGTAAGAAGTCATTAGATGATCTCTAAAATTCCTTTCAGTTCCAAAATTCTCTGAGAAATCCAGCTCCCCTTTTTTTTCTTTTTCTTTTTCCAGCTCCCTTCTTTCTTGATGCACTTTGTTAATATTGTTCCATATAATTAATATCTTGTTAGAAAATAGTAGCATTTTAGAGTTGCAAGAGACTTAGCATTTATCTGTCTAGTTTTCCATAATGGGCTCCAATAGGACTCCTGAGAAATGCTGATTGCTTACAAAAAGCACCGAGTAGCTCAATAGATTGAGATTGTACTTTTTCCACATTGCTCATTTTAGAGGCTCTGAAAAATCTTGTAATAAAGATACCTGTATAGCCTACATTTATTTGATCAGAGAGCCTTGTTTCTGAATAACACCATATAATTGGCATGTAATTTGGGAAACACCCATATAAATTCAACACTCTCCTTTTGCAAAGAATTTGAAATAGAAAATGATTTACCCAGTGTCACATGGCTAGTTACCAGATGGCAGTCTGGTATTATTCCTTGATTGTCCCTGCTTATCTTATAAATTTCTTAGTGGACTGATTATATCTTACAGCTTTGCCTCTCAGGTGCAACTATAGTTCCATATTGAGAGTACAACAAGCGAATACCTCTAGCAAATGTATTGTAGCTCTCTGAAACTTGTAAGAAAATTAAGCATTATGGTATGAATTAGTTTGTGTATGCATATTTTTTGATTTTTTATAAACAGAATTGTTGCTCTCCTTATGCACACCTTCCCCTCTGCAACTGCAATGTCCGTGTGTGCACATGCGCACAGTGTGTGTACATGCTCAGTGTGTGTGGCGGGGTTCTCCAAAGTTTCTGTTGTCAGTAGTTCAGGGTCATTGATTCATACTGTTTATTGGGAATAATTCTGTGGGCTGCTTTGCCTCAGGGATAATTTGATTAGGGGTGCTGCTATTTGATACCATTCAGGAAAATGTTCAACTGTAAAGGGTATTGGATTTGTCACAAAATGATATTGAAGGGAAACTAGGGACAAGCAAGCTAATAACATGCTAGACTGGTTATTAACACTGGGCCTTTGGCATTTTTGTCCACCAGTTTTTGTTGATACCACTGCCTTCCTAAGAGATAAGCGTGTGACCAGTTTGATGATTTTTATTTGGCAAGGACATAAACTAATACCAGATAAAGAAGGTCATAGTAAGTTGATACAGAGTCCATGCTTTCCACAATACTGTGTTTTGTCCTCTGAGGTTAGATATCTATGATAGAGAAAACATTTTTCTAAGGGAGCAAGATTGGAATGCACTGAAATGAAATGCTCACATTGACCACATCAGCTGTAATGGAGCTTATCTGATGTAATGACTCAGCCTCTGTGAATCTCACTGTGTGTGTGCTCTGTTTTGTGCAGGGAGTCATCATCATCCAGGACCTGCCAGAGGCCACGAAAAAATATGGGGAGGGGTAAGTTTCTCATTCCTTTAAAGTAATTTAAAAATCTCTCTATACTAATCCACTGTAGCCAGGAAATTTCATTTGCAACTCAAAGTGTTTCTGTATACCTAAACTGTATACTATATTCCTAGGAATATAGGAACTGTATTCCTATTGTGTTAGAAAGTTTTTGTCTGAAGCTGGGCTGTGCTGAGAAAGACCAACATGTCACGTGTTGCCTACTGGTCTTTTATTCTGCTTTTTTGTGGAGATCTACCAGTAAAGGGAAAGACAGCTCAAACCCAGCTTTTTTCTACTTCTTAGCAAGGCTACCCATATGTTTTCAATGTTTTCTAAGCTTTGTTAATAGTAATATAAACAACTAAAAAAGTTTCTCTTATGCAACCAATGACAGTAGTAAAATGATTCATCTGTGAGGTTGATTTGTAAACAGTTTGGTTTCACTTAAAATGTTAAGGCCCAGCATTAAGAAACTTTAGATGAATTCTTGTGCTTGTTTTTGCTTTCGCATAAGGCTATAGGAAGTAGGCAAAAGACAAATTTTAAGATTATTTCATTGAAAATATTAACCAGCTACCACAGTGACTTCATAAATCATTCTAATCAATGAAGACGATAAAACCAGAGTGCTATAAAGGACCCCAGAATAATACTTTGTGTGAAGTAGTAGAGTGAGAAAAGTATTGGATGCAGAGTCAGAAGGCCTGAATTTGAGTTCTCCATCTACTACCTTGATCAGATCTCACAGCCTCCCTAAAATTGCTCATCCCTGAGGTAGAATTAATGCATTCTGGACTTCTAGCCTCAGGAAGTTGTGGTTGGCATAAAGTGATAATACACGTATTTTGAGAACTCTGAAGTGTAATGGAATAGAGCAGTGGTATTGGCTCATTGCTGTCCTTATTGAATAAGTATGTCTTTACTGGTTCTTTTAACAGTCAAAATGAAGTTATTTGATCAGATGCTTCTGTAGGTGGCAGACTGGGGCAGGGGTTCTGTAGGTAACTGACAGCTTCTTACACTGTACCTCATTTGCTTCATCTCCATATGTGGCTTGGTAGGCAGCCCCAAATGATGGATCAGCCATGGAAAAACCCTTCCTGAACCTTGCCAAATCAGCTTTTGCTCCTGTTTTCTCCAGAGCTTCTCTTGGAAATTGTTTTGTCCCAGGGATTCTGGTTCTTTCCAAACCTTCACAAAAGATGCCAATCTCTGAAAGTTTAGAAATTTTAAAAATAAATAAAAAATTGAAATCATCTAGGCAAATTTCTGGAACTAATCCAGACCCTGCCCTGCCCCAAAGTCAGCTGTCAATGGAAGCTTCCAGAATATTTCATTGTGGCTTAGTCCTCACCCAATCCCAAAAGCTTCAGGTAGATTTGGAGAATGTTCTGCTTATTCCATACCACCATAGCCATATGGCGAAGAGAGCTGCAATGGAGACAAGCATCCCATTCTTTGTTTCCTCTTTTCTTTTCAGATTGAACATCGGTTGCTAGCAAAGGGATCATTAGGTCTTTACCTTAAAAGATAGCTCAGCAAATATTTGTTTGAATAGGCAGGTGATTAATAGAGTTCCTGCTAAAGAACAGGGCATGGTAATGTAATCTGCAAAGATGGGCCTGTTTCCAACCTGGAGATGAGATAAGAAGAGTGCTTCACATAATGCTGCTTTTACAAACACGGACTCCTTGTGTTGACCACTTTAAAAGCATTCTTAATATCCTGAGTGTCAAAGAGACACTATCCTATATTCTCCCAGCTTTGCTTAGTATGCCTGATTACATTTGTTAATTGCTGACACTGTTAGTCAGGGGAAAAAAGATGCTACTGTGTGCTCATTTTTCTGGTGCTATACAATGAAGTATTTACTGGATTTAGCAAAGATTCTCACAAACATAGCTCAATGTGTCATGCAAAGGGACACCAAGGGAAATATCACAGAAATATGGCACCAGCCTGATTAAATGAATTAAGGATCCATGAAAACAAAGAACACAGAAGGACAACTGTACAGTGTAGGTGAGAAATTAAGATTGAGGTAAATTTATTTTAGTATTATTTAATAAGGATAAAAATAATTTACAAATATGTTAGAAGAATTCTTTCATTATGTGACAAGAAAGATTATAAACAAAGTCTTAAGTTTTAAAAAGGGAAAAGGATAAGAACAGACTTGTGTTTTTAATTTATTATTAGGCCACCAGTGTCTACTGTGTGTGGCATTGAAATCCTATTTACAATATATGAAGTATTAGCCATGGTTTAGTATTTGGGACTCTAATCTATAATTATTTTGATATTAACAAGTGTCTGTAGAACATTTCATAACTCACAAATATTTCCTCCACATTATCCTACTAGAGTTATGAGATAATCCTATAATATAAAATGAGGATAATAATCTCCATTTACATATTATAAAACTGAGGTTAATAAGAGATGTTCTAGTCTACAGCCTATAAATAGCTAAAATGCAAAGCCAGATCATCTTATGTTATGGTCATTTCCTTAAATAAACGATGTTCTGAACACCCTAATGCTGAATACCCTAATATGTAAAGTTGATTAAAAACCTGGGGGCCCATTGTTGCTGTCAAAAGTCTGGAAGAAATTATTTTCTAAGATCTACAATGATGTTCAGATATCATGGGGGACAGAACATATAGGCAAAAGGAGATAGCTCAGTGTCCATCTGCATTTATGGCAATAGCTAAAACAAATATGTCTTGGATAATGGGGTGCCTCAAATACAGCGATTTTCTGAGCAGCAAGAGTCTTTGTTTGCATTTATTCAAAAAGCAGCAGCGCTGATTGGCAATGATCACAGCAGATATCAAGACAATTTAATTCAGAAGTATTCCTCTGCAGAACCCACAAAAAAAGGTGCTTAAAGTAAGGGGCCCGATAGTGCTTACTGGTGAAAGTCACCCCTTATGAATGATGAGTTTTTCATCTTCGTGCCTTTTCTTGACACAAACAATATATTACATCATGGAACACCAGAATAGTTTGAGACAAGGTGAGATGCTAGTTCAAAAAAGAATGACATGGGACTGGGATATAGCTCAGTTGGCAGAGTGCTTGCCTTGCATGCACGAGAGCCTGGGTTCAATCCCCAGCACCACCACCGGGAAAAAAAAAAAAAAAAGAACAAAATGTATAAGTAAAATTACATATCAAATTCTAACAGAGACCTAGCATTTTCACAAAGAAAGCAATGTGAAGACTTCACATAGGCTCACAAAATACTATGGACATAGCACTCAAGTATTTATCTTGAATCATCTTCAGGTGGAACTTACTTTAAGCTTTATTCTACCTTTCTATTCCTTCCCTGAGCAAATAGTATATTCATGACAAAATGATGAAAGGTTCAATACTCCCAGTAAATATTGTCTTGACCCAGAATGCAAGTTTTAGGTGTTTTCTTTCCCTAAATAAATAAGTCTGGGGTTATTGGTTTTATTACAATGTTTAAGTCGAATCTGATTTTTTTAAAATGTATCTGCCTTTTCATATTCATTTTTCCATCTCAGAACACACTGCATCTTCTAAGTGCTATAGCAGTGATTTGTGGTATCTATTAATTACTGAGAGCTATTCACTGTTTTCACCTTAAGAAGAGAGTTTCTGGAAAAAGTTCATCATGTTGTCTCAATAACAGCAGCCACAGGTGCTACTACCCATACTTTACAAAATAGGAATAATAGCCATGAATTAATTTACTTGGTTGTATGGAAAATAATATATCTGGAGTAGCTTAATGATTGCAAGCAAACAAGACTTGTTTGTGAGGGATAATCAGAATAAAAATAGGAAAATATCTTAGCATTTTTTGTTTCTCCTCTTCCAATATTTAATCTTTGGAGATAACATAAAATGGTCAGGTCATTAAGAGAGTTCAAAGTTTAGAAGAAAATCTTAGGTCCATAAAATCTAAATCTGAAAAGTCATTTTCCATTTTTATTTTCTATACTTAATAGGAACATGCACTTGATGTTCTGGTATAACTATATAGTTATACTGTCAACAGTGGAAGTGCTGCCAATTATTGTCTTTGTTTCTTATTAAAACAGACCAGAATGATTCTTTGGAATCTATGGGAGTGCTTGACTCCTTTGGCCTAAGGAAGCCAACCATGTCCCCAACTTAAGACTTACTGTAAGGAAAGATGGTTTACAGCCACCATAGTAAATCTGAGTTCTGTGATTCACTGCTGAACTTCTGCTCAGTTGAGGCCAATTCCAAACTTTAACTCTGAGCATACAGCTCCATATTTTCAAGCAGGGAATGAATCTTCAAACTGACAAGCCGTGTAAAGTGACAAGCTCATAATGTAGTACCTAATCTCATTTGGCAGCTCCCTGGTTTATAGTTCAAGCGAAGGCATACATTTAAAGTCAATTAATTATTTCATTTTCTGGCCTATATTAGATCTGAGAGTCTTTATTATGGTGACATTTTCATGTCTCTAGTTTAGATGATGTCACCAATTTATCGTAAACTCTTCATAATTTTATAATGGTAATACAAATCTGTTTGGCACTGACAGCTGCCATTATTTTTTCCTGGCAAGTCTTTCCTACCACAGAAAATGGGTTATTTAAGGGTCAGTCTACTTTTTAAAATTCTTCATAATGAAATATCTTTGATGCAATCCTTTCTGCCTTTTACTTAAATAAGTATAACACTACATATACAAAAGTCTTGACTGGTTTCACAACCTCAGTACTATTGAGATTTTTTGAAATTTGAAACAAAATTTACCTAACATAGACTTGACTATTCTAAAGTGTAACATTCAGTGGTAGGTACATTCATGATGTTGTGCAACAGAATAGTTCCAAAGCATTTTCATCCTTGCAAAGGATTAAATGAAGTCGCCTTCCATTTCCCCCTTTCCAGACCCTGGCAACTGAGTCTAATCTGCTTTCTATTTATTTATTTGCCTATTCTGGATATTTCACATAAACAAAATAATACAATATGTGACCTTTTGTGCTACACACTGTGCACATGCATCTGATTTTTTCCCACTTAGCATACTGTTTTTGAGGTTTATTTATGTTGTGTTAGTATTTATAACACATTCCTTTTTATGACTTAATAGTATCCCATCGTATGATTATACCACATTTCATTTATCCATTTGTCAGTTGATGAAAATTTGTTTATTTTCCACCTATTGCAAATAGTATTGCTACGAATATTAACATACAAGTTTTTGTTTGAGTGTTGGTTTTTAGTTATTTTGGGTACACATGAAACAGTGACTAAAGACATTTTGGGACTAGACAATTCCTTTGTTGTGGGGATTGTCCTGTGCACTGGAGGATGTTTAACAGCATCCTTGGCCTCTCTCCACTGGATGCCAGTAGCACCCCTGTCCTTAAAGTTGTGACAACTGAAAATGTATCTAGACATTACCAGATATCTCCTAGGGGAAAAAAATTGCCCAAGGTTGAGAACCACTGATATTAAATAAATGGAAGGGAATATTAAGAGATAAACCAAACTTTACCTATTATGTTTTTTTAAAATTATTCATTATTTTTTTAAAGTATTCTCTATTTTTTTAGAAAAACTTTTAAGTTTGAATAAAACTATAGCATTTGCTGGTAAATGGGTGGAGTTGGAGAATATCATGCTAAGTGAAATAAGCCAAGCCCCCCAAAAACAAAGGCCAAATGTTTTCTCTGATTAGTGGATGCTGATAGGTAACGGGAGGGGGGGTAGGGTAATGGGAAGGATAGGAAAGAATGGAGAAAGTATGGATGGTGTGGAGGACAATGGGATGGGAGGGGATGGGGGAAGGAAAAATAGTAGACTGAGACAGACAGTATTACCCTTTGTATATGTAAAATTATATGAACTGTGTGAATAAAATAAATTTTAAAAATAAATAAATAAGTAAAAAGAAAAAAAAGAAAAACTTTTAGGTTTGTAGCACAATTAGGCAGAAAGTATAGAGATTTTCCATACACTCTATGCCCTCACTATCATAGCCTCCCTCATTATCACAGCCTCCCTCATTATCAGCCTATCCCACCAGTGGTACATTTGTTACAGTCAATGAACCTGTAACAAATTGACACATCATTATCACTCAGCATCCATAGTTTATATTAGGATCCATTCTTGGTGTTGTACATTCTATGGGTTTGGACAATATATAATGATATGTATCCACTTATTATAGTTATCATACAGGTTCCTTTCACTGCCCCCAAAATCCTCTGTGCTATGCTCACTTGTTCATTTCAGCCCCCTTCCCCACCAAGCCCTGGCAATTACTGAGCACTTTATTGTCCCGATAGTTTTGTCTTTTCCAGAATGTCACGTAGTTGGAATCATACAGCATGTAACTTTTTCTGATTAGCTTTTTTCACTTAGTAATATGCACTAAAAGTTCCTCTGTGTCTTTTCATGGCTTAATAGCTCATTTCTTTTTTGCACTGAATAATATTCCATTGTCTGGATGTATTACAATTTATCCATTCACCTACTGAAGGACATCTTGCTAAGTCTTAGTAACTGTGAATAAAGCTGCTGTAATCATCCATCTGCAGGTATTTGCATGGACATAAATTTTTAACTCTGGATAAATAGCAGGGAGCATAACTACTAGATCATATGGTAAGAGTATTTTTAATTTTGTAAAAATCTGCCAAACTATCTTCCAAAGTGGCTATACCATTCTGCATTCCCACCATCAATGAATGAGAATTCCTCTTGTTCCACATCCTTGACAGCATTTTATATTGTCAGCGCTCTAGATTTGGGCCATTTTAATAGAGACATAATGGTATCTCATTGTTTTGACTTGAAATTCCCTGATGACATGCTGTGAAGCATTGTTTTCATATGTGTATTTGCCATGTATGTATCCTCTCTGGTGAAATATTTGTTAAGATCTTTGGTGCATTTTTAAATTCTGTTGTTTGTTTTACTCTTGAGTTTTAAGAGTTCATTGTACATTCTGATAAAAGTCAGATGTGTCTCTTGCAAATACTCTTACTCATTCTAGGGTTTGTCTTTTCATTCTCCTGGTATAATGTTTTATATAGAACTAAGCTGAGTCAAAAGAAGAGCAGTATACAGGGTTTGGGAGACTAGGGTATAGACCTAGTCCTATAATCAAATATGCTTATTCTGGGGTAAGTCACTTAGTCTGTACATTTCAGTTGTCCAGTCAGTTAAATGGAGGGATTGAGATGAATCTGTAGTGTCCAGTATATTCAGTGAAACACCTAATCATCTAAAGGGGCCCCTAACAGAAAGGAGGAAAAGGAAGTAAAGTGCCTCTGGTACATAGAACTTCCCCTTCAGACAGAATAACTCTACTTTTTTATATTTTATGTTTTATTTCTTATAGGTTTGATTTGCAGAGAAGTCCATGGCTAATAAACTAGAAAACAAAACCCTGGATTAATTGAATCTCAAAGTTCCCTTTCAGATCTGAGATCCTGTGATACATGAACTCTCATTAGAATCCATTTTTTGAAGCTGCAGCAATGTGTAAAGGGAAAGAAAAATGACACAGGGAACAAAAAAAAAAGCTAATATTATATGCCTCTGTCTCATGACAAATCAGTTGCTTCCCTGCACTATGGTTGTGAAACATATAATTCTTTCAATGTTTCCAAGGTGGTCTTTACACACTTATTACATTAGTTTGAGCCATATAAAATGGCTGAAAGTCATGATTTTGGCCTTCAAAAAATTATAATTCCATATGCCTCAACTGATATAAATGCAGTGTGCATAGGGAGCCCTTGTCTTCAGAGGCTTCTTAAGCATCCAGCTCATATTAAAGTGTGTGGACCTTATGGGTGGTTAAAGGTCCAGTTTGGAATCAAATAAGATTAAAGAATTCTTTAATCAGTACCACCACATCTGTTGGTATTGATATGCATGAAGAATCAGTAAAGAAAGTATTGAAAAAATCCAAATCAATTTGGCTTTTAAACTTAGTAGGTTCTTTTTGGTAAATGTTGGAATTGGTTAAAGGTATGTGAGGCCTAGGTCTCCCCACAATCTAGTTGCTAGCTAACAACTAAGTCTTAGGCCAAATTTTACTATATGCATAGACATTTATCAACAAGAAATGTCATATAACATATTCTGTAAATTCCATGAGCTCTCACTTGTTTCCCCTTTTAGGTCCTACCATAATACCTTAAATGAGAAGTTCATCTGAGGCATATGTAACAGCATGCTAGCAATGGTATTCAGGTAACTGTATGTAGTTAGAGGAAAGAAACCAAGACTCCTTCAAACTGAACACAGGGCCTTTTAGGACTCAAGTCTTAGTCACCATTCCTAAGGGCACAAAATACCAGACTTTAGATATGTACACTGTAATCAGGCCAAACTTTGCTGCTGTCATTTGGAGAGCAAATTCACGTATAAACAACATTGATTTAACCATTGAAAAGTCATTTTTGAAATCCGTGCACTAATTAACGAAAGCCCTAATTCATCTATGAAACTCCATTTCTTAAATCCATTATGCTTTGTTGTGGGCTGGAGTGAAAGAGAGCTGAATGTTTTTATGATAGCCACGTTTGGAATGTGACTTTTTGTTCCATTATGTGTCCCGCTCAGACAGTTATTCACTCCTAGAGTCCAGATTATAGCTGTCACAGAGAATACACACTGTACTGTCTGTTGATGGGTCGTAAAGCAATCACCATAACAAAAAGTTATGTGTTTAAAACTATAGTTCATACTTAAGGAGTTTTACCTACCTTCCCTTTCCCCCATTAAATGTTGATTATTAGTTATAGTTATTTCCATGTTTTTCCATATGGGACAGAAGTGTAGTTGGTATAAATAGGATCCATAAACTCAAAAGGAAATTTTGTGGTTTTAACAACTGTGAACATGAACACAGCTGATATCCTTGATGATAAAATTGAGGCACTAGTATTAGGAGAGATAGTTGTCTTTGGAATACTCCTATTTTGATGGTTCCACCTGATTGTGTATTTAATTATGTCAAATTAGATAATTTATTAATTCCATATTGATTTGATTCATGTGGGTAAGGCATTGCCTCTAGTTCAGAAATATCACATTAGAATACCATGTCTTTATATCAATTGGCATAATTGCTAGTAATTTGATGTAATTCATAGTAATGCTACCATCTGCCATTTCATGTGGAATTCTTTTTATAAGTAGTTAGAAATTGTAAAACCCCTTCAAAGAAAATTTTGTTTTTTACCTTCCTTTATGGGATAACCTATTAGGTCATTTCTCTGTATCTCATTTTCTTATCAAATCATAAAAGTATTAGGCAAGTTACATATGAATGTACAATCTAAAATTTGGCTTTTAAGAAAACTATACTGAAGGGCTAGGGATATAGCTCAGTTGGTAGAGTACTTGCCTCACAAGCACAAGGCCCTGGGTTCAATCCCCAGCACCTCAAAAAAAAAAATGAAAAAAAGAAATTATACTGAGACCCAGAAGCTTGGGAGCCTGAGGCAGGAGGATCGCAAGTTCAAAGCCAGCCTCAGCAACTTAGCAAGGTCCTAAGCAACTTAGTGAGACCCTGTCTCAAAATTTAAAATAAAAAGGGCTGGGGATGTGGCTCAGTGATTAGCATCTCTGGGTTCAATCCTTGGTAACAAAAAAAGAAGGAAAAAAAAGCATATTGAGGTAGTTAGTAGCTCTCCAAGGGGAAGCATGTTTGTTTGTTTTTAAAGAATATTAACTTTGTAGACATGCATTACTTCTTTTGTCTTCTCTCTTCTAGAAATCCATTCCTGGCATACTATCCACACTTATTCCAGAACACCTGCCTGTAATCATCTGGCACTTTATTGTATGACTCTGGTAGTAGAAAGATATTTTTTAGAAAGTCTCAGGTAATGATCACAACCACCATATTGTATCTGGAAGAACATTTAGACTACTAAAGATATTAATAACAATTATTTCTTCTCTCACATCCAACTTTCTACTCTCATGAGCTCAATTCTGAAACTTCAAATTATTTTTTAGATACCTGAATTCTTGAATGGGTTTCAGCTCCCTAATTCCTTGTAAATACAATACTGTATGCCATTCTAACTAAACTATAAGTTAGTGACAACCAGGTTGGGCACATGAGCACCACCATACAAAAAAATTCCATATTATAAACATACCAACCATGAAAAAGTCAACCTTTAATTTCCATGAATAGATTATAGTGGTGAAATAAAATTGGGAAATATTTTATTTTCTATCATCCTAAGTAAAAATAGGAAGGTAGTTCAAGTAGTGTGTTTTGTCTTGCATAATTTTATTTTTTACTAAGTGAAATATCACTTCAGATTGCGAGACTTTGTTTTCCTGGGGAAAGTTATTTCCATCAGTCTATGATAAAGGGATGAGATATATTTTTATTTATAATATATATTGGGGGTTGAACCCAGGGGTGCTCTACCACTGAGCTATATCGCCAGTCCTTTTTCTAAATTTTATTTTGAGACAGGGTCTCAGTAAGTTGCTGCTGCTGGCCTCAAACTTATGCTCCTCTTGCCTCAGCCTCCCCAGTCTCTGGGATTACAGGTGTGTTTCACTGTGCCTGGCTACATCGATCTATATTAAGAAGTACCTAATTTAGCAGGAAAAAAAAACTTGAAGGCATTGTTTGCAGGCACAATTGAATAATAGTATCAAAATGGCTTATAAGCAAGAAAACAAGGAATCATGAATGTGACACTTTATAAGGTTTTTAAAAATAAATTCAAGCACAGAATTGGATGCTGAGGGTGCTTTGTCGATTTTCTGTGTTTAAGTATGTTGGTTTGGGGGATGGTTATTGCTTGGTTGGAAAATAGTATATTCATATCCCCAAAGAATTTGGATATGATAACTATTCCCACTTTGCAAAATTCCAGTGATGGAAGCCTTCCTTATGACAACTGAAAGTACTTAAGAAATCACATTCAACACCTTGCTTCACAAATTAGGAAACAGGCCCAGATAAATTAAGCATCAAATATTAGAATCATGCATCCAGTTTAGTGTCAGAGATGAAACAGGAATCACGTTTCCTGACTACAAATTCAGGACCTCTAACGATATCCTATAGTTTCACTCGCCTCAATACAAGGATTGGTGAAAGTGGTGAATGGATATTGGCTCTTTTAGACTTTAACAATATATCAACAAAGGGCACCTTTCATGTGACAAACAGAAAGCTTAAATAAGCAGATAGCTTTGCATGTTTGGCAGTCTTGTATGAGAAATGCACAACTAAACAAGATATTAGAGATTTATTCAGAAAAGAAAATCAGTTTTCTGGTTACACCAACATTTACACAATATTGCCTGAGACCAAATTTTCCATTTGAATAAATATATTTTTCAGATTGCTTCCCTTTTTTAATGTGTTAAAAAAAAATTGGGGGCTGAGAGTGTAGCTCAATGGTAGAGGGCTTGCCTAGCATGCACAGGGCTCTGGGTTTGAGCCCTAGCACTAGGAAAAGTTTTGAAAATAACATTTTTAAAGTACTATTTTTATAGAAATAGTTCTAAATTTGATCATATAATTTAGTGCCTCTGTAAACATTATCCTGAACATCATATGGTCCTTTATTGGTGACTCAGATTCACCATGATAAACATAATCATGGATGTCTACTGCTTTGGGAGCTGTCAGCATGAGAGGAATTAGATTCTTCTCTAAATATCCCTCAAAGGGCCTTCTGTCTTTCTTTTCCTTTGCCTTTGGATTAATTAGCTTTCACTTCTTGTTTCTGTCAGTATATTGATCTAGTTCAGCCCACACTGCCCCTTCTACTTTTCAGTTTCAATGTTCAGTGAGGCTTTGTACTCTCAGCCACACTGGTGGACATGGATAGAGCAAACTGACCCTTGATTTGTGTAAGGAAGTTGGGGCTTCCCTGAAGATAAAGCATAAGATGAGTTATAATACATGACCTTGGTCATCTCTTTGTTTCTGAGTTCAGGAGAATGGATTTACTTGAGTGACTTATGCAAAAATGAGGTTATTACCATCATTAATATACACAATGATTATATAAAATACTGAATAGCCATCTGAACCATCAACCTAAAATTCAATAGAACATAATTTAACCAGTGTATTTTTGTAACTACCCATGATTCTCTAAACGTGTATCTGTTGCATATGTAATATTCTTTACTCTTTCTTTTTTTTTGGGGCGGGGGAGAAGTGCTGGGGATTGAACCCAGAGCCTTGTGCTTGCGAGACAAGCACTCTACCAACTGAACTATATCCCCAGTCCTTGTAATAATTCTTTTTTCAACCTATCCTTTCTGAAAGCTTTTTTGTGGCTTGTTGTTAAAATTCCAATGATGATAGGTTATCTGTCAACATGCATTTGACACAAAAGTATAAGCAAGCATAGAAATTATGGTAAAGGATGTTTCCTTATGAGTTTGTTACAAATATCAGGTCCTTATAAATAAGGACCAGAAATAGTCTTTAATTTACATTCAGAAAAATTTCTGAAGTTTTAAAATCTGATGGCAGCCCCCCAAATATTAATGACTCTTCAAAATGTATTATAGCAACCACACCACATTTGACAACTGAAAAGACAGATGATTCTATACAGTATATTCTCATAGTCTTTAATAACAGCAAAGGTGAGGTGCAACAGGAGAAAGGTGGCTCCCAAGGCCATTTTAAGTCACAGAGGACACATTTGTCTTCTAATCATGAACCACCAAGATATGTGCAAGGCTTCCTGATTCTTTGATATTCCACTACTTAGGTGGCTGAAACTAGGCTGTGTAATCGGTTAAATCAAATGCAAAACATTAGTCTATACATTTTCATTAAACAACTTAGAAAAGTTAATACAGAGTTCCTATAAGGGAGTTTCAGACTTTAAACAGAACTTTGCAAAGCTAGTATATTTTATCCCAGATTTAACCAAGGGGACCAAACTCCCAGGAATTCCTGGAGCTAAGCAGAAAGACAGATAGACTCATTGCAAGTTAACCCTATCCTTGCTCATTTATTTTGTATTTTCTAAGTGCAATTTTTTTTTTTGTACTGAGAATTAAACCCAGGGGCACTTTACCACCAAGCTACATCACTAGTGCTTTTTATTTTTTTATTTTGAGATAGGGTCTCAATAAGTTGCTGAGACTATCCTTGAACTTGCAACCTTCCTGCATTAGCCTCCTGAGTCACTAGATTACAAGTATGCACCACTATGAAAGGCTCGAAGTACAATTTTATTATCATTTTGGTAAATCTTTTTTTCTTTTCACACAATAACTGCCACATGTCATAATACTATTTATTGAACATCCATTCTTTGTTAAGCTCTGAGCAAAGCAGTCTATGTACAATACCTCATTTATAACTATGAGATTAGTTCTATTCAAAAAAACTTTTATTAGCGCATTATAGTTATACATAATATTGAGGTTTGTTTTGACATAATTATACAGGCATGAAATATAATTTCCTCCAATTTAATCCCCAGTACTTCCCCTTTCCTGTTCCTCCTCCTTCTACTACTATTCAAATTTATAGATCCCAAAATGATACTTAGGTTTTTGCTTTCCTCAATAGCTGTTTGCTCTGGCAATATTTTACTTACTTTCTAGCTGATATATACCACTTAACTGGTTTGGGATATCAATGAGATTACATTTGTTATTCAAATTAAACAATCACAAGCATACCATAATGTAAGTGTTTTAGTCAGCTTTTGTGTTGCTGTGACCAACATACTGGACAAGAACAACTTAGAGGAGAAGAAGTTTATTTGGGGCACATGGTTTCAGAGGTCTCAGTCCATAAATGGCAGACTCCATTGGTCTGGGTCCAAGGTGAGGCAAAACATCATGGTGGAAAGGCCCTACAGAGGAAAGCTGTTCAGCCCCTGCTGGAGTCAAGAAGCAGAGAGAGAGTGAGAAGGGGATACAGGGAAGATGTACCCTTCCAGGGCACACCTCCATGGACCACCTCCTCACCTCCACCTGACTACAGCTACCATCCAGACATTCCATTCAACTAGGATGGACTGATTGGGTTATAGCTCCCATAATCTAATCATTTATCTCTGAATATTCCTGCATTAACAGGAGCTTGGGGGATACCACATATCCAAAGCATAACAGTAAGAATAGTTTTCTTCCTTTCCCAGTCAACCCTGTTCCCATAGGAAATCTAAGAATTCCAAAATTGCACATGAGGACTAAAGGGATAGGCATTGATTCTTTAGATTGAACAAAAGATACTGGAATGCAAGGTTCATTTGTAGAAAGTTCCTGTTCTCTATTATTCTTGATGTTCTTGCTACTGTTGCTGGTGTATAATCTCACATAAAAAACAGGGAACACAAATCAGGCTTTCTGGTACTCAGAATAGTTCTGAGTACAGTGACTAAAACATAGGTTGTCTCAACTGGGCTACTGGTAAATTACAACAATGCTGGGAAGACACTGTTCTACCCAGAATTTCACTTTCATGTGCTTACTCCATTGCACAATAGGTTTTCTCAATATTTCAGCATTTAATTAACCTAATGTTTAAGCTTTCATGTCCCTGGTGTACTAACCTGTTTTGTGTTGCTACAATGAAATACCTAAGACAGGCTAATTTTATGAAGAAAAGAAGTTTATTTAGCTCATGGTTTTGGAAGCTGAAAGTCCAAACAACATGGTGGCTGCTCTGGCAAGAGCCCCCCTCCCTCAACTGTCATGTCATGGTATATAGCAATGGTGGGGGGCATATGTGAGAGGAAAAAATATCTCCAAATAGAGATTCTGGGGTTCCACAATCCCTTCTAAGGACATACCCCAGTGACTTAAGGACTTCTGACTACATTCCACCTCTTAAAGTTCCACTACCACATTGAGGGCCACACTTCCAATATGTGAACCTCTGGGGAGACAAACAACATCCAAACCATAGCACCTGGCCTCTTCCCTAGGCGAGTTTGTAGTATCAAGGTGACTAATTGAGGAAGGGCTAGCTTAAGATAACCTATAACTGGGTGATAGGACTGAATGGTGCAGTAGGACTACACTGTATTTTCCTTATCAGGGCCATAGTGATAGGTTTCAATGGCTTTGAACTTAAAAAGGGATCTTAAGCTCCTTCCTCACAGATGGAAGTTCCTATCCCATTCAAGCTTGGTATGCCAAATGGATTGAGGAGAGGAGTAATGAGACCCTCTCAATCTCCAGAGCCTCTAGGTCAGAGGTTCCCAAACTTTCTCAGTTTTTGGTGCCCTATTGTTAATAGTAATGTTTTTTATAGCACCTATCAGGTGAAAAAAAGACCTGTTACATTTATTAAGAAATTAGGTCCAAACAGCTTAATTATTGTATCCTGACAGCATAGTAGCTGTTTAAAAAGAGTAATATACGTTAATTGGAAGAAAGCAATATTTCATCTTAAACTTAAATACCCAGGCAACATACTAATAGAAGGTATATACATGTTGGACCCTGCCCAGCTTCTCAAATCTTGGAATCAGATTGAATACCGCCATCCCCCATTTTCTGTTCCATGCTGATTTTTTTTTTTTTTTTTTTTTTTTTTGCCGTGCTGGGGATCGAACTCAGGGCCGTGTGCTTGCAAGGCAAGCACACTTTACCAAGTGAGCTATATCCTCAGCCCTTTCCATGCTGATTTTTCACATGGCACTTGTACTTTTCTTTTTTATCACAGCTGAAAATCCAGCTTTGCAAGGAAAAGGAATGTAGATCTATCTAGTGATATAACTATGAAATACCTCAAGCCCTAGTTTCTGTGGTATCTGATAAGTGTTGACTATCACTGCATTTCCTTCAAAAATCACTGAATCTCCTTCAAAAATGTAAAATATACTGTATATTCTCTGTGTTTGCTGCATTACCCTCAAGGGCTTTGCCACATGCTTTGGGAATCAAAGTGCTAGTTTCTTGCCAAAACAAAAAGAATCTGGTTACGCCCTCTTCCCAGAACACTAGGTGCCTAGCTATTTTACATCTACGTAACTACTGAAAGAAACTAAATCATTCTTACAGAACAAAAAAAAATTGTGTGCTCTATGGGAAATAAAAATAGAAGTATTCTATAAATTTTCAAAGGTTGTTTCTCTTAGCTCAAAAAAAAAGGATATTCAAAATATTCAAATGTTATCTCCTAGAAACTTGGCTACAAATATTTTTTACACAATATTCAAACACATTCGACAACCATATTTTAAAATTTCAGTACTGCTTCATAATTAGAGGTATATTCATGGCCTACAAGGTATGTTCCATTCAGTCTCCAAGTCTTTCCCATTCTGCCTTTTCATTAATCCTGTTCTGTACCAAGTTCTTTACTAGGTGTTACAAAAGAGTTTGGGTCAAAATATTAATAATACATGACTCCTACCCTCAAGAAGTTTATAATCTTAAGGGGGAACCAGAGCCATAATAAAAAATCATAATAAAATTTGCTTAATAGCTCTAGTCCTTATGTCTGTCTAATGAAGTAGGAAGTCGAGTCTGGGGAAGGTTTTAGAGGATGTCACATTGGAATAGGAGCTAGGCAGAAGAAAGGTACAAAATTATGGAGGCACAAAAGAGCCAATTTGTAATGGCTAAGATTTGGTTTGGCTAATAATCAGATACATGGTGGGTTAAATGACCACCGAAATCACCCAATATTCATACCTTTCATGTCCTTTCCTTTCCATTTCTACTGCAAGTGAGATAAAATCTATTCACCAGCTTAGTCTATCTAGAGTTCTCAGTATTATATTACATTGCCTCTTGGTACAAGAAATACATAGAAGATGTTTATGGAATGCTCTTGGTAATTTGATTAGGCTGCACAATCTTGTTATTTCTTAACCTGGCCTGTTGTAAGCAGTTTTTCCAGGCCTTTCCCCCTCATTCTATTCCCAGATCTGTAGTGTGTGTGTATATACACTCTTTTCTAGATTATTCTCCCCTAACTATTGATCCAAAACCTTGACTGGCTACTAAATAGTTCAAATAAGTAAGCCTAACAGTAAATGCCCCCATGACCTGGAAATTGACCAGTGTCCAATTGAATTTCCCAGCTATTTTGAATCTTCTACTCATGTCCTTCTAACCAGCTCGTTGTGCTTCATTTTTGTCCTTTCTCATTGTTTTGTTTTCCTAGGTGTTATGGTTTGGATGTGAGGTGTCCCCCAAAAGCTCACATCTGAGACAATGCAGGAAGGTTCAGAGGAGAAATGATTGGGTTGTAAGGGTCTTAACCCAGTCAGTGAATTAATCCTGATGGGATTAATGGAAGTGGTAGGGTGTGGCTGGAGGAGATTGGAATTGAGGCTTGGCTATGGGGCATATATTTTGTATCTGGAGAGTGGAGTCTCTCTCTCCCTCCCTCCCCCCCACCTCTCTCTTTCTCTCCCCTTCCTGATGCTACAAGCTGCTTCCCTCTACCACACTCTTCCACCATGATGTTCATCCTCACCTCCAGCCCCAAGGAATGGAGCCAGCTTTCTATGTATGGACTAAGATCTCTGAAACTGCGAGCCCTCAAATAAACTTTATCTCCTTTAAAATTGTTTTGGTCAGATTTTTAATCACAGCAGCAAAAAAGCTGACTAAAACACTAGGATATCTTTTCTTTCCATCTTTGCATGCCCCAGCCCTGCCACTCTTTGAAAAACCAGGGGCTCTTCCCCAGGTACTTCCCCTCACCTCCACACACACATGCATCCAGTAGAAATAGACCTCAAAGAATATCAAGTTCAGTCTTACAGCAGAGTTTTGTTTTGTTTATTTGCGGTGCTGGGGATTGAACCCAGGGCCTTGTGCTTATAAGGCAGGTACTCTACCAACTGAGCTATATCCCCAGCCCACAGCAGAGTTTTTCATGTATCTTTTCTCTTAGTTACCTCTTGCACTGAAGAATCTTTGGGGGGAGATCATCTGCTATTCATCTTTGTGACTTGTCACATTCTCATTGCATACAGTAAATATGTCCTAAGAAAAATAATTTTGTTCACTTAAAATAAAAATGTAACCATTAAATACTGGCTCCTTCAATGAAATTGGGCCCAAGATGAGAGAATCAATTAGATAATTGGAGTAAAGATTTTTCCAAACAGGCTGTTAATTTTTAGGCCTTATCCTTTGCTGTTCTTCAGCAAATTTATGGACATGATTTCACTTAGCTAAAGATTGTTTGCATTAAAATGTCAATTTTAGTAACCTTCAGTGCATTCAATGTGAAATTTATTGGACAATCAAATATTTTGACTTAAGACAGTAATTTAGGGAGTAAATTGAGTAGCCCTCTTATTTCATTTGTTTCCATTGTTTTCTTTTGAAGAGAAAGCATGAGAGCTTACTTATTTTGAAATTATGAAAAAGTGGTTACTATTCTTTAATGAACATATGTGTGGGCATATCAGTCTTAGATTTGAAATATTTTTTGTAGTAACTTCAACTGAATCTGAAAAAAGGTTAAGGTTTTTCTTTATTTCCTATTAAAGGAAAACTGTATATTTTAAGCAGCGTCTCAGTGTTGTGTGCCTGAGGCATGTTTATATTGTGTATATTTGTCACATCATGTAATCTGTGGTTAAGGCATGCATGTGATTCCTGACAGCTATGGGGTAACTCACACAATTTAAGGAGAAGGAAGTAGAAGGAAGTAATCAATTAAAGTTTCAAACATCACTGCTTTAGGTTTTTTTTCCATTGGTGCTGAGGATTAAACACAGGGCCTGACACATGCTAAGCACTATCACTGACCTACACTCCCAACCCCTAGTTTTGAATTTTGAACCCCTAATTCTAGCCCTTCCAGCATGGAAATTGCCCATTGGTTTTTTTTTGTTTTGTTTTGTTTTGTTTTGTTTTGTTTTTGAACCAGGGATTGAACTCAGGGACACTCGGCCACTGAGCCACATCCCCAGCCCTATTTTGTACTTTATTTAGAGGCAGGGTCTCACTGAGTTCCTTAGGGCCTCACTAAGTTGCTGAGGCTGGCTTTGAACTCACGATCCTCCTGACTCAGCCTCCCAAATTGCTTAGATTACAGGCATGCAACACCGCGCCCGGCTGCCCATTGTTTTTGAAAGGAGATAATCTGATCTCATCCTATAAGTCAAAGTTATTGCCTTCTCCTTTATTTTGTTTCCACATTGAAAAAAAATTCTAATTCTGGTATTATCATAAAAGGTTCATTAGATTTCCAGATTACTTTGAAAAGGACTGGCGAATGCTTTGCCACAACTTCCTGTTCCCTAGTACCTGGTGGCTATAACTAATCTATAGTAGTGTCTTTCCTACTAGTCAGATTTTTTGCTCCAAGTAATATCTTTTAATTGACTGGATTTGGCAAGTGAGATAAAATCTATTCACCAGCTTAGTCTATCTAGAGTTCTCAGTATTATATTGCATTGCCTCTTGGTACAAGAAATACATAGAAGATGTTTATGGAATGCTCTTGGTAATTTGATTAGGCTAGGATTAGAAGATCCGAATCCTGCTACCTTACCTTCCAGTTGCTTTTCCTGAATTAGTCTGCTGTTTGTTGAGAGTTAGCTCCTTTCCTTGACTCCCGTTTTCCATTTAGCTAGCATATATAAAAATCTTTTTTTCTTAGTAGTAGTTTGGAAATTTTCCTCCTAAAAGCTCAAAGTACATTATTATTATTACTATTATTATTATTATCATTTAAGATTTGAATGCTGTTGTATTATTACCAAGGAACATTAGAAGTTCTGCCAAATTCAGAAGACATTATTTCATATCTTGTCTTTTTTTATTTTTATTGGTTCTTTTTAGTTACACACGACAGTAGAATCCATTTTGACATAATTATAAAAGCATGGAATATATCTTGTTCTGATTCAGTCCCCCAGTACCTCTTCTTCCTCTCCCCTCCCCCAACCCCATGCTCCCATCCCTCTACCCTACTGATCTTTCTGCCATCAAGATACATTATGGCTGATTTTTGTTTTTTTTCTCATGGAAACTGATTGAAAACTCAGATATCTTAAAACTGCACTAGCATATGTATTTTGTTTAAAAACAAGGAAGTTCATAGTTTTGATCAACTTTGCACTTGTCAGACCATACTCAGAATATTGAACTTGGCATAGGACAGTGTATTTTATGAGAGAAAGGTGGTGGAGATATTAATTTTATATGACAAATGGATGAAGAAAAAAGACCTGATTATCTTGGAAAAGAGAAGCCCCACGGGAAAACGGTTACTGTCTTTCTTCACGTTGTGAGTTGGAGGAGACGTATGTTGTTTTAGAGCCAAGTTAGATCAGTGCCTAAGAAGTTGTAATTCAGTGAAATGTCTCTTGAAAAAGACCACCATAGTTAAAAATATATATATATGACAAATGCATATACCATATTCCCTCTCAGGAGATGCACAAAGTATATATTAAATATATATTAAGGGCCCTAAAAACATCACCAGTAAGAGTTCTCTTTGATTTGTTAATCAAAGCATTCCATAAGCACCTTTCTCAGAACTAGTTTTCTAAGGAGTTGGCATTAGAGTAGTAATTCTCAAATTGTGATAATGGGATCAGTTAACATCAGCATTACCTGGGAACTGATTACAAATGTAATTTCTTGGCCCTGGCCCAGACCAGTGGAATCGGAAACTGCTGGTGAGTCCCAGCAATTTGTGTAATAATGAGTCCTAGGAGATTCTGATGTTGCCAAAATGTGAAAAGCAATTCTAGTAAATTCCTTTGTTATTCTCCAACTCAACAGTGCCCTTTTGGTTTCCTTCATAGCATTTACCATAATTTGTATTTTTAAGTTTTTTTCTTAGTGATATTATACAACTCAATTCATTTTATAGATCGTTTCTCATATGAGGTATAAAAAGAAAGAACTACTTATTAAATGCCAACCACAGTTTTTACCCTAGTGTAAGTGCCATCCAGCTGGTATTAACTTGGATACTTTAAAGAATCCTAAATAATTAATCTATATATTCTATAAACTGAAGTATACATTTAAATAATGAGGCAAAACATAAATTCATTGCTGTCAATGTCATCTTTACAAGATACTTGAAATGTTTTTCATTTACTTCAGAATGTTCTTTGGAAAATGGAGACCTTTTACTTTACCATTTTAAAAGATCTGGGGCTGGGGATATAGGTCAGTTGATAGAGTGCTTGCCTCGCATGCGCAATGCCCTGAGTTTAATCCCCAGCATCACGGGGGAAAAAGAAGAAAAAGTCAAAGGATCTGTTTTGAGCCAGGCATGGTAGCACATGCCTGCAATCCTAGCAACTTGGGAGGCTGAGGCAGGAGGATGGCAAGTTCAAGGCCAGCCTCAGCAATTTAGCAAAACCCTCTCTCAACATAAAAATAAATAAGTAAAAAGGGCCGGGGAATGTAGCTTAATGGTGGCACCCCTGGATTCAGTCCCTGGTACCCAACCCCACCCCCCAAATCTGTTTCATAACTTCTCCCATATTAGAAGTTTATAAAATTAGGAAATTTTCTACTCTTTTGACATTAGCAGAGATGAAATTCTGGTGGCATTATATTTTTGTCTCCAACAAGGAAGACATTTTTAGAAAAACATTGTTAAAGTAGAGCTTAAAATATATTCGTGTATAAAATTAAAAAGAATGCACTGTAAGTGTACCTGCAACTATTGCCTAATTTATTGTGCTGAGTGTCATAAATGTGTTTTGAATGTTTATATGAAATGCCTCTATAACATATGCAAAATAATTTCCTTTTTCTTAAGGACAGTAAAATGAGTTTTGAGTGTGTTAAAGTGTCATCGCGCTATACTTAAGTGCATTTAGAACAAAATTACTGTTAGAGTTTCCTTGGAATGAATTATAGCCATATTTATCTTAACTTCTTGATATTGTTTTGTTATTTCTTTTGAAGAAACGGTTCTCTGGGTAAACATCAGTAGGTCACCTGCAGGTCTATTTCTTCTTAGTTAGATGGACAAATACTGATAGTCTTCTACAGTCTGGATTTAGATTTGGTTGCTTCTGTCCAACAGCCAAATCCCTGGGGGTATCCACTTACAGTAATGAATATAAGTAGTGGTATCATTATTACTATATTTAAACCCCCATGGTTGGCAGGAATGTGCTAAAGTCTGAATATAACATGGTAAATTATGTCACTGTCCCTGCCCAGGGCAACTGCTACTAAAAGGACACACTCACATGATGAGGAAGTTAGCGGATGCAGTGCTTGTGAGCTAAGTGTTACTTCATTGCTGACTCACGCAAAGAGGTTTAGGATGTTGCCCGTGTTGTCTGAAGAACATCTAGCAGTTGTAATCTTGTATAGTAACTTACCTTATGGGGTTTTCATTCCACTTTTATGCTTATTATTATATCTCTTTTTAGTTTTCCTCACGGAAGAAAAAGCCAATTCAGTATTAAAACGCTACCGAAGAGCTAATGGACTTTTTGAAGAAATAAGACAGGGCAACATTGAACGTGAGTGCAAAGAAGAAGTCTGCACATTCGAAGAAGCCAGGGAAGCTTTTGAAAATAACGAAAAAACTGTAAGTACACAAGCAATTTTTAAAATTCTCACAGATTTGCCTACATTTTGATTTATATTTGAGATCTGCATTCCCAAGTATGTGCATTGTTATTAATTAAAAATTACATTTTCAAGAAAGCCTGAAAGTGGCATCCAATAATATACCATGCATGGGAAAGCTTGGTTCACTCCCCTGTGTGTTGGCGTTTCCACAGGACTCTGCCGAGAGCAAAGATTCATCATCTTGGCAGGGCAGAAGCATTTAGTTCACCCAAGGCTTTGATCTAAGAAGTTAATATCCTTACCTTACTATCAGAGAGCAAGGGTGGAGGAAGCTCATGAAAGCTGATAATATTTTTAAATGTTTTACTTCACCTACTAAAGAAAAGACATATGGACTCCCCAACCCCATTCTGTGAGAATATTCCTCATCACCTCTCTTTCTTCTGGACTTTATGCTATTCAAGGAGAGCAGAATAGGTAAGCACAAGGCAGGGGTGTATATTCTATAGAACTGCTTCACAGTTGGAAATGACATTACCAGAGGTAGCAATTGTAGAAAGATCTAGTGCCCTGCACCATGAAAATCACACTAACTGCTAAACAAGTGATGGCTGAGGTGCTGGAGGGATATGGAACACGCTTCAGGAGCAGTGGATGCAGAAGAGTTTCAAAGAGAGGAGTTTTGATCTCTTGTTAGATAGAGAAAGCCCCAGAAGGAGCTCAAGGAAAGAAGCTTAGAGAGACGTGATTGCTGGGTTTGAGGATACACAGCAAAAGCAAAATTCATTTAGAAATTGATAAGCTGTGAAGTTCATCAGCTTTGCTAATTCACTTGGAGTTTATTGTTATAGATAGTGTAAGTTATGGATCTGATTTTTCCACATGGCTACCCAGTTTTCCAAATGCCATTTAATATAAAGCTCTTCTTCTGTAATGATTTTAGTTACCTTTTATTGTGCACCTAATTTCCATATGTACTTAGTCTATTTGGGGATTTTCTCTGCTCAAATATTGGGTCATCTCTCTTATTAGAACCATTGGGTCATCTCTCTGCTCAAATATTAGAACCACACTGTTTTAGTTATAGTGGATATGTAGTATGTTTTGATGTAAATTAGAACTACTTCTCCCTTATATGGACTGCTTCAGTGGTTTGTGAGCTATTCTTGCATTCCTATTGTCCCATATAACTTTTAATATTAACTTGCCTCGCTCCAGAAAAAAAAAAAAGTCTATATTTTTACTGGGATTTCTTTCAGTTTACAGCCCTTCCCCCAAAATCTTTTCTTACCACAGCCTTTCTGATTTTAATCTTAATTTCATCCATCTATCTGGTTGCTGATATCCAGACCTTGCTGCCATCCCTGATTCTTCTCTCCTTTTAATATCCCACATTCCATCTGCTAATAGTTGGTTCTATCATGAAAATACCTTCAGAATGTAGTCACATTTCAGTCTCTCTACATGTTAACATTATACATCCAAGTCACCACCACCCTCTCATCTGTATTTCTTTTTTAAAAAAAAATATTTTTTAGTTGTAAATGGACACAATACCTTTATTTAATTTATTTATTTATTTATTTGTATGTGGTGCTGAGGATCGAACCCAGTGCCTCATGCATGCTGGGCAAGCACTCTACCACTGAGCTACAACCTGTATGATTTCTTGACCTGCTTCCTTATAACTGATTCTCAAAACAGCAGGCTATACTTTAAAAATCGCTTTTCTACATTTTCTCTTCTACCTCAGTAAAAGCTAAAGTACTCAGAATCATCTATAAGATACTACACAATCATCTCCATCCCAAACTTCCATTCCTCTGTAGTTATTTCTTTACCACATCTCCACCCCTTATATTCACTTTGCTGTGGCTTGCTTGTGCCTACACACACACACACACACACACACAGCACAGTTCTACCACACAGCATTGGCACTTGCTCTTTCCTCTTCCAGATGGATATGTCTGAGCTCGCTGATCACTGTCAGGTCTTTGCTCAAGTTCACTTTCTTAGTGAGAAAGTATCCTGCCTTAAATTACAACCTTGAGTCCCTTCCATGAATTATTTTTCTTCCCAACAGTTATCACCACCCAACATCCATTTGTTGTATTTGTTAATTGATCACTCTCTCCCCAGGACTGTTAGCTCTATGACAACAGCATTTCTCATCTGTTTTGTTCTTAGCTATGGTCCCCTAGCAATGCTGGCACATAATGGGCGCTAAATAAATATTTGATGATGGAATGAACTAATGGATTGGCATATTTGAAGTACATTTAATGCATAGGAAGATGTGATTTAAAACTTTTTCACACATTGACTGAAAGATGTGGACTTTAAAATGGATTTTTATTATATTGGCATTATGTTTGTTCTCTTCTTTATGGTTTAAAGTCTGTAATCCAGGTTTGCTTATGCCATTAAAAGGCCATTTACAATAAAGTGTGTTGAAGGGCTTTTGTCTAAGTGTAATAAAATTGGCAATCTCATCCTTTATTTGCTTCAGAACAACTATTTCAGAATAGCATTTTTGTTATACGCTAAGAAGGATCTAGCATTGGACAGTGTAGTTTCATCTTCCTCTTGGCAGTGAAGAAAATGTTTGCCTTTTGAGATTTGCTTTCTACTCTTAGACTTCTTAGTATGTTTTTGTTTACTAAATTTTATTGCTCAGAACAGGTTTACTCACACATATTTTCATCATTCCCAAATGTAGACTGTGTGAATTTAAAGGTCCACTTTTAGCAGACTGAAATTCTACTTGAAATTCTATTTATAATTCTTTACCTAATTGCAAGCAAAAGTCTAATTAGATAATGAGAGAAAATGTATTGTGCTTAATGTTCCTCCTTTTCACCAAATAGAAACTAGATCAGATTTATTCACATGTTATCTGCTGAATACCTACTATGTACCAGATACAAGACATACCACAGTGAACAAGCTGCCCCTCACTCATGGCTTTTGAGATCTGATAGAGACAGCCGATATACACACAATGACTCATATAAGCACTTCATATATCTAAATATATACAATTTTTATTTGTCACTTATACCTCAGTAAAACTCAAGGAGGAAAAAACAGTAGTTATCTGAATGGCATGCCTAAATCCTCTCTGCAGAGAATCAGATGGATGTGATTTGGTGTCTCACCTCTGCCATCTACTGACTATATGGCTTTGTAGTAAACATTTTGCCATTTATTTTTATATCTTTTGAAGGGGAAAAATTTACACCCAGAACATTAGGTTTGAGGCTATGCCCTTGGTATAGTGCCTAGCACAGTGAAAGCCTCCAATAAATACATTTTATTCTAGTTTTTAGGTGAATTACAGATACTTTATTTAGGAATTGTTACTAATTTCTACATTGTTTTTTTCTTCCCCTCTCTATGGAACTATGAGAGTTCTCTGCATTTTGTAACTTTTGTTTTGTTTTGTTTTGTCCTAGGGATTGAACCCAGGGGTGCTTTACTACTGAGCCACATCCCCAGCACTTTTCCTTTTTCATTTTGAGACAGGGTATCAGTAAGTTGCTTAGGGCCTTGCTAAGTTGCTAAGGCTGGTCTTGAACCTGCAATCCTCATGTCTCAACCTCCTGAACCACTGGAACTCTTAATCTGGAGGTACTATGAAAAAAATAGTAATAACTCTTTAAAACAACAATTTCAGAATTTTTTTTTCACAATTTGTGGTTTATTTTGTTTTACTTCCAAAGTGGTTATCACCAAACTTCAAAGTGCATAGGAATAGTTTGGGTGCTTATCAAATCTGCACAGTCCTACCTGGCACCCAGATCTGTGTTTCAAATACCATTCTATAATAAAAGAAACCAGGGCTCTTTGGCAAAATGATTGATTCTAGGAATGGAGCATATGGTACTACCAGAAAGTAAATAAGTTCTAAAACAGCATAATGGGAGCATGTCAAAGGGAATTAGCATCCTTAGTGATCAAAGGAGGCCCCAGTGGTCAAAGTTGAACAGTTCAAGTAACAAAATAAATAACTTAGTATTGGATTATAACACAAAGCATAAAATAAATACATGAGTGTATAATAATATAGATAAATGAAAAATTAATAAATAGGTTAAAAAAGGCAGATCTACAGTATGAAGAATACACTATAGGATAGTACAGAATAATTCCAAATTAGGTATGTAAACATTCCCCCCTCTAGGAGGTAGAGCTTAATTTTCTGCCTTAAGTTTAGCTTGAATTTAAAGATCTGCTTTCAAAGAACAGAGTATGAAAAGGGAGGAAATAACTTTACAGTGGAGAAATCTAGCAAGTACTATCTTGACTGGGTGGTCAGGGTTAGCATCACTAGTGATAGATCATATATATGATATGCTGATAAAGGGCTTACCCCACAAACCCATAAGCCCAGTCTAATCATAAAGTTCCAGACAAAAATAAAAGATTTTCTATAAAATGTATGAGCACTGTGTTAGCTTTCTGTCCCTGTGACCAAATACCTAAGAAAATCAACTTAAAAGGAGGAGAGATTTATTTTGGTTCCCAATTTCAGAAGTCCATGGTCACTTGGCCCCATTAATTTGGGCCTTCTGGTGAGGCAGTATATCATGGCAAGAAGCATATGGCAGAGAAGGCCTACTCACCTCATGGTAGCTGGGAAGCAAAGAAAGACAGGAAGAGGCCCAATATGCCCTACAAGGACACACCCCCAGTGATCTGACTTCCTTCTACTAGGCCCCACCTCCTAAAGTTTGCAGCGGCTCCCCCTATCATCATCAGCTGGGACCAAGCCTTCAATACATGAGCTTTTGGGGGACATTTAAGATCCAAATGATAACAATGACTGTTACTTCTCAAAACTGTCAAGGTTATGAAAAAAAACAAAGACTGAGATTATCACAGCAACAACTAAAGAGACATGATGATTAAATGAAATGTGGGTTAGATTCTGGAACAAAAGGACAGCAATGGAGAAACTAGTGAAATCCAAGTTTAGTTAATAGAAATGGGCCAGTAGTGGTGCATTAATTATAATGAATCTACCATGCAACTATAAAAGCTAACAAACACTAGTGGAAATGGTGAGGGGTACAGGGGAATGTTGTATATCATCTCTGCAACTTTTCTATAAATCTAAAATTGTTCCAAACTAAGAAAATTCATTTTTAAAATGCCCAATCCAGGGTTCACAGGACTTCATGGAGCCAGGGAACTTGCTTTAATAGATGACACTTTAGATTTAGCAAAAACCAACTTAGAATACTCAAAGAGTTCTACAGTGTGTGGTATTTCTGGGGGTGTTGATGACTGTTATGTCTGGTATCAGCCCAAGTCTTTAACCCACTTCCTGTACACCCCATGTTCCAATCCACCTCCAAGTTCCAGATGTATTTTAGAGACTAAGTTGTTAATATCCAAGAATTTGAGATCTAACTCCAGCAATTCTATTTTAAGATAATCCCTCTCATTCCAAAGTGTTTCCATTTAAATTTTTGTAGAAATTACTGGGGAAGTAAGGAACATGAGGTATCCCTTCAAACTAGGGCATGTTACAAAAACTACATTGGAAATCTTTGCATTCAGTATTTATGGCAGAAGGTAGCATGTAGATACTTGTGGTTGTCAACAATAATTACAAGAAGTGCTTATGTCTGAGGTATTTAAGAGTTGATCACTTGTTCCTGGAGATTACTCATTTCACTTGCAGGCAGAAACTCAGATTCTTTGGCACTGTTAGGGAAACTCTTGTTTCACTTAGCTTCTCATGATCCACTGATGGCACTTGAGCTAGATTTAGATCTTTAATTCAGGAAGGAAGAAAGGTAGAAGACAAACCTGGGCACAGAAATACAGGGGGCAAACTTGAGACATCACTATGGCCCTCTTTCCGCCATGCCCTGTGTATTTCCATCCATATTTCCCTGCATGATCCCTAGACTCATCCCAGGTCTTCCTGGGTGAGCCAAATAAGATGTTTCCCTTTAGACACATGGAGGTGGTTTTCTGGGGCTCTCAAAGGCTTCCTCCATATTTCTTTTGAGAACTCTTCAGAATAAGTTAAATGGCCAAAATATGTCATTTTGTGCGATTGGCATACTGAGCTATTACAGAGATGAGGAAAATCTGATTTCTATAGGCAGACATCACATTGTCCCTTATTGATTTTAATTTTAAGTTAGTGGTGAATTTTAGCCTCTGGTAGTTGGGCCCTTTTATAAATTCATAAATCCTCTGTAGTCTCAAGTTATTGTTGTTGGGTTATAGTTCTAACATAATTAGGAGGGTTTCAGCCCATGTGATATTAGTAAAGTAGTATACTGACCCCTGTGGGAGTCTCTCCTGCCCATGCAGTGTTTTGGCATTGACCTGAAGTGATCTTAGCAGGTTTTCTCTCCCAGCACCAGTTCACTGACCTGAACTCAGTGACCAGATTGTGGTGGGATGGACAGGTCCATTTGTTGTCACTTGCAGAATCAGCTGCACTGTAGATTTAATAATTCTTTTATTATAGACAGTAGTGTCTAATTAAAAAATATCCTATTTTCCAAGCACAGTGGTACATACCTGTAATCCCAGTGGCTTGGGAGGCTGAGACAAGTTCAAAGCCAGCCTTAGCAACTTAGTGAGGCCCTCGGTCACTTAGCAAGACCCTGTCTCAAAATAAAAAAATTAAAAGGGCTGGAGATGTGGCTCTGTGATTGAACCCCTGGGTTCAATTACCACTACCTGCCCCCAAAACAAGATATTACTTTTTTTGGCTGGATAGTATTCCATCTTGTCTATTTAACACATTTTCTTTATCCCTTTGTCTGTTGATGAGCATCTAGCTGATTCTGTATTTTAGCTATTGTGAATAGTGCAGCAACAAATATAGGCATGCTGATGTCTCTTTGTTATACTGATATCATTTCCTTTGGCTATATACCCAGAAGAGGGATGACTGAACCACACATTATGTTAAGCAATATAAGTCAGTCACATCAAGACAAATTACATGTTTTCCCTCATACGTGGATGTTTTAAAAAGTTGATCAGAATGTATAATAGTGATTCCTAGATGCTGGGAATGGTGGGGAAGGAAGAATAGAGCAATGTTGGATAATGGGTACACAAAACAGAAGTAGTAAGTTCTGGTGTTCTATAGTATGGTAGAATGACTATACTTCACAATAAGCTATTATCTATTTTATGCATAACTAGAAGAGAGGCATTCAAAGCCTCCAAATTAATGATAAGTTAGAAATGTTAATTATCCTGATTTGATCAGTAAGTATACACATTGACACATCACACTGTATCTCAAAAATATGTACAATTATTGTGTGTTAATAAAATTTTTAATGTTTAAGGAGATGGAAATGATTTGATTATTACCACACTGCACACATATATCAAATTATCTCTGTATGCTATACATGTACACAATTAATAATAAAAATGTTAAAAACTATCTATTTTCATCCATTTTAAACTTCAGCATTCAATGTGCTTTATGCTTACCTCTTCCTCCTCCACTCCTTCAGCTGCTGCTGGACTTTGACCTCGAGATCATGGAGGGGGGCGGTATGGTCTGTTTTTTAACTCCTATACTCTCCCACTTCTCTTCTCTGGTATTTTGAGAACTGGGTGGAAGTAAGGGGAAAGGGGACAAATGTCTCTAAGTTAACTGGTATTGCTAGAGCTTCTTCTTAACTGTCACTAACCTATGGTGGACCTAGTTGTAAGTTGGGTGTGAGGTGCATAGCATTCCTTAAGGAGGCCTAGAAGGGGCCTCCTTGCCACACAGATCCCAGGAAGCAGAGTGATGGCTCCACATTGGTCTCTTTTGACCCCTTCCTCAGCTGGCTCCAATTGTGCCTACCTCCCTGTCTTGCTGGTGGGGCCCTTTGCCTAGCAAGCAGCCTTCTGGGACAAAGTAGCAGCAACACAGCAACATTGCTCAAGCTTTCCACTGAACCTATGGAAAATTCCTAAATGCTCTTTTTAGTCAATTTAAAGTGTCTGTTCTATCACTGACCCTATTGTCAGCCTTGTTCTTTCCTCAAATCTATCCCAACCATCACATAGGCACATGGTACAGGAGTGGGGCAGATCAGTCAGTGAACTCCTTGAGCATACATCCACATGGGAAATGAGATGTCAGTGTTCTCTTCTTGCAGGTAACCTACAACTGGCTTTCTTGGAGCTCCCCTCAGCAATCTACAATTTAGGGTCCAAACGATATCTTTGAATCTATTAAAGTGTGGCAGGACAACCGAGCATCTACAGTAATGACCTGTCGCCATCTCATCACTGTGCTGCTAATTTTGGATGGCTGACTGCTTGATAAGGCAGTCATGGTTAGGAAGTGCCTCAAATTTCCAATAATGAGCTAAAGCTAGTCAGTAGAATTGATGAGAATAAAACCCTCACATTCAAATTTGGATTTGAATGGAACCCTAGGGCAGCAACTTGGCTTGCTTAGGGTATCTATTATTCCATCTGAATGAGTCTTCCATAGATCCTGGGAGGAGGTTAGCGAGGAATTCATAGAAGAGGGGGCAACCTGTTATCAAACACATCATATTCCTGAGCATAATACACTAAAGCTCTCCTTGCAAAGAAGGAAAAGGAAAAAAAAATAGGCAAAAACCACTCATTCTGTAATGTTGCTGAAATGCAAAATAATACAATAGCCAATAGAAAAATGCCAATTTTTACAATTTTTGATAGTTTCTTCTTATATCATCCTGTAAAATTAATAGTATACACTATTCATTGAAACCACAAATAAATTACCAAATTATAAACAATCATGAATAGTAAAAAAAAAAAAAAAAAAGGTGTAGCTATTTTGATAAATGTATTCAGGTCAGTGGATGACAAAACCTAATAAATATCAGATTTCATTAATTCTTTGATCATTTATTCACATTTTAACTTCTCTGAAATGGATGTGCAGTTTACAAACAATGACTTATCATGAATTAATTGAAAGGCTTTTTTTTTTCTTTTTCAATATATAAAAATGGTGTCCTTTTCAATCATGGCATATTTGCTAAAGTACAGCAACCAATTACAACCCCTTCTTACTCCCAGAGATTCTGATGTGGATGAGGACACTACCAGAAATCAATTTCTGTTACAATGGGTGGTTGCCAATCCCTTTATTACTGGTGGTTGTCAGTGATTCTTTCTTCCAGTGTTAGGACCTGGTCTTTTTGGGCCAGGACATCTGACCATGACTTTCATGGTGGAATATCAGTAATAGTAGAAATAAGATGTAGTCTAGCCATTGCCAATGTACAATAAGATCAGTTGCAAAAAAAATTTTGGAACCTTGCTGTAGGCATATATCATTAGCCCAAGTCTTAGGGAATATCAAGCTGAAACAGGGAATCTGTCTATCCCCTACTGCAACACACAGCACCAGTAAATCCAAAGAGGGTGCTGGCTTGTCTTAAATTTTACGTTTTAGGGCTGGGGATATCGCTCAGTTGGTGGAGTACTTGCCTCACATGCGCAAGGTCCTGGGTTCAATCCCCAGCACCACAAAAAAAAAAAAAAAAATTATGTTTTAGAGGATCACACTTAAAGTGACACTTATTTGAATGTCAAGATAGTGTCTAATTCCCAAAGCTAATATTTGATACTAAGCATTGCTTATCATGAATAGGCTAAAGACTGCTTTTTCATACCATTCCATTGTCGACAAAAGACTCTTTGAATAAGCTTTAATCATGTTCTCACAGGGTCTACAACAACCAAGTAGGTCAAACTCTTCATTTCATAAATGAGGAAATAACAGCTCCAGAGCAATTGATGATTTGCTCATTTTCCCATCATGAGATACTGAAGAAGTCTGAAATGGGACCCAGGTCCCAAGTCTCCTAATTCTGTGTCTTCCTCACTTCCTTCCTCCTCCCTTTCCTCATTGAACAAAATGCTCTCCTAATTTAATTGGTAATGGTTATAGTAGAGGCTGTACAATGAACAATTTTACCTTCAAGTTTCTTATTACGCAGTTGTAAATGTACATCCCGTAATACTTGTTCAAAGTCAATATGATAGAAATAGAAAAAGTCTGGCTAGTACTTGGACTTAGCTTATTCTGTTACTTTAAAATGCTTCAGAACAACATCAACCTGGATAGACAAAGTGATATTTTTCCATCTTTAAACCAGTATTTTGACTGCCATAAAAACCAATGATATAACTTCTAACTGGAATTGGAACTCATAGCTTTTGATTACCAACCGTATATGTTGCTGACACACTTTGAACACAAAGATGTCTTGAAGAGAAGAAAACCTAATAGATCCTGCAATATAATTGGACCAAATTGAAAGGAATATAGAGGTGAACTGAGATCTCCTATTTTCTCAGAAGTGGCAACCTAAACTCTTAGACAACGTTGAATTTATGCGGTTTGATGATGAGATCATTTTCAAGGGAGCTATCTTTCAGTTAAATACAATGATAAGGTTTCATTATTAGTCTAGAGTAATGTATAAAGAGGTAGAGGAGATTATAAACAAGTAGTCCTATCTAAAGTATTAAACTTTTTCAATGTTACAGAGATTCATTTTTTTATTATGCTGAAGGACAGATTATATTATAAAGATCTAGGTGTGTGCTAATAAGTAAAATGGGATACAGGAGTAAAAACTTTTGATTCCAAATAAACCCAGATTTCATATTAGTTTTTCATTAGAAATGAAAAACTACTTTGCTTGTTTCTAATTTAAAATATGTAAACTCAGGGTAAACTCTAGACAAAACAGATAAATAATTATCTACCAGAGATTTTTATTATTTTTTTACTTATTTATTTATTTTTTTTTTGGAACCAGGGATTGAACTCAGGGACACTTGGCCACTGAGCACATCCCCAGCCCTATTTTGTATTTTATTTAGAGACAGGGTCTCTCCGAGTTGCTTAGGGCCTCACTAAGTTGCTGAGGCTGACTTTGAACTCCCGATCCTCCTGCCTCAGCCTCCCAAGTCGCTGGGATTACAGGCGTGCGCCACCACACCCGGCTACCAGAGATTTTTAGTATCACTGTAATCATGAAGAGATACTTTGCCAGCATGGACCAGTGTATCTGCCTTCTTCATTCTACCATCTCACATTCTACTCATCTTCATTATCCTAGAAATTCTGGGCTCATTGCAATTTAACCATTGATTGCCCTACCATCACCACCCCTGGGAAGAAAAGCAAGCAGTTGCTTGAATTACTGTATTCTATGTTACTAATAAAAATAGCAGACAATTTTGATTACTGATCTAAAACCAATTTGACCCCTTCTGCCTTGCCAAAAGAACCCCAATTTTTAGGAGTGAAAATATACCCAGTTACTAGGGCTAAATCATTATTAAACATGGTAGTATTGTTCGTTTTTTACTCTGTAGTAATGTCTTCTCTCTCATTCCTTCTCTCATTACCATTCCTAGTGATAATTTGTGTCTTTTTTCCTAATCAAGCTGTCTTCAGAGTTGTCTTTTTTTTAATACCAGGAATTTTACTCTGCCGCCCCCCTTCTATCTATCTCTCTGTCTGTCTGTCTCTCTCTGTGTCTGATTAATTCACTGCATTATCCTTTTAAAAAACCAGTTCCTTCCTTCTGCTCGATTTGGGTGTTTATCACTCACCTTTTTCTAGTTCGTTTCATCTGAGTATTATTACTTTTTTTTTTTTTACTCTTTCTCTTTGTGTTCTTAACAAGTAATTACTGGTTGCCTCTAGAGAGGAGGGCTGTGTCGCTTTTGAACCATGTAAATATATTAACTATTCAGAAAATTATTTGAATTTTTTGAAAAAAAAAAATTATTTGTGGTATTGTGGATTGAACCCAGGGCCTCATACACACAAGGCAGGAACTCTACACCTAAACTGACACCCAGCCTGCATTTTTAGAAATTTAAAAAATGACAATGGAATCATGGTACTGACTAAATCTACAAAGAGTATTTACACACACGCGTGCATGGACACACAAAAGAGTACCATTAGCAACCAAAATTTGTTAGAAATTCTGAGAAGATGGAAAAGGAGATACTATCACACTGCTTTGTTTAAAAAAAAAAAAATGAAACCCTTGCAACAGAACACCGAAGCACATTCAGAGAAAATTTAAGGAAGAGTCAATAAGATTGAAGAAAGACCTAGGTCAACTGTGAGTTTAAAGAATTACTCTCTAAACAGCAGACTTCCCTGCCCCTGCCTTGCTCTAACCCTCACCCATATCTGTTAGAGTGAGTAATGAGCATTTGACCATCTTTAATCCCCAAAACCTACACTCCAAGGATCCTGAATTACCTGACCTGAAAGAAAACAGTGAAAAGTGACAGCAGAGCTTGAGACAACTGAGGAACTACACAAAAGGGACACAAAATAGAAACACATATCACCTGAAAGATAGACCCACCAGTCTTCTAATGTTAGCTATGCCTGAATTTTGGAACTGGGGTGATCCCTATCCCACCTGCAAGCTCCATGCCATGTATCCCCGAAGGAGAAGAACGCTGCCTCATTGAAGCATTTTGCCCTGGCACTCAAAGGAAAGGCCTATTAATGAAGTGGGCCTCAAAAGACAACAACTGTGGATCCAAGTCATGCTAATAATTCCCTAGGAAAAATCCAAGGAGTCCTTGATTCCCAGATATGAATGGACAAAGCTGTGCCAGATATTTCAGGGACGGAAGAGAGATCATGGTGAACAAAAAACCTAATTGTGGAGGGAAAAAAAAAACAGATATAATATGGCAAACAAAGTTCAAATACATATTCTCAGAATTATATGGAATTATATGGAAGACCATACACTTATAAAATGAAAACAGGTTATGATAACAAAAAAAAGAGCAATAGAAAATCCCTGGAAACTACATATAATATTGCAAATTTAAAATTCACTAGAGACCACATAGTGCAGTCTCCTCTCTTGCTAATGGACTGCGGACTCAAAGACCCATAAGTACAATGCCTGACTCCTTATGAACGGTCATTAGTATGGGTATAGAGACTGCCGTCACTGAGGAAAGCTGCCATTCAAATAAAGCGGTATGATATTAAACCTCAAAAAATGCCACCATTTATGAAACAACCACATTTGGACAAAATTCACATGCGCCTCTTTCCAACCTAACCCGTGATTAACACCAAGTTTGCCCTCCTGTTCTTGTAACTTTAACAAATATGACGCAGGCGGGACGGTTGGCGGAGTTGCCAGGTTACAGCGGGCCACATCCGGGCACCGCCAGCCCCTGACCCCTGACCCCCCGCCCCCTGAGGAACTCGCCGCCGCCATTACCCGCTTCTCTTCCGCCTAGCCCAGACACGCCCCGACACCGCCCACCGCCCACCGGCCGAGACACCGCCATCCCCCACCCTGGCGGTGCCCAGAGGGTCCCGCCGCCACCGCGGCCGCCGCCGCTGCCCACTGCGCAGCCCCAGATCCCGCGCCGCCCTGGCCTTCGTGGTGGCGCCGCTCCTGCCCGCGCCCGTCATGGTCCCCATCGTGGTGTCGCAGGTGCGCCACAACTACCACCCCGACTGCGAGGCCGCCGTCAACAGCCAGATCCAGGTACAGCTGCACGCCTCCTACGTCTACCTGTCCTTGGCCTTCTTCTGCGACGGCCACCACGTGTCCCTGGAGCACTTCTCCAGCTTCTTCCTGCGCCGCTCCCACGAGTGGGGGGACCGCGCCGAGAAGCTGATGGAGCTGCAGAACCAGCGCGGAGGCCGCATCCGCCTGCACGACATCCTCAAGCCCGACCGCAACGACTGGCAGGGCGGCCTCCAGGCCATGGAGCGCGCCTTCCACCTGGAGAAGAGCGTCAACCAGAGCCTCCTGGAGCTGCACAACCTGGCCACCGACAGGGGCGACCCGCACCTCTGCCACTTCCTGCGGCGCCACTATCTGCACCAGCAGGTCCTCATCATCCGGGAGCTGGGCGGCTACCTGACCAACCTGCGCAGGATGGAGGCCCTGGAAGACCCCCTGGCCGAGATCCTCTTTGACAGGCTCACCCTGGGCCGCAGCGACAAGGACAACTGAGCAGGACTGTGCCCCAGCCCATGCCGGGGAGTCTTCCCCGGGGTGGGTCACCAGGCCGGCCTACGCATTGCCCTTTCGGCCCCTTGGCCTCAGTTCGGCCCTTTCGGTTTGATTGTTACTCCCAATAAAGTTATTTATTTGGTTTTTAAGGAAATAAACGTGTCCAGTTGTGTGTGTGTGTGTGTGTGTGTGTGTGTGTGCAAAACTCTCACCTGTTGAGAATGAGGGCAGATGCCTGTGGATCCATGGTTCTTTCTGCCCACGCATGCCCCATCCACAGGCTGCTCAGAATCTCTCCATAGGCAGAGGGGAAAGTGTATTGCACGGGCCCCTGGAAAACACAAATTAGTCTTGCCTTATAAACGATGTGTGCAAAGGGATAGGACCGTGTGGGAGTATGTCATGGGGTCTTTGTGGCTATTTCCTGCTGGGTCAAACTATAAGAACAGGGCTCCCAGCCCCTCCCTGCCACCCTCCTGGGCTCCTGCGCCACACAGCGGCAGGGGCTCCAGGGGACCCCGCAATGCCAGTCTGCACTGAGTATCCCCCGCCGGTCAATACCTTGGCCGCCTCCACGGCCTCGCTCATCCCCTCGCTGCCCATCAACACCCAGCAGCCTGGCAAGGACACCGGCTTGCTCCACAGCGGCTCCAAGTTCCGCGGCCACCAGAAAAGCAAGGGGAATTCATACGACCTAGAGGTGGTGCTGCAGCATGTGGACACAGAGAACACTTATCTTTGTGGATACCTGAAGATTAGAGCCTTACCGAGGAGTGTCCAACCCTTGTGGCCTTCTTTGAGGGAGAAATAATCAGTAAATGCATCCTTTCTTAACGCGAACGTGGTACACCGATGAAGGTGTTGATCGGATACACTGAGGCAAGTTAATGGCTTTTTATCAGTATGCAAAATCATTTCATTCAGATGACTTTGACTATGAGGAACTGAAGAATGCAGATTATGTCTTCATGAGGTGAAGAAGCAGTTCTTGGTCCCAGACCACACCACCAAAGACATCAGTGGTGCTTCCTTTGCCGACTTCTATTACATCTACTTTCAGAAGCCAGCAGCCTCCACAGAGGGTTACTACTACCATCCGAATTCAGAATGATATCAGTCCCTCAACCTGACCCATGTCCCTGAACACAGCGCCCATCTATGAATTCTGGTAACAGCGGTTCAGAGTGGCAACCAAATAAAACTGAACTTGGCAACAAAGAGCTTTGCCAAGAAAATAATATACCTCCCAAAACCAGGAGAGGTGTGTTCCTATTTCTTCACAAGCAGACTCGCATCAGAAAGCATGAATGGTAACTCACAGAATCCAAGGAGTGTGGCTGACCATTGGAGCAGGTGGAGAAACCATCTCCCTCCCTCTTCCCTCTCTGTGGCAATTTGGTGGTCATCTGTCTTTAAGCTACCTTACACGCACTTCTCCTTCCTGCACAGCTAACTTCTACCTCACTGAAATGCCTATCCCTTCCTCGGCCAGCCTCCAGCGGTTGTAGAAGTTCAGCTCCCTGGTCACCCTCAGCCTTGGTGCTCAGTGACCCCACCCAGGCCCCTGTCCCGCTCCCAGTTGCTTGTCAGGTAGCCCAAGGAAAGGCAGAGCAGCATCTGCTGCTGATGAAATGAGACCTCATCAGTCCTCGCTCCCAGTGCTTCCTGGGGTCAACAGGCACTCCTGAGCCCGTACTGTTATCAATGCAAAGCCTGCATGTGGCTGTCAGGTTCCCTGGGCCTGCCGTGGGGATCACTAAATTTAAGTCTTCCAGAGCCCTGGCAGGATCGGATCCTAAACCTGCTTACTCAGTATGTTTGCTCTAAACTTTTAAGCTGGAGGGCAATAGTAAACTTAAAAATAAGAGTTTTTTATTATAAAATTATTTTTATGGTCCTTTTAATGAGGACCCAATGGCAAATGTACAATTATTCCAAATTACATTTTATTGTTTTCACATTGAAAACAAACAAAAAAAATTGAACACGATGCCTCTGGGGAACAAGTTAAGGGAATGGGATTGAGCATGTAGTAAAATAAAGGAATCTTAAACTTTACCTGAAAACTTTTAGTTTACTAGAATATGCAAATCTTTAACATTTATTGAGTCTGGGTAACTAGATGAGAGCCCTGGAAGGTGGCATGGCAGAGTACTTCTTTAACCAGCTCACAGTAGACTGCAGTGATAAAAGGACTAAGCCTTAGCCAGGCTTCCCCATAGACGCAAGGTGACTTACTCTGGTCACCATTGAACGGTATACATTTTACCCTCAAATACTTCTGAAAGCGCCCAGAAAAACTACTCTGGATGTGGGAACTCACGCAAGAGATTTTATTAAGCAGATAGGCAGAGTGTCTGCCCACAGGGTGAGAGAGAGAGAGAGAGAGAAAGAGAGAGAGAGAGAGTAGAGAGTGTGAGAGTGAGTTAGAGGTGGGGGGGCGCCAATGACCAGAGTATTTGCTCTCAGGGCTGGGGGAGAAAGGGAAAAAATGGCAGGGGAGCTATTCTTAAGTAGTGGGATTTAATGACAATCAGACCAATGGCTGCCAAGAATGTTCGCAGGCTGATAGGAGGAACAATGGCTGGCTAGGATGTTTGCAGGCTGAGAGCTGGGGTTGTGAGATGGGAGCGGGGAGGAATATTGGCGGCAGCTGATGCCAATAAGGTCCACTAATGTTTTTTCCCAAGTGTATTGTTTCTTCTAAAAAGTGACATGGTACCAAATACATTATCTTCCTAGAAGAACTGAAAAGTGTGAGACTAAGGATGTAGGACATGCTTGTGATATTGAACATAAAAGAATAAGTCATCCTGAATGGTATGTCCATGACTCCACTGCTTGGAATAATGTAGAGGGGTGGGAGAAACTGAGGTCAAAGCCTCATTTCCAGTTAGGAAACTGTTAGGGTTATCCTGACGAATAGAAACAGAATTATATAATATAAAATGGGATTTATTATATTTGCTTACACAGTCAGAAGCTGCATAGTCCCACAATGGCCATCTGCAGGCTGGAGAGCTGGAGAAACAAGTAGCTGCTCAATCCAAGGAGCTGACAAGACTCAGAACAAGAGAGATCATTGATGCAATTCAGTCCGAGGCTGAAGGCCTGGAAGCCTTCTCTTCTACTTGTGGATTACAAAGAAAAGAGAAAAATTACAAGTTTCATATGCAGTATTCAAAGTTACATGGGTAGTTGGAGTCTTTTATAGCAAAGTGACTGGTTTGAACTGTGAGTAAAATGTGAACAAATGTAGCTATGCAGCAATTACCTCCCACATTTCATGAGTGTACTTTAACACTTTCTTCAAAATGAGGATAGTGGCTGTTTTGAGTTTTCAGAAGTGTTCATGCCCCTTCCCTAATCTTAATCTAACTGCCTCTTCTCACTGTATTTCTTCTGGTTGCTTTGAGGAACCCACTGCCTTCTCTTTCTTTCTCATATACACATATGTCAATATATAGTTCTAGCCAGGCATGGTGGTGCATGCCTGTAATCCAAGCGACTTGGGAGGCTGAGTCAGGAGGATCGCGAGTTCAAAGCCAGCCTCAGCAACTTAGCGAGGCCCTAAGCAACTCAGTGAGACTCTGTCTCTAAATAAAATACAAAATAGGGCTGGGGATGTGGCTCAGTGGCCGAGTGTCCCTGAGTCCAACCCCTGGTTCAAAAAAAAAAAAAAAAATAATATATATATATATATATATACAGTTCTGTCCTACATATGAGGAAGAGCAAAACAGTCATCTCTTTGTGAGTATTTAAAATTGCTTACTGTGGATCCTTCCTACTTCTCCATCTTGGAGAGGCAGTTTGCTCTAATGGTTTCTGAACCTCACATTCCTTATGTTCAAATTCCTGTTTAGCCTCTTGGATGGACTTGGCCTTTAGCTTGTCTGTGTCTCCATTTCCTCAAATGTAAAATAGGGGTAATAGAAGCATCCAATCCTTTGTATTAATGTATGTAAATCACTTAGAAGGGTGTCTGGCACAGTGACAAGTTAGCCATCCTTTGTCATCAGTGTCACTACTATCATCTTATATTCCTCACTTCTAGGTTCTTTTGTGATATCTATGTTTTGGGGAAGACATTTCACATCCATCCCTTGTCCCTGGGGTCTCTTACATTTCTATCCACCATGGCACCCTGCCTACTGAGAAGGGAAAATCCATAGAGACTGCTTTGGTTGTCAGGTGCCAGGACTCAGGAGGGTGGATTGCTCTTTTCCCTACCCCAAACCCAGGCCCAAGAATGTAGGTGAGTTTTGCTGTGACAGCTTCCCATGGTGTCACCCCTGTTTTGTCTCCACCTGCCCTTCATTGGAATCACCCCTACAACACTTTGTGCTTCTCCTCCCAAAAGGCTGGTACCTGAACCTCCCACTTCCATTCTGAACTTCCTCCCCACTCAGCAGAGTTGGAGAGGAGCAGAAGAATGAAGTGCTAACTCTGCTTCCCACCTTGTCTGGATGTTTGGATCTGAAAAGGAGAGAAATGGGTGGGTGGGGGAAGAATGACCAAAAGGAAGCATATAGGGGCTAATGAAACCTAATAACTACCACTCATAAAGCACCATGAGCTTAAGCATGAAGGTTCCCATGCTCCGCTGCACATTAAAGTCTTCTGGAATGCCTTTGAAAATCTCAATGCCTGGGCCCCTCCCAGGCCAAATGCATAAGCCTTTGGGATGGACAGAGGCATTCCAGTCATTGAAAAGCAGTGGCTCATCATGTGACTCAAAAAGTCATCTGTGAACCAACAACCTGAACCTCAGCTGAGAGCTTATTAGCAATGCAAAATTTCAAGCCCTGTCCCAGACCTGCTGAATCAGAATCTACATTCAAAGGAAGTCCAAATGATGAGTATGCTCAATGACCTTTGTGAAGCACTCTTTAGCAGCCTGGCGGTCAACCATGACTGCACCTGGGATGCTAAAAAATAATACTGATTTTTGAACTTTAACAATGGATTCACTCCACCCTCATGCACATATTGGACCAACCACTTAGAATATCTCAACAGCAATTAATGAACTGACAAATATCCAAAGAGATTTGGATACCTTCTCTTGTTTCCATTTGTTTCATACACACACACACACACACACACACACACACACACACACATTTTTCATCATTCTGTTTTATAAATGGTTTAAAAAACCATTTGTTTTATCACAAACATGAGTTGGAAAAATATGGCATAGAAGCCAAATCCAACCCATCTGGTCTTGTAAATAAAATTTCATTAGAACAGATGCATGTCCATTTGTTTAGATATTGTCTATTGCCGTATTCATGCAACACTGTAGAATTGATATGTATGACAGAGACTTTGTCCTACCAAGTCCAAAATACTATCAAGTTCTTAAGAGAAAATGTTTGCTGATACCTTTTTGTTGTTGTTTGTATTTGTTCATTTGATTTTGGTCCTGGGGATTAAATCCAGAGGTCCTTTACCACTGAGCTACATCCCAGCCCTTTTTGTTTTTGGGGTTTTTTTGTTTTTTTTTTTTGGTACTAGGGATTGAACCCAGGGGCACTCTACCACTGAGCCACATCCCCAGCCCTGTTTTGTATTTTATTTAGAGACAGGGTCTCACTGAGTTGCTTAGGGCCTCGCTAAGTTGCTGAGGCTGGCTTTGAACTCGTGATCCTCCTGCCTCAGCCTCCCAAGTGCTGGGATTACAGGCGTGCGCCACCACGCCCAGCATCCCAGCCCTTTTTATTCTTTATTTTGAGACAGGGTCTCACTAAATTGCTTAGGGCCTCACTAATTTGCTGAGGCTGGCCTTGAACTTCTGATCCTCCTGCCTTTGCCTCCCAAGCCACTGGGGTAACAAGCATGTGCCACCGTGCCTGGCTACCTGACACTGTTTTATAGGAATTTTTCGTAGGTCTTTTATTTACCTAAAACTACCAAATATTTTTAAATTTTCAATGTTTTTATACTTATAATATGCTCATTCCACTTTGATCACCAATTTCCTACCTCAGACACCCTCTGGAAAAAGGAAAGCATGTACTATATTAATTTTTGCCTAGGATTGTACTAATTTTATGTCACTTCTCCAGCTAAGGGATGTATGGCAGGAGATAGACACTGTTGGTTAACAGTCATTCCACTCATTTTTCCTTGTTTATGCAACACTGATTTGGGGGAAGTGACAATGTGCCCAGTTCTTATTAATAAATCATAATTAGTTTACATCAGTCATGGCATTATGTTTCCTATTTTTTAAATTTTTTTGGTACTGGGGATTGAACCCAGGGGCAGTCCACCACTGAGCCACATCCCCAACCCTATTTTGTATTTTATTTAGAGATAGGGTCTCACTGAGTTGCTCAGGCCTTGCTAAGTTGCTGAGGCTGGCTTTGAACTCACGATCCTGCTGCCTCAGCCTCCCAAGTGCTAGGATTACAGGCGTGCGCCACCACGCCCGGCTCATGTTCCCTTTTTAAGATAATTTATTAGTCTCTCTTGCTGCTGGGGTGGCCATATGACTTCTGCACTAAGGAATACATGGAAATGTCTGGTTTTCTAAGAAATGTTTACGTCCCTGATAAAATAGATCTTTGTGGAAAGAAAGCATTTGATCTTGGTAATCATCTTTCTTGGAATGCTGGTATGAGATTACGATGCCAGGAATAGACACAGTCACCTTGTAACCATGAGGAAAGGCCAAGAGAATTACCAGACTCGAAAGTAGACTGTGTCGTACTTTTGCCAGTTATCCACCCTGGCATTTTCTATCACACAAGCTTCTTGATAAATAAATACAGTTATATTATCATTTAAGTTCTTTGTGGATATTCTGTTCATTGTGACTCATCGAACATATATAAAATGATAGGATGTGGCAGTTTTGAATCTCACTCAAAATTAAATCCATCTTTTTCCCCATTTTTTTAAATGACCAGTGTTCTACGTGAATGCTATATGTTAGTGTTTCAGATATCTAACACAGGTTGTCCTGTGGGCTATGGATTGTCCCAATCGTACATATGCAAAAATGGCATTGAGGCAATGTCATTTTCTAAGACCACAAAACTAGTAAGTGACAGAACAAGAACCATCTGGTTTTTGAAGAGTGTAATGTCTTTGCATCATTTCCGTTCTGCTCAATTCTCTGCTATGTGTAATACATATCAACACACTGGACTTTATTTTAAGCAACAGCTGTCCTTTATAAATGATTGGCAGTTATTTTTGTGGACAGTGTGTGCATGTCCCTTCCAAGTGTTCAGACCCAGTGTCCATGTTCTTTGTTGCATTACTCATCCCTGACTTCCCTGAAAGAATGAATTTCTTTATGTTTTGGAAGAAGTAATATATCCAAAAGGTTCAGGAATAAAAAAAAATGATTAATGATAAAGCCTTCGTCTTGTCCTCAGGTTCTCAAGTATCTTCCTTCCCACCACAGAAGTTAGCCTTCCTAGGAAGCCTTACAGCCTCTTGTTTTATACAGCATGCATGGATATATGCCCTCCCCTACCTTACCCAAATAGTAGCTTAATTGACAGGCTCCTGCACCTTGCTTATTTTCCTCAAATACATTTTTGTCAATCAACTTTACATACTGGTCACTAGTGATATTTTGGGACTGGGGATTCTTCCTTTTGCGTCTTACAGCAAGACAGCTACCAAATCCACCACCTTGACTGGTTTCATCCAAGTGTCCTGAATAATCACATCTAAATTAAAGAGGTTTTACTTTATGTAACCTGTGTGCCACCTTGCAAAAATAAAGTCCCCAAAGTTAATCTACATGAGATGTAGCCAACCTTCCCTTCTTCTTCATTCTCTATCTGTTTGTATTTCAACTGGTAGTTGTTGTTGTTTTCAAAGAGTTGGCACATAACCTACCCAGTCCAAACACTTTGTCCCAGACACTTCACTACCTTCTGGTGTCAGTTTTCATGAAAAAAATACCTTATTATTTGTATCAATTTACAAGTGTTCTATTTTCTCTGAAGTTAGATACATCTGTTAGGCGACTTGTGTGTAAGTCCAGCCATTTTCCTTAGAATGTCCCTCTTGATAAGGAATTTGAAGAATTTTGAACTTCTTGCTTGAATTTCCAACTTGCAGTTCTTTCAACTTTCTGCTCTCAACAAACTGTTACCTGATGGCACTACTGCCAGCTTCAAAGGAAGACAGACAAAAATTTGGTTTCAAATTTTCCATCTTCAGGAGACTCTGGGGAGAGGAAAGTCTTTAAAAGTGAAAAGGCAGCAAAGTGAGACAAAAGGCAGGATACAAACATAGGCAGATTTAGTTAGCATGTGCTAAACAGGCCCTGGGACAGGGGAGATCTCCACTCTCAATTTCTTTAATGTCCCCCAGGCCTGGACAGGGACAGCCCTCCAGACTGCCTAACAGATGTATCCAATTTCAATGGAGCTCTTAATTTTGGTCTATAATTAAAACATTTTTATAGCAACTTTAAATGCCAAATACATTATTTGTTTAATGAAGAAAAGTGTTGTTAAAGAGAATCGATAGTTTTCAAAAGCAGCTTTTGGAGTTAGAATTGGTTTTTAGTCCCTGGTCTTCTACAGACTTCCTTCCCTATCATTCTTTTTTAAGGAAAGGAGAAGCCAACAGAAGTCTTCTATGTCAGTGCTTCTGGCCCTTCTACACACTACACACTCACAGGGAAATCACCCACTTCCCAACTTTCCCAGGTAGGTTCTGAGCTGAGTAATCAAATATGGTAGAAATATGCTCAGTTCTACTCTTTCCAGTTATGAATATAGGCCTTCACGTTTTGAGTCTCTCAAATTCTATTCATAAATGGCAGCAAGAAAACAGAAAAGCACACATTTTATATAAGAGAAGCAGATAGTCTTTGATGGAATCTTGTATCTACTGAATTTTGTTCTCTAACTCCCTTATGATGAAAGTTCTACCTCTTGGGGCCCCTCCTTCTGAAGTGGTTGTCAGACTGTGAGAAATAGAAAGTCTGGTGGTCCATTTTCAGAATATAGTATTCAGCCTTAATTGAATTCAATCATAGCCATTTTAATTATAGCGCTTGCCCTTGCCCACCCCAATTTTAAAATTAGCCAATCACATAGATTGTAACCCCACACTCCTCCAATCAGGGTGGAAGGGCAGTGCTGCATTAGGGATATAAACAGTTGGACTGCCCACCCAGGCACTTGCTAGCCAGGTTCTGTAGCTCACTCTTCTAGTGGAAGTAAAGTTTGCCTTGCCCACCCACTTCCCATCACGCACCTCCATATTTCTAAAAGGACCTTTCTGGCAGCTTCAGATCGTGTCTCTCATTTGTATAACTTTAGCCTGTTCTAAAACTTTGGATTCTCTTTAATCACATTTTTTCTTCATTAAACAAATATTTTACATGGTAGATGCTATAAAATGTTTTAATTATTATAGAAGTTCTTGATTGGATATGTCAATATTTGTGCCACTGTAAACATAACTATTAACCACCAGTTCTCATTCCCCTACTAAAGCACTGTTCTACTAAAGTGTTGAAATTATTTGCTTCTAAGTAATTCTTTTATTTATTTTATTTATTTATTTATTTATTTTTGGTACTGGGGATTGAACTCAGGGACACTCGGCCACTGAGCCACATCCCCAGCCCTATTTTGTATTTTATTTAGAGACAGGGTCTCACTGAGTTGCTTAGGGCCTCGCTAAGTTGCTGAGGCTGGCTTTGAACTCGCGATTCTCCTGCCTCAGCCTCCCAAGTGCTGGGATTACAGGCGTGCGCCCCTGCACCCGGCTCTAAGTAATTTTTGACTGCTTTCAGTGAGCTAAAGATCTACGCAAATAGCTTAGTGAGACATGAACTGAATCTATTCGTCTGAATTGCCAATTATAAAAGTAGTCTTGATTTTAAGTGAATTTTCTTCTGATCCTCTGACCTCAAGGTCAAAATAAGTATTTCCCAAAGAAATAAGTCTGTCAGTACCTTTTTATTCAGAACCTTTTTCATTTTATTTTTTATTTGCTTAAAATATAAATATATATATTTTTCAATTGTTACCTTAATTGTTACCTTATCTGGTAAAATGAGCAGGCTTGCTTTTGACTGTACATGAAACATGAAGGCAAGATTGAATTTTCTAGGAGAGTGGTTACATTGGTTTGAAATACCTCATACATGAAGACAGGTAGCTCTTTAGTTTGCTGTAATGCCAGGCTTCTTGGGTTCAAACCCCAGCTCCAAAGTTTACATGTTAAATGATCTTGGGTGTATTATATAATCTCTTTGGGCCTCCATTTCCTCACATGCAAAATGGGGATGATAAGAGTACCTACATTATTTGATATAGTGAAGATTGAGTACTACATGTGAAATAAAAAATTGGGTTTAAAAAATTCCTCCCAAATTAATGTCTGATTATTTTTCTTTCTTTTTCCAAAGGAAACAAAAAAATTAGCTTATAGATTTTTTTATCTCCTATCATACCAAAGAAACCAGAGAAACTGAATTATGCCATCAGGCCAGCAAAAAAGACTCATTTTTATGTGCATTATTAATGCTTGTTCTTCTAAAGCAATGTGGATAATATGAAATGACCACTTTTTATTGTCTATCTAGGGTTAGCATTATATAATTATTTGATATCACATTTTTTTTTGCATTCATGGATAAGATGAAATGGAGGCAAAGGATGTGATGGTCTGAGAGACTAAGAGAGAGGGTAAAATTTCACGTATATGTAAAGGAAAATTGAGCCTATCAAGTATAAATACTTGATAGGTCTCCAAAAATAGCTAATTAATATTGTTTTAAAAAAATTTTTAGATGTTGATAGACCTTTATTTTATTCATTTATATGTGGTACTGAGAATCAAACCCAGTGCCTCACATATGCTAGGCAAGTGCTCTACCACTAAGCCACAACCCCAGCCCCTGATTAATAGTTTTTATTCCACTTAGTGCAGTTTGATTCCAAATTTGTAAAGAGTGGATACTTGTGCAGGGAGGCAATTGTGATTGATAATAGCATGGGAGAAAGTGTAGACAAAAAACATTTTTCTACTTATGTAAACCAAAATGTTCATAGTACTTCTATCTTCATGATGAAATTACAAGTGATTTGCTGTTTCTGCATTAGTGAAATTTTGTATAATTGATTTTTTTTTACATTTTAAACATTATTTTATAAAATTCAAATTTTCAGTTATTAGGATCATAATGATAAAAAGAATCAATGTTGTGGAATTTTTTTTAATTTTTTTTAGTTGTCAGTGGGCCGACCTTCCTCCCTCCTTCCCTCCTTTCTTTCTTCCTTCCTTTCTTTCTTTCTTTCTTTCTTTCTTTCTTTCTTTCTTTTCTTTTCTTTTTTTTTTCTTTTCTTTCTTTCATTTATTTATATGCGGTGCTGAGGATCAAATCCAGAGCCTCATGCGTGCCAGGGAAGCACTCTACCACCAAGCCACAACCCCAGGCCCAATGTTGTAGAATTTTAAAAGCACATTTATTGTTTAAAAGAAGCTCAGGCTGGGAATGTAGCTCCTTGATAGAGTACTGGCCCAGCATGTGCAAGGGCCTGGGTTCCATCCCCAGGATAACAAAAACAAAAACCGAAAACAAAAACTTCATTCATCTATATTTTGCAAGTTTTCACCTGTGATTACATTGTTAATGGTAGTGAAGTAAATGAATCACTTGACAGTTTCAAGTTTTGAGTACCATCTGTTTGGGGTATACTTTTTCTATTTGGGGCTTATTTTAATATTGAACCTTACATTTTTTAAGTATATCATTTGAAATATGCACAAGCCTCTAATAAAGCATACAGTATTTCTCAAAACACATCCCAATGCATCTTAAAATCACAAAATGTTGTACTAATAATGCCCCTCAGAGAAGATCTAGTTCCAGGGTAGAACACTAATGACTTTGCATCACTAGTGTGCCCATGGAACATCTGAATTTAAAATCCCTGTCAAACTCCCTCAAAAATGCCCATTTGGGTAATGATCAAAATCCCTTCCACAACTCCTTTTTTTTTCCAAGTTGGATTCCAAGGGCTCCTCCCTTGATGTCAAAGATTTAAGTAATATTAGTGACCTGCTACACCTGCAAATAAATACAGATTATAAGAAAAGTACTTATTGATTATATTTAAATATGGAAAAATAGAGGCAAAGGCTGGGGGTGGAGTTCAGTGGTAGAGCGTTTACCTAGCATTCATAAGACCCTGGGTTCACTTCCCAGCATGGAATGAAAGAAGGAGGGAACAGGGAGTCAATAGGATTGAGACTGAGGGTGACCTGGTGACCTTTGTATCAAGGTATAGGATAGACTCATCAGTCATTTTAAAGCAGAGACTCTGTATAAAGATTAGTAATAATCACTGCTACTTATTATTTATATGCCAGGGACTTAGACAGGTTATTTATGTTATCTTATTTATATATTATTCCATTTTATAGGTAAGGAAACTAAGGCTTAAAGGAGTAACTTCTCCAAATCTCATAACTAGTAATTGGGTCAAGTTTGCTTTGTATCTTTTAAGTATTTCCCCTACAAAAATTCAAGACTTGAAATGCCAGACCACTTTTCATTTAGGATTAAGGTCTAGGTTTGGACATACCCTAATACAGTTTCTATATTATCCTAAGTTCTCCCCTAGAAATAATATGGAATTTCAACCTTCAGTTAACATCTGTGTGCTAAACTTTGTGGGTGGAGGAGTTGAGAAATGTCTGATGGAAGGGGACCCCAAACAGAACCATTAGAAAACAAAGCTTCATCTGCACAGTGTTTGGGTGCTGAAGTTTATAACACCCTAAACTAACACGATTAATGATGATGGAGATCATGTGATGAGGACCTCAAAGTTGGATATGGACAGTGACATTTGACTTATATTTTTAATGGTAAATTATTTGGTATAATCTGAAAAGGAGAAAATCCTTATTTCTTTTTTTTTTATTCTAAAATATCAGCTGAAAATACAAATAACTCCAAGTCTTGAAAGAGTCTTGGTTTCTGAGTATTTTAAGGAGGATCCAGACTGAGCACAATGACGTACAGATGGTCCCCAATTACTGATGGTTGACTTGGAATTTTTCAACTTTGTGATGGTGAAAGGGATATCCATTCAGTAAACACCATACATCAAATTTTGAATTTTGATATTTTCCTGGGCTAGTACTATTTGGTAAAATACTCTCTCTCCATACTGGGTAGCAGTAGGGAGCTTCAGCTCCCAGTCAGCCCCTCAATCATCAGGACAAACGGCCAAGCAACCAAGACTACATTGTGCTGTGCTCCTAAGCTATGATGTTCTGTAGGTTAGGTTTATTAAATGTGTTTTCAAATTAATGATATTTTCAATTTATGATGGGCTTATTAGGACATAACCCCATCCTAAGTCAAGTTCCTTTGGTATTTGTAATTTCTTATAGAAAATACAGGCTGTAGGTCATTCAAACCAACAAATCTTGTTTTGGCCTTTTGTTCATGATATTCATTGAACCCAGATATTTGCTCATCTGACATCTCCCATCTTTTGATGATACTGACTTTGATTTCTTTTGTTTCTATTTTCAGAAGGAGTTTTGGAGCACCTATACAAAAGCGCAGCAAGGAGAGAGTAACAGAGGAAGTGACTGGTTTCAATTTTATCTTACCTTTCCATTAATCTTTGGTCTCTTCATTATCCTTCTTGTCATTTTCCTTATCTGGAGATGCTTCCTAAGAAACAAAACTCGTAGACAGACAGTGACTGAAAGCCACATTCCTTTCCCTCAGCACCTTAATATCATCACTCCGCCTCCCCCACCAGACGAAGTGTTTGATAGCAGTGGATTATCTCCGGGCTTTCTGGAATATGTAGTTGGGCGCTCAGATTCTGTCTCCACTCGCCTGTCCAATTGTGACCCCCCACCAACCTATGAAGAAGCCACAGGCCAGGTGAACCTGCGGAGGAGTGAAACAGAACCTCATTTAGACCCTCCCCCAGAATATGAGGACATAGTCAACTCCAGCTCAGCCAGTGCCATAGCTATGGTGCCTGTGGTCACCACCATCAAATGAAGCTGCAAACTTCTTTTTATTCTAATCATTTTTAAAATACTAATGAAAGAACTTTCTAGCACTTTACCACTACATAAATGTGTATTGACTTATTTTATTAGCATACCACTTCATTCTTACTGATTTGATTTTCTTTAGTTTTGTTTCCTATTATAGAATCATCACCATGCTCATTTTTGCTAGAGGAAAAATGTAAAGAATGAAAAACATACCAGTGAAGGTCTTCATGTGATATGTGTATACACACACACGTGTATATATATATGCATGTGTCCGTGTGTGCATCAACCCAGTATATTTTCAACTGTCTTAAAAATCCATTAACCTCTATCTAAATCACCTGTAAAGAGAACATTACTCACCAAAATTGGGGGGAAAAGGGCACCAAGAATTTGTCATACATAGCCATAAACATGGTATAGAATTTTGCAGAAAATGATGTACTTAGCGTGTTTTCTAATTCTTAAAGGATTTGTTAACCTCCTATTTCTTCATTTACCTTAAAAGAGGAAAAAAGTATGGAGTCATTCTCGATTTTAGAAACAGACAAAGATAAAGACAGCATGTGTACACAGTACTTACAGTTTTAGCAACTTTGCTCATTAGCAGTATTTGGCTCATTTTGTACTAGAGATTTTCTTCTTGATTGACTACCACCCCCCCAACCCACCCCCACCATTAAATACTTTGCCTAGCATCTTGGAATGTCTCATGCTATTTGTATTAACATCTTGGTGGGGAGGATTTCCTGGCAATGGAATAATTTCTAAGGAGGATAGATGTATTAATAACAGGTAGTAGATACCAATTAGTCCTTTGCTCCTGGGGGGGAAGTAGTAATTATCTTCTTCTTGCAGTTTTGTTGTCTTATAATCTACTATTGACCCTCTCTCCTACCACCACAGAATCTTCAAGCACCCATGAGTTCAGTTAAAATAAAAATTCTGCAATTCTTAATGTCTTTGACTCAAAATTATGCGACCACTTGCCATTAAATTATAAACTCTGCCAGGCGCGGTGGCACACACCTGTAATCCCAGTAGCTCAGGAGGCTGAGGCAGGAGGATCTGGAGTTCAAAGCCAGCCTCAGCAATGGTGAGCGCTAAGCAACTCAGTGAGACCCTGTCTCTAAATAAAATACAAAATAGGGCTGGGGATGTGGCTCAGTGGTCGAGTGTCCTTGAGTTCATTCCCTGATACCAAATAAATAAATAAATAAATAAATAATAAACTCTGGTTTTTACATTACCCTTCATTTGGTGAAAAAAGACTGCAAAATACATGTTGTGGCAGGTGCACACTAAATCTAGTTACAGTCCCACACGTATCTCATTACTGTTGCTATTTCATTTTGTATTTTCATTAGATTTTTTTTAAATGCAGGGGTTTTTTTCCCCCCCTTGGAGCAGAAGAGACAGGCAGTGAAGGAACTGCCAATGTAAATTGCTCAGAAAGAAGGGAAAAAAAAAAAGGATTGACTGAGATTGTGCATATGTAATTTATAAAACATGGAGGGCTATCCAATGTGAGATCCTAGTATTATTGTTGTGCTTCAGGGACAATATTCTCCCTGTTTCCCAAAAATTGATCAGTTTTCACATAGTGAGAAATAGAGCAGACATCTCCATAAATGCCTAACATATTCCGGATCTCAGTATAAGAACTGTTGCCTAACCCTTACTGTACCAAAGCTGTGCCAACTTGAAGATGATTGCCAACTCCGCAAATGGGGTAAAGAAATGGAAAGGGAACTAAAATGTATGAGTTTGGTTAATAGGTGTGATAGCTTCCATAGACCAAAAACTGAACATACCTTGATAGTGGTCTCAGAAACAATAATATTTTTCCAAATTTTGCCATGACTATATGGTGATCTTTGGTTTCTAATTAAATCTGCAGGTGGGAGGGAGTGTTTGATTCATTGACTTATGTAGGTATGTATGAAGTTTTTATTTGTTTTCAAATGAAAATTAAGGCTCTTTTTGTGTGGATTTTTTCTTTTTTCTTTTTTGTCATTAATATTAGATGTTCAATTAGACCAGCAGTTTTTAAAGTGTGGTTTGTGGACCTCTGAGGTCAAAATATTTTCATCACAATATAAAGAGATTTTTTTTTGTCTTTTCACTCTAATTCTCTTAACAAATAGTTGAAAATGTAAAACAATGCTATTTTCCCACACATCTTTTTTTCTGTTTTAGAAAATATAGCTATTTTTCATAAAATGTGATTTATTTATGTTGGCACATAATTAATTTTTATTTTTAAGCAAATTAATACTTAAATTTTTTCTGTTTATTTTCTAATGTGGTAAATACTGATAGACATAAATCTTAAAAGCAAAAGTGTTTTGGCATCCGGATCCCCATAAATTTTAAGAGTGTAAAGAGAGGTCTAGAGATCAAAAGTTTGAGAACTGCAGGATTAGGCAAACACAATAGTCTATCATGGGCTGGGGATATAGCTCAGCTGGTAGAGTGCCTGCCTCGCAAGCAGAAGGCCCTGGGTTCGATCCCCAGCACTGCAAAAAAAAAAAAAAAATATATATATATATATATAGTCTATCACTTCATACCTATTCTTGGTACTTTATTTTGCATTTTAAACTCCTGATACTGGATTTAATGCTGCCTTTTAGATGTACCTGAATTGCAGTATGAGAATGAATGTTGATCCTTGAAGCAAAAGCCAAATAGTTAAACTGATCAGTAACTACAGCTTTTTAGAATGTTGGTTAAAGAAAATCTACTCCATAGTAACAGCTCCATCAGCCACAAAAATCTCATGGCAACTTTCACATGATGAGGGAATAAACATCGCACCACTTTCTTCATGAAACATTATCTTAGGTTTGTTTGTTTTGTTTGAATATGGTTTAGCTTTTACATTTTTAAAATCCCTTTTGCTACCCCATCTGATTTTATAAAATGAGTTTCTTAACATTTATTATAATGAAGGGGCTTGTCTGGAATAATATATATTTTTATGCTTTTGCCTTTCTTACCTGATTGATATTGCATTCGCCTTTGATCATTTTTAATAAAGGTTTATTTTTGCAGAATGTACTTAGTACCTTTCTTAAACAGTAACTAAGTTGAATCAACCAGTTTGGATTGAAATTGAAGAATGGGCTCAGTGGTTTGCCAGTGGAATGATTTACCACATGCAGTGGTTGTGTCTGGAATCCTAGAACTGGCACTTTTTGCTTCTCTGCTCTAAATGTCACAATAAATTGTATTTGTTGAAAGAAAATAAAATGATTTCTTCTTTTCCTATTGACCAATACAAATGGAGATGTTGTGTTTATTACATTGCTAATGATGACTTCTTCAAGACTGATCTGATCCAATAGCTTTAACTTGGTTCTATGTAAATAGCACGTATTTTATTCTAATATTTCACATTTTCAAATGCTTGGTTTACATTAAATTATGGTATTTAACTATTTTTATGTTTGTACTAGGTAGGGGTTTTCTTATGTTTCTGTGTTTTTGGTATGCTAAATAAAGCTATTTTTAAACCCAAGAGGCTTTTTTCTGCCATGTGTTAATCATATTATGATTATGATGATAAACATGCTGCATAAGCTCTTATTACTTATGTTCTTTTTGATAAGGTACAATGATTATGTTTACTTTTTTGTGGATGTAGGGAATATTTCTATGAAATCAGAAATCACCTGGTAAAAACCTCAGGATGTTCTCAGTATAAAAAAGAACTTTTGGGCTGGGGATATAGCTCAGTTGGTAGAGTGCTTGCCTCGTAAGTACAAGGCCCTGGGTTCAATCCCCAGCACTGCAAAAATAAATAAATAAATAAAATAAAAAAGAACTTTCTAGGCTCAGGTATAGCTCAGGTGGAGAGCACTTATATAGCAAGTTCAAGGAGATGGGTTCACTCCCCAGCACAAAAATAAATAAATAAACAAATAAATCCCCTCTGTACCACTTTTGAACGGCCCTGGCATGATAAAAATGAGAACACTTGCTAAGTGTGGCGGCGCATGCCTGTAATCCCAGTGACTCAGGAGGCTGAGGCAGGAGGATCACGAGTTCAAGGCCAGCCTCAGCAACTTAGTGAGACTTTAAGGAACTTAGCAAGACCCTGTCTCAAAACAAAAAATAAAAGGGGTTAAGAATGTGATTCAGTGGTAGAGGGTCCCTAGTTTCTATCCCTGGTACCAAAAAATAAAAAATTTTTAAAAACATGAAAACACTAAAGGAATAGATTGACTCCCCCACTGTGGTACAGTTTGTCAAGTCCTGGGAATGATGGTATTTGCAGATACCAAAAAGCTGGTTTTTTCCTGCTTAGCAGAACAGCTTGCTCTTGACATTTGAGAAGATGAGAAAAGAAAGCACAAGATGAAAACATTGTGTGACCACAAGGCATTTTCCTAAGTATAGCCACCTCAAAGAGTAAATGCTAATTCATCATGTCATTAGCCAAGCAACTGTAAATGTAACTTGGTCTTTATGGTATCAAAATTAAACTATATTCAAGGAAGAATTTTAAATATAATTTATAAGTCTAAGTATCTATTTTGTAAGCATATATCCCAAGACACTTATCCAAAAAGCATAAAAAATACCTTTTAAAATATATAGCAATTTCGACAACACTCAACACCTTTATCAAGACATCGCTGGACTGGGGATGATAGAGCTCAGTAGTATAGCATCCACCTAGCAGAAGGCTGTGGGTTTGATTCCCAGCACAGAAAAAAGGAAAAAAGACATTTCTAGTACCCCAGAAGGATACCTCAGACCTTCTCATTAAAGGTAATACTATTCTGGATTTGAGAAGATAGAGCAGAGCTTGGTGGTGACCCCTGGCCCCTCCATAGCACAGAAAGGAAGCAATGAAGGAAGAGCTGACCAGAGATGTGGGTGACATAAATGCTCTAAGACCCAACATTAGACTGGGACCTGGAGAGACTTGAAATTTGGTTACCAGAGAAGAAAATAAGGGCAGAGTTCCTTAACCCTGAACGTGGACCAGTGTTGGCGGGAGGGCAGAAATAGAGACCAAAAGAGTGGAAAAGCACATAAGCTCACTCCCTTAACAACATTTAGGGGCAAGGGAGCAGACCAAGTTAAAACACAACAGGAGCTGCAGCTGGGTCATTAAAGAAGATCAAGCAGTTTAGCCCAAATTAGGAACTGAAAACCATGTGGAGCACAGCATTTTATGGCGTCCACAGCTGGTCAGCCACCCAGGAAGAAATTAAATCAACACAGCATCTCTCCAACTGTAGAGAGTAACAAATAAAAACAGAGGGAGTACCCCTGCAGTCTCAATGATCTGTCTAGAAGGAACTTGTAAAGTAGCTGAAAGTTGCTGAAACTCCTCCCCCTTACTGCCAACAAGGGGAGTGGGCTGGAGCAACCTAAGCAGGAAACTCAGGGGAAGTGCTGGCCCTAACCCAGTGCTCTACACAGACTCTGGGATCTTGGGCAGAGATGGAGCAGACACCAGAGATTCATAGTAGTAGGAAGTGAGAGTTCAGAAGCAGACTGGCAGGAGCAGTCTCCATCCAAGACTGCAGAGAGGGATGGAACTGAGGATTTGCAGCTACAGCCCACCAAGACCTTGTGTGGTGTCCACAGACCTTGTCTGTGTGTCCACACAGACAAGATAGCTGTTTCTGCCTCAGTCAGCCAAGGGGTGTAATGTTCATGGCTCACAACTCTGGGCAGTGATAGCTTGAACTCAGGCATACTGGCTGAGTCTCTTTCCTGGTAGCAGAGACAGGGCCCTGGCAATCTGTGTCAGTCAGGGAAATGCTTGTGCACCACAGATCACCCACCAAAAACCCACAGCCAAGGTTTCATACTTGTAGACAGCCACCAGCTCTATGACATTTTGAAGAGGACCCTGTGGAGGAGAGTGGGTGCACAATGACCAGCAATAGTCAGAGCCACAGTCTTGAGCCTTGAATCCTAAGCTCCAGTACAAAAGAGAAACAGCCAGCAGACACAGCACAGAACCCTCCGAGAATCCAATCTCAGGCTCCTGGGCTGACAAACAAGAACCAGCTGGGGGAGGTCCACAGCAACCAGGGCCCCAGCACCTCTGGGGGATCCAAAACTGAAGAGTAATAGACATCTTCTAAAGGTCTCAAAACCTGAGGAAATACAACCAAGACTCAAAAAGAATTTTCTTCACCTTGGCATGGTTTACTATAAATAGCTCTAACATCAACTTTGATACGTATCACGCTTCATTTTGATTTGATAGTTGTTATGCTAATATTCAATATTTTGCGTTCAACCCACTTGATTGTATTTCTTCTAATGTTTTAAAGCACTAATTGGAGCCATCCTATCTTTGTTTTCCTAGCTCAGTTTTACACTTGCCCCTCTTACCCCCATTTTCTCTTACGTTATGTACTATGGCCTCAAGCCCCCCACACCATCCATCTTTTTCTTCTTTTTACCTTGGTGCATACTATTCTTTTCTGTTTTATCTATTATTTCTTTTTTCTCTTTTTCTCTCTTCTTTTGCCCAATTTTTCTTTCTTCCCCCTTTCAGACCCTATATAATGCTATGGGAATTGGACTATATTTAATAACCAATGTTTCAACCTATTTCAAATCTTTACTAAAAGTTTATACCTGGATTAGAGGAACTGTGGGGAACAGTATAAACAAGTTTTCCCTCCTAAGGTCAAATAGTACGTGGCTTTGCTCTGAAGTAATTATGGCAAATAGGGTTTAGTGTCTTATCACAAAGTAGTACTGATACAGGGAACAGCAAAGGACAAATACTAAGTAAATTCCTGGGTATTCACCCAGCCTGAGGCTTTTAACAGAAATAAGGTTGCTGATTAGTCCCTTGCCTAAAAGAAGAAACAATAATCATTCCAAAAGATGGGTAGACATACAAGCAGTATGAAAATCAAGAGCGAAAACCAATCCAAACAGCCCATAACACTTCCACGACCAACCCCACTGACACCACAGTGGAGGAAATATCGGAGAAACAATTTAGAAAGTCCAAAGGTAAAATGTTCAGCAAACTAAAAGAAGATATAAAGAATGAACTAGAAAATACAAGAAGTGAAAGGTCATTCACGCAAGTAGATAAGAGATTATGAAAAAGAATCAAATGGAAATCCTGGAAATAAGACTCAATCAATCAAAATAAAAATTCAATGGAAAGCATCACCAATATGTTAGACCACCTTGAAGATAGATTTTTCAGGCCATGAAGACAAAGTACATAATCTTGAAAATAAAGTCATCAGGGATGTGACCCCTGAGTTCAATAAAGAAAAGAAGGTTAAGAGACCATGACCAGAATAGTCAAGAAATTTGGGATAACATTAAGAGGCCAAATTTAAGAATCACTGGGGGGGCCAGGCGTGGTGGCACATGCCTGTAATCCAAGTGACTTGGGAGGCTGAGGCAGGAGGATCACGAGCTCAAAGCCAGCCTCAGCAAGATCAAGGCGCTAAGCAACTCAGTGAGACCCTGTCTCTAAATAAAATACAAAATAGGGCTGGGGATGTGGCTCAGTGACTGAGTGTCCCTGAGTTCAATCCCTGGTTCAAAAAAAAAAAAAAAGAATCACTGGGGTAGAAGAAGACTCTGAAATATAAAGGAATGCATGATCTTTTCAATGAAATAATATTAGAAAATTTTCCAAATCTTAGGAAAGAGACAAAAGTCTAAATTCAAGAGGTATATAGAACTCCAAATAGGAAAAAATTTTGAGAAAAAAATCCTCTCCAGGATGCATTATAAATGAAAATGTCTAATATAAGAATGAGGATAGAAATTTTAAAAGCCACAAGAGAAAAATGTCAGGTCACATTTAGAGGTAAACTGTGGGAAGCCATTCTTATTTAGCAGAATTAGACTAGGTTGAGCCATGTGACACAGAGGCCTGGCTTCTAGGAACTTCCAGAAGGCATGTGGTGCTGCATGGGAGTGGTTCCCTATATCCTTCTGGAATTTTCCCCTTAAGACAATGGCTCCCCTAACTGCACCCTATCCTGTCCATCACAGAAGAAGCTGCTCCCTATCCTTTCCCCCTTTACCTGTGTGTCTATAAATAGAGTTGGACTATTCCATGTTTTAAGAGATCAGAGCTATAAGAGACCAGCCTTGCCATGCCCCCTCTCATTTAAAAAGAGTGTTGTCTCTTGTGTGTTTATTGAGTAGATAAGTTTTTTGGGTAACAGATAGAAAAACCTCCAACATCCTCCTCCGGCAGTTAACCCTTTTCTCCTGCATGTGGGACATGGCAGAGAAGACCCCCACAGTAAACCAACTCAGATTTCAAATGAGTCCTTAAACCAGACCCTAAAAGCTATGAGTGCTTGGAATAATATATACCATGCCCTGAGAGAAAATGAGTGCCAACCAAGGTTACTATATCCAGTAAAATTATCTGTCTAAGTTGAATATGAAATAAAACCCTTTCATGATAAATAGAAAAATAAAAGAATTCATAAACACTAAGCCTGTACTACAAAACATACTCAATGAAATATGAAGAAGAAATGAAAAATAAAAGTGAAAACCAGCATAGAGATATATTGCACTAGAAGAATACTCAACTAAAGGAGAATGAAGTCTGAATTAAGCATTAGAAATAAATCAAAATGTCAGGAAATAAAAATCATCTCTCTATAACAACATAGAATGTAAATAGTCAACACTCTTCAATCAAAAGACATAGATTGGCAGATTGGATTAAAAATCAAGACCCAAACATATGGTGTTTACAGGAGACTCACCTTTTAAAGAAATCCACACACTGAAGGTAATAAGATGTGAGAGGATATACCATACAAATGGAAACCAAGAGCAAACAGGGGTAGTTGCTCTCATATCAGACAAAGTACATTTCAAGCCAAAATAAATCAGAAGAGACAAAAGAGTCACTTCATACTAGTTAGGGGAATCATCCAACAAGACATCATGATTATAAATATTTTTGCCTCAAACAACAGTGCATCTATGTACATAAAACAAACCCTTCTCAATATAAAGAATCAAATAGACCACAGTATAATACTGGATGATTTCAACACACCTCTCTCACCATTAGATAGGTCATCCAAACATGAATCAAAATTCTTCAGAACTAAAAAATACTATTTATCAAATGGAACTAAAAGACATCTATAGGACATTCTATCCATCAACAACTGAATTCACTTCTCAGCAGCACATGGAAGTTTCTCTAAAACAGATCATATTTTAGGGCACAAAGGAAATCTTGGCAAATACCAAAAAAATAGAGATAATTCCTTGCTTCTATCAGATCATAATGGAATGAAATTAGAAATCAATGGCATTAAAAAACAGAAACTAACACATGGAGATTAAATAATACATGTTTGAATAAGGAATAGATCAGAAAGAAATCAGGGAAGAAATAAACAACATTTTAGAAATAAATGAGGAGAGAGATACAACATATTGAAATCTCTGGAACAGTATGAAGGCAGTTCTAAAAGGAAAGTTTATGGCATGGATTTGCTATGTTAAAAAAAAGAAAGGTGTCAAATAAATAATTTAATGTTATACCACAAGGCCCTAGAAAAAGAAAAACAAACATATACCATCAGTAGAAGATAGGAAATAATTAAAATAAGAACCAAAATTAAGGAAATTGAGAAAAAAATGCAAAGGATCAATGAAACAAAGGATTGGTTCTTTGAAAAGATAAATGAGAGCAATAAACCCTTAGCCAAACTAACCAAAAGAAAGAGAAGACCCCAATTAGCAACATGAAAGATGAGAAAAGGGATATCACCATAGAAACTGATAAAAATCCAGAGGAACATTAAGAACTATTTTGAAAATTTATACTCAAATAAGGTAGAAAATCTCAAAGATATTGACAAAGTCCTAGAGACATGTGCCCTAAAGAAATTGAACCATGAAGCTGTAGAAAACTTATACAGACAAATATCAAGTAATAAAATTGAAGCAGCTGTTAACAGCCTTCCAACAAAGAAAAACCTAGGACTAGATGAATTCTCAGCTGCACTGTACCAGACCTTTAAAGAACTAATGGCATTCCTCCTTAAATTATTTCACAAAATAGAAAAGGAGGGAACACTGTCAAATACATTCTGTGAACCCAGTATCACCCTGATCCCAAAACCAGATAAAGACACATCAAGAAAAGAAAACTTCAGATCAATATCCTCAATGAACATAGATAAAAAAATTCTTAATAAAATATTGGCAAACTGCATTAAAAATGCATTAACATAATGCACCACGATCAAATGGGTTTTATCCCAGGATGCAAGGTTGGTTCAGTATACCCCAATCAATAAATGTAATCCATCACAGAAATATAGTTAAGGACAAGAATCACATGATTATCTCAATATATGCAGACTTTGTCCAGTCCCCATTCAGGTTTAAAACACTACTGAAACTAGGAATAGAAAAAACTTACCTCAACATTGTAAAGGCTATGTATGACGAACCCAAGGCCAATATTATACTGAATGGAGAAAAACTGAAAGTATTTCCTCTAAAAACAGGAATAAGGATGTCCACTCTCTGCTTGAAACCCCTATTCAGTATAGTCCTTGACACCAGAGCAATTAGGCAAGAGAAGAAAATAAAAGGAATAAAAATAGGAAAAGAAGCACTCAAATTATCTGTTTGCTGATGACATGATCCTATGTTTAGAAGAGCCAAAAACTCCACCAGAAGGTATCTAGAGCTGATAAACAAATTTAGCAAAGTAGTAGGATACAAGATCATCAAATATAAATAAATTGTTTTCCTATGCTCCAATAATAAATCTGCACAAAATGAAATTGGGAAAACTTTCTTCCTTGTCAACCCTCCTTACTTTATTCAGTTCAATGCACATCACCACTGCAAACCCTGGAATTTGATGAACATAAGTGAAAAATGACTGTAATATAACATCCCCTATTGATCTCCAATTTCATAGTTCCTCATTCTTCCACCCCAAACAAGTCCACAGAATCTTTTTCACATATAGACTTCTTGGGGATAAAGTCTCTCTTTGTTTCAGTTGTTCTTTTTTGTTGTTGTTGTTCTAATTAGTTATACATAACAGTAGAATGCATTTTGACACATCCTACATAAATGGAATACAGCTTCTCATTCTTCTGGTTGTACATGATGAGGGTTACAATGGTCATATATAATCATATTGCACATAGGGTAATAATGTCCAATTCATTGTACTATCCTTCCTACCCACAGAGCCCCTCCCCTCTGTCTAATCCAAAGTACCTCTATTCTTCCCTTGCACACCCCCCACCCCTTATTGTGATTTAGCATCCTCCATATCATAGAAAACTTTCAGCTTTTGATTCTTTTGGGATTGGCTTATTTTGCTTAGCATAATATTCTCCAGCTTCATCCATTTATCTGCTAATGTCATACTTTCATTCTTGTTTATGACTGAGTAATGCTCCATTGTGCATATATACCACAGTTTCTTTATCCATTCATCTGTTGAAGGGCATCTGGGTTGGTTCCATAACTTATCTATTGTGAATAGAGCTGCTATAAACATTGATGTGACTGTGTCACTGTCGCATGCTGATTTTAAGTCCTTTGGGTATGAACTGAGGAGTGGGATAACTGGGTCAAATGGTGGTTCCACTGCAAGTTTTTTGAGGACTATCCACACTGCTTTCCACAGTGGTTGCACCAATTTGCAGACCCACCAGTAATGTATGAGTATACTTTCTCCCCACATCCTTGTCTGCATTTATTGTTGCTTATATTCTTCATAATTGCCATTCTGACAGGAGTGAAATGAAATCTCAGTGTAGTTTTGATTTGCATTTCTCTGATTGCTAGAGATGTTGAACATTTTTTCATATATGTGTTGATTGATTGTATTTCTTCTGTGAAGTGTCTGTTCAGTTCCTTAGCCCATTTATTGACTGGGTTATTTGTTTCTTTGGTATTAAGCTTTATGAGTTATTTGTATATCCTAGAGATTAATGCTCTATCTGAGGTGCAGGTGGTAAAGATTTTCTTCCATTCTGTAGGCTCTCTCTTCACATTTTTGATTGTGTCCTTTGGGGTGAAGAAGCTTTTTAGTTTGGTTACATCTTATTCATTGATGGTTGATTTTATTTCTTGAGCTTTAAGGATCTCATTAAGGAAGTCCCTAAGCTGACATGGTGAAGATTTGGGTCTACTTTTTCTTCTATTAGGTGCAGAGTCTGTTCTAGTGTTTAAGTCCTTGATCCACTTTGAACTGAGTTTTGTACAGGGTGAGAGATATGGGTTGAATTTTGTTTTGCTGCATATGGATTTCCAGTTTTCCCAGCACCATTTGTTGAAGTGGCTATCTTTTCTCCATTGTATGTTTTTGGTGCCTTTGTCAAGTATAAGATAACTGTATTTAGGTGAGTTTGTCTCTGTGTCTTCTATTCTGTACCATTGGCCTATGTGTCTATTTTGGTGTCAATACCATGCCGTTTTTGTTACTATACCTCTGTAGTATGGTTTAAGACCTGGTATTGTGATGCCTCCTGCTTCTCTTTTCTTGTTAAGGATTGCTTTGGCTATTCTGGGTCTCTTATTTTCCAAATAAATTTTATGATTGCTTTTTCTATTTTTATGAAGAATGTCATTGGGGTTTTAATAGGGATTGCATTAAATCTGCATAATGCTTTTGATAGTATGGCCATTTTGACAATGCCAATTCTGCCTATCCATGAGCATGGGAGAGCTTTCCTTCTTCTAAGATCTTCTATTTATTTCTTTAGTGTTCTGTAGTTTTTATTGTAGAGATCTTTCACCTTTTTTGTCAGATTGATTCCCAAATATTTATTTTTGAGGCTATTGTGAATAGGGTAGTTTTCCTAATTTCTCTTTCAGTGGATTCATCATGATGACCAGGAATGCATTTGATTTGTGGGTATATATGTATATATATATATTTCTTTCTTTTTTTGTTTTTTTTGGTATCAGGGATTGAATTCAGGGATGCTTAACCACTGAGCCACATCCCCAGCCCTTTTTTTATGTTTTATTTAGGGTCTTGGTAAGGTACTTAGGGCCTCACTAAGTTGCTGAACCTGGTTTTTAACTCACGATCTTACTGCCTCAGCCTCCCAAGCCACTGGGACTACAGGCATGCACCGCCATGCCTGGCTTATGGGTATCAATTTTATATCCTGCTACTTTGATGAATTCATTTATTAGTTCTAGAGTTTTCTGGTGGAATTTTTTGGATCTTCTAAATATAGAATCATGTCAGCAAATAGTGATAGTGTTGAGTTCTTCTTTTCCTATTCATATCCCTTTAATTTCTTTCCTCTAATTGCTCTGGCTAGTGTTTCAAAAAGCTTTTTCTCTGCAAAGGATACAATCATTAATGTGAAAAGAGAGCCTACAGAGGGGGAGAAAATCTTTTCCACATGCACTGCAGATAGATCTCCAAAATTTACAAAGAACTTACAAAACTTTACACCAAAAAATAGAAAGAACCCAATCAATAAAGGGGTCAAGGAACTGGACAGACACTTTACAGAATAAGATGTACAGATGCTCAAAAATATATGAAAAAGTGTTCAACATTTCTAAAATGCAAATTAAAACAATTCTAAGATTTCATTTTACTCCAATTAGAATGGCTATTATCAAGAACACAAACAATAATAGATGCTGGTGTGGCTGTAGGGAAAAAGGCACACTTTTACATTGCTGGTGGAGTTGCAAATTTGTGCAGCCACTCTGAGAAGCAATATGGAGATTCCTCAGAAAACTCGGAATGGACCCACCTTTTGACCCAGTTATCCCACTCCTCAGTTTATACCCAAAGTACTTAAATTACCATACAACAGTAACACAGCCACATCCATGTTTATAGCAGCTGAATTCACAATAGCTAGACTGGAACCAACCTAGATGCCCTTCAACAGATGAATGGATAAAGAAACTCTGGTGTGTATACACACACACACACACACACACACACACACACTGGAATATTATTCAGCCATAAAGAAGAATAATATTATGGCATTTGCAGATAAATGGATGGAATTGGAGAATATCATACTAAGTGAAATAAGCCAATCCTCCAAGAAACAAAGGCCCAATGTTTTCCCTGATAAGTGGATGATGATATATAATGGGGTTGGAGGGTTGGGGGGTGAGAGAAGAATGGAGGAACTTTAGATTACAAAGAGGGAAATGAGAGGGGGAGGGGGCAGGGGTATGAAAAATGGTGGAATGAGACAGACATCATTACCCTATGTACATGTATGATTACATGGATGGTATGAATCTACATCATGCACAACCATAGAAATGAAAAGCTGTACTCCATTTGTGTACAATGAATCAAAATGACATCTGTAAAAAATTTTTTAAAAATTAATTTTTTTTTAAAAAAAAGGATGATGTTGAATAAAAGTGGTGAAAGAGGGGATCCTTGTCTTCTTCTAGTTCTTAAAGGGAATGCTTTCAATTTTTATCCATTCAGAATGATATTGGCCCTGGGTTTAGCATATATAGCTTTATAATCTCGAAGTATGTTTGTACTATCCCTAGTTTTTCTAGTGTTTTGAGCATAAAGGGTACTGTATTTTGTCAAATGCTTTTTCTCCATCTATTGAGATGATCATGTTATTATTGTCTTTAAGTTTATTGATTTCTGTATGTTGAACCAACCTTACATCCCTGGGATGAACTCCACTTGATCATCATGCACTATCTTTTTAATATGCTTTTGTATGTGATTTGCCAGAATTTTATTGAGAATTTTTGCATATATGTTCATCAAGGATATTGGTCTGAAGTTTTTCTTTCTTTGATGTGTCTTTGTCTAGTTTTGGTATCAGGGTAACACTAGCTTCATAGAATGAGTTTGGAAGGGTTGCCTCTTTTTCTATTTCAAGGAATGCTTTGAGGAGTATTGGTGTTAATTCTTCTTTGAAAGTCCTGTAGAATTCAGCTGAGAATCTGTCTGGTCATGGGCTTTTCTTCTTCTTTTTTTGTTTAATTAAAACCATTGCAGGTTTATCTCACTTTATTTTATTTATTTATTTATTTGCAGTGCTGGAGATTGAACCGAGGGCCTTGTGCATGCAAGGAAAGCACTCTACCAACTGAGCTACATCGCCAGTCCCACTGGGCTTTTCTTAATTGGTAGGTTTTTGATGATGTCTTCTATTTCATTGTTTGAAATTGATCTGTTTATATCGTGTATGTCCTCTTGATCCAGTTTGGGTAGGTCATATGTCTCTAGAAATTTATCCATTCAAGATTTTCTATTTTATTGGAGTATAAATTTTCAAAATAGTTTCTGAATATCTTTGTATTTCAATAGTGTTCATTGTGATATTTCCTTTTTCATCATGAATTTTAGTAATTTGAGTTTTCTCTCTCTCTTTGTTAGCGTGGCTAAGGGTTTATCAATTTTATCTATTTCAAAGAACCATCTTTTGTTTAGTCAATTTTTGGAATTATTTCTTTTTGTTTTGACTTCAGCTCTGATTTTAATTATTCCCTGTCTTCTGCTTTTGGTGTTGATTTGTTCTTCTTTTTCGAGGGCTTTGAGATGTAATGTTAGGTAATTTATTTGTTGACTTTTTATTCTTTGAATGAATGAGCTCAATGCAATGACGTTTCCTCTTAGCACTGCCTTCATAGTGTTCCAGAGATTGTGATATGTTGTATTGGTGTTCTCATATACCTCTAAGTATTTTTTTATTTCATCCCTGATTTTTTCTGCTATCAATTTGTCATTCAATAGCATATTATTTAGTCTCCAGGTGTTGGAGCAGCTTCTATTTTTTATTTTATAATTGATTTCTAATTTCATTCCTTTATGATCTGATAGAGTGCAAGGTATTACCTTTATTGTTTTGCATTTGCTAAGAATTGCTTTGTCGCATAAGGTATGGTCTATTTTAGAAAAGGATCCATATGCTGCTGTGAAAAAAGAGCATTCACTCATTGATGGATGAAATATTCTATATGTATCTGTTAAGTCTAAGTTATTAATTGTATTATTTAGTTCTAAAGTTTTATTGTTCAGTTTTTGTTTGGAGGATCTATCCAGTAGTGAGAGAGGTATGTCAAAGTCACCCAGTATTATTGCATTGTGGTCTATTTGATTCTTGAAGTTGTAAAGGGTTTGTTTGATGTATATAGATGCTCTATTGTTTGGGACATAAATATTTATGATTGTTATGTCTTGTTTGTTTCAAATTCCCTTAAGCAGAATGAAATGTCCATTTTTATCCCTTCTGATTAACTTTGGCTTGAAGTCCACTTCATCTGATAGGAGGATATAAACCCCTGCTTGTTTACACAGTTCATGTGAATGATATGTTTTTTCCCCATCCTTTCACCTTCAGTCTGTGGATGTCTTTGCCAAAAAGGTGAGTCTCTTGGAGACAGCATGTTGTTGGGTCTTGTTTTTTAATCCAATCTGCCAGTCTATGTCTTTTGATTGATGAGTTAAGGCCATTAACAATCAATTTTATTTTTGAGATATGATTTGTATTCCTGGTCATTTTGATTTATTTTTGGTTTATAATTTGAATTAGTTTCTTCTTTGATTGACTGTTCCTTTAGTATAGTTCCTCCATTTGCTGGCTTTAACTTTTTTTTTCATTTCATCTTCATGGAATATCTTATTGAGAATGTTCTGTAGTGCAGGATTTCTAGTTGTGAATTCTTCCAACGTTTGTTTGTTGTGGAAGGTTTTGATTTCATCTTCAAATGTAAAGCTTAATTTTACTGGGTATAGTATTCTTGGCTGGAATCCATTTTCTTTCAGAGTTTGGTAATAGTATTCCAAGACCTCCTAGTTCTGAGGGTTTGGATTGAGAGATCAGCTGAGATCTGGATTGGATTCCCTCTGAATGTTACCTGTCATATTTCTCTCACAGCCTTTAAAATTCTATCCTTATTCTGTGTGTTAGGCATTCTCATTATCTTGGTGTGGGTCTGTTGTAATTTTGTATATTTGGGGTCCTATAAGCCTCTTCTATTTGATTTTTCATTTTGTTCTTTAGGTTTGGGAAATTTTTTGATATCATTTCTTTGAAAGATTGTGCATTCCTTTGGTTTGTATGTCCACACCTTCATCTATCCCAACAAATATTAAATTTGGTGTTTTCATGTTGCCTCATACTTCTTGGAAGTTTTGTTCATGGCTTCTTAACATCTTCTCTGCATGGTCAACTTTATTTTCACAATTATATATTTTGTCTTCATTGCCTGAGGTTCTGTCTTCCAAGTGGTCTAGTCTGTTGGTGATGCTTTCCATTGAATTTTTAATTTGGTTTATCGATTCCTTCATTTTCAGGATTTATGCTTGATTTTTTTTTTTCCAGAATCTCTATCTCTTTATTGAAGTGATCTTTTACCGCCTCAGTTTTATATCTGATTTCAATCCTTAGATTGTCCTTTTCCTCATGGATCAGTTTAACTTTGTACATTCTAAACTCCTTTCTGACGTCTCTTCCTCTGTGGTGTCAATGGATTGTATTATTGGTGCATCTTGGTTTCTTTGGGGTGATTTGTTTCCTTCTTTTGTCATGCTGTTTGTGTGTCTTCCCCTCTAACAGTGTGGATATCAGGCAGTACAGTTTCACACCATGGACGTATAGTGTCTCTGAAGGTTTCTAGTACCTTGACTTTAAGGGGGAGAAAAACAATAACAGCAACCAATGCAAACAATACATAGCCTTAAACCAAATAGCCCCTACTAAAACATCTACAGTTTTGTTGCAATAAACAGAAATGATGTGTTCAGTTATTGTCTACAATAAAAACTGTAAGTTTGGAAAAGGGCTTACAATTTCAAATGGTGGACAAAGAGAGAACAGGAGTGATGTAGTATGTGATGTTTATGAGGAAAGAGGAGACAAGATAGAAGTAAAAAATTATAGGAGGAGTGAAAGAAGGAATAATTGAGGTTAATTGTTAGGAGAAAAGAGAGAAAAAGAATCAAAGGGAACAGATAAGTGACAGAAAAATGTATGTACATAAAATAAAAATTTAATAAAAATTTCAAAATAGAAAGAAAAAGGAATAAGTAAAAGAATGCAACAAAATATTGAAATATAAGATTCAGATATACCAGTCCTCAATAAACTGATGAATGAAAAATAGTTGGATTCAAAAATGGTAGCCGGGTGTGGTGGCGCACGCTTGTAATCCCAGCACTTGGGAGGCTGAGACAGGAGGATTGCGAGTTCAAAGCCGGTCTCAGCAACTTCATGAGGCCCTAAGCAACTCAGTGAAACCCTGTCTCTAAATAAAATACAAAATAGGACTGGGAATGCAGCTCAGTGGCCGAGTGC
>JAJEJO010001421.1:344279-356687 GCA_020662805.1 Glaucomys volans
AAAAAAAAAAAAAAAAAAAAAAAAATGGTAGAAATTTGAGAGGAAAAAGAAGATCTCCATGACAAATTGAACAATTGTTTCTGTTGGGGTTTAAACGTTTCTCAGTTTGCCTTCTCAGTAGTTAGATGGGGGTGTCAGCTGTTCATGGCATGGATCAAAGCTGAGCACCAAAACCTGTGGGAGGGTGCCAGGACCTGTGGGGGTATGTTGGGACCCAGGGTCACTGGCAAAGCTTGGTACTGGACTGGGCAAGTCCAGTAGCTATTCCACATTGGGGCAATTTAGGGCCGGGCCACATCAGGGACCCAGGTATTTAGTGCCCAGTGGATCAAGGCCAGGTGCTGTGACCTGTGGGCTGGCTGAGAACCTGGAAGCAATGGGCTGGGTCAGGGACCAGGGAGAGTTTAGGAGACTTTGGACTGGGGATATGGAGTGTCCTATTGGTTGCCAGATTTATGTTGGACCTGGTGGGACTCAGGGATGGGTGCATACAGGACTGGGGAGGGAGTTGGTGACCAGGCTGGTGATGGGACTCAGTGAGTGCAGGTCCGGTGAACCCCAGGAACCTGACTGGTTGAGCTGACAGTAAAATGCCCTCACACCCTCTTCCAACTTTCCAACTCTAACTAGCTGTAATCAGTTCTGTCAGTCCTCACAAGCCTCATGCTCTCTCCTGCCCCTGTAACCTGTGTTTCCCCAGGTGAAATGCAAACTCAGTGATTTGGGTTTCCAGTTTCCTTATGCTCTGCCATGCTGCAGTCCCAAGATGGCTCATGGATCATTGACTGGTGGAGAGGGTTTTTATTTGTTTTTTTGTTTTGTTTGTTTGTTTGTTTCTAATATTCAATTAATGAATCAGTCTATTTGGCTAGGGCAGACTGCCCCTACAGAATCAGGACTTTTCACCCTAGACCTCAGGGAGACATGTTATTTCCACTGTTTGAGTTCTGGGTAGCCAAGCTAAGAGCAATATTGCCTCGTGCTAATCTGCCAGCTTGAGATTCCAGTTCAGCTGTTCTTAATTCAAAAGTATATTTGAACTTCTAACAAAATGACTGGCTAGAAGTCACAGACATGCTTCCCTCTCATAAAGAAGGAACAAATCAAAGAATATTTGATTTGCTGCTATTTGGGTAGACTATTTGGGGGAGAGTGTTGGAGTGCAGTAAATGAAACAGAAGCAGAACATGGAAACTCAGGATGGCCTTGTAAAGAAGGGAACAAAATGCCTCGCAAAACCCACTTCATTGACCCAAGTTAGGATCAGCTTGAAACTGGGAGAAATTTCCTTCAATAGGGAAATGATAAATATCAGTTCTCATTAACACCATGGAACTATTGTTGCTGGGGAACCCTGAGACCTTTATAGGTTCCAAGTCCAATTGGGGGATCTATAAGGGAGTATGCAACACTGCATTACTCCACAGAGGAAGCCTAAGCCACATTGTACCCTTCTCCACCTGGGCTGCTGCTGCATAGCACCATTTTGAGAATAAGCCCACTCAAATCCTACAGAGGCTAACAGGTGTCCCACACCCACCCAGGCCTGCTGGAGCAGCTCTATTCCCATGCAATCATCAGACACTGATAGATTTCCATCCACTGCTGTTAGGTGTACCACACTACATCTGCCCAAGCCTGCTGGAGATGCCCAGTCCCCACTCAGCCACTGGATACTGATGGGTGCCCCAATTGAACACACCAATATTACAACTGTGGCCTGGCCCCTGTGCAGCTCTTAGACACTTACGGGCATTTTGCACCTTAGCATTCCATGTCACATCCACACATGGATCCACCCCTACATGAGTCTTAAACAGTGATGGGTGTCTTGCTCTTGCCACCATGTGCACCATGTGGTATCTACCCAGGCCCTCTAGAGTGGCCCCCACCCAAGTGTAGCCCTCTGAAGCGGGGAGAGGCATTCTGCCTACACTGCTGCACAAACTGCACCTCCCCTGCCTAAGCCTACCAGAGGAGCCCTGGTCCCATGCAAGCCACAGAAACTGATAGGCCCCTCACACTCAGCCACAGGCATCACTCCCAGAGCCACATAGTCAATGCCATAATAGACATTGCCAACATTCATTGCAGTTAAGGAACTATATGGACAGTATACTACTGTGCCTACCTAGATGCAAATCTAGTGCAGCCTACCTAACTGACATCATAAGACACATCTCTAGGAAAAAACTTTTTACTATGAAAGTTTCCCTATAAAATTGGTAGAGACATCTGATCTGCCAGATGCACAAATATTAATTAAGAGTCACAGAAGCATGAAAAAGCATGGCAACATGACACCTTTAAAAAAACAAAATAATTCTCCCACAACAAACCACAAAGAAAAAGAGATCAATGAAATGTTTGAAAAAGAATTTTAAAAATTACTTTAAGGATACTTAATGAGATATAGTAGAATATAAACAAATAATTCAATAAAATTAAGACAATAATTCTTTCTGTTCTGGATAAAAAATTAAGACATGAAGATCATAGGGGACTGGGGATGTAGCTCAGTGGTAGAGTCCTTATCTGGAATCCATGAGGCCCTGGGTTTGATCCCAGCACCACCAGAAAAAAATATAGATAATAAAAAAGGACCAAACAGAAATCCTGGAACTAAAGAACTTAATGAATGAAATTAAAAAATACAGTTGAAGGCCTCAACACAGGTTAGACTAATCAGAAAATAAAATTTCTGTACTTGAAAACAGGTCTTTTGAAATAACCCAGTGTGTTAGTCAGTTTTTCATTGCTGTAACCAAAATACCTGACAAGAACAACTTAGAAAAGGAAGTTTATTTTGGCTTATAGTTTCAGAGGTTCATTCCATTGCTGGCCAACTCCATTGCTCTGGGCCCAAGGTCAGGCAGAATATTGTGGCAGCAGGGTGAGGTAGAGGAAAAATGCCCAGCTCATTGTGGCCAGGAAGGAGAGAGGGTGGGGTGGGGGGCTGCAGGGAATGTGTACCATTCTAGGGTGTGCTCCCAGTGATCTACCTTCTACATTATGCCCCAACTGCCTATAGTTAGCACCCAGTCAGTTCATTCAAACTGGACTGACTAGATTATAGTTCTCATGATCTAATCATTTCACCTCTGAATATTCCTGCATTACCACAGGATCTTTTGCATAATACCTCATATTTAAACTCTAACACCCAGTGATACAAGAAAGAAAAAGAGGAAGAAAGAGGAAAAAGGAGAGGAAAGGAAAGTGAATGAAAAAAAAAAAAGAAAGAACGTGAATGAAGATAACCAATAAGACTTTTAGGACACCATTAAGTGACCATCATGTATACCTCAGAAGGAGAAAATAAGAAGAAAGGCATAGAAATCATATTTTGTGAAATAGTAGCTGAAACCCTACTAAATCTTGGGAAAGAGATGAACATCAAAATCCAGGAGGCTCAAAAGACTCCAAATAGATCTAACCAGCAAAGTCCCTCTCTGAGAGAGAGGAAGAAATGACCAAAGTTCTCCAAAACAACCAGAAAAAAATTAACTATTAGGAGTAAGTCCTAACTTATCAATAAAAATCTTGAATGTAATTGAATAAATTCCCCAATTTAAATATTCAGACAAGTTGAATGGACAAAAATCAAAAAAAACCCAACAATATGCTGCCTACAAGAAACATACATAACTGGTAAAGATGTCTATATATACTGATGGTGAAGGAATGGAAAAAGATATAACATGCAAAGGGAAACCAAAGGTAAACAGGAATAGCTTTATTTATAGCAGATAAAATAGACATTAAGTCAGAAACTATAAAATGAGAACAAGAAGATCACTGTATATCTATTAGGGCATCAATTCAATGAGAGAATGTAACAATTGAAAACATGTATGAATCCAATGTTGGGCCACCCAATTATATAAAGTAAACATTAGATCTAAAGGGAAAATAAATGCCAGTACAGTAATGCTTGGGAACTTCAATATCCTGCCTTCATCAAGGGACAAATCATCAAGACAAAAAAATCCACAAAGAAAAATCAGAGTTAAATCATATCATAGACAAAATGGACCTAACAGACATTTACAGAACATTTCATTCAACAACTGTTGTAGGAAATATAAGTGTTGGCAAAGAACACTGTTTCATCTTTCTAACAACAGCCATTTTTAAAAATTGGTTCTTTTTAGTAGTATATGACAGTAAATCCATTTTTATATACTTACACAAGCATGGAATATATCTTATTCTAAATAAAACCCAATTACTGTGGATGTACAAGATGTGGAGTTTCACCAGTTGTGTATTCACATATGAACATAGGAAAGTTATGTCAGATTCATTCCACTGACTTTCGTATTCCTATCCACTCTCCCTTCCCTTTACCCTCCTTTGTCTATCCACTGAAAGTTTATTCTTCCCCTCCCCTTGCCTTATTGTGGGTTAGTTTCCACATATCAGAGAAAGCATTTGACCTTTGGTTTTTGGGGACTGGCTTATTTTACTTAGCATGATATTCTCCAGATCCATCCATTTACTGGTGAATGTCATAAAGCCATTTTTTTTAATGACTGAGTAATACTCCATTGTGTTCATATACTACATATTCTTTATCCATTCATCTGTTAAAGGGCACCTAGATTGGCTCCATAGCTTAGTTATTGTGAATTGGGCTGCAGAGAAAAATGACTGGTCACATTTAGAGGTAATCCAACCCAGATCTCAGTCAATTTGTCAACCCAAACCCTAAAAGCTAGCAGATCTTGGAATAATATATACCAAGCTGGGTTCAATCCCCAGTTCAAATATATATATTAAGCTCTGACAAAAGCCATTTTAACACACACCTTTCTCATGATTTCTATTATAATCACATTCAAAACAAAGACTGTGTCATTTACTTTCAACATTATATGTGCCAGTGATTCTGCTAATAATCTCCTGTTGTATCTTAACACCTATCACCTCATTTTAAACACAACAGTCACTGAGATATTTCAGTGCATACATTGATGAAGGCATCTTGGAAATTTTTTAAAAACCAGGTATACCAAACAGTATTTTGAGGCGTGACAGTGGGCAATGGTTCACTGGGACAGCAATGATGTCTGATGTGGGAAAACATTCTTATTTAACAGAATTAGACTAGGTTGAGCCATGTGATGCAGAGGTCTGGCTTCTAGGAACTGCCAGGAAGCATGTGGCACTGCATGAGAATTGTTCCCTGTCTCCTTCTGGAATTTTCCCCTTAAGAGAATGGCTCCCCTAACTCCACCCTATCCTGTCCATCACAGAAGAAGCTCCTCCTGGTCCTACCTCCCTTTAACCTGTCTGTCTATAAATAAAAGAGAGTTGGGCTACTCCATGTTGTAAAAGACCAGAGCTGGTATGGCCAGACCCACCACTGCCCCCTCTCATTTAAAAAGAGTATTGGCTCTTGTGTGTTTATTGAGTAGATAACTTTTGGGGGTAATGTGGGGATGTAGGAAGAAGCCACTGAGGCATATGGTCCCCAGGCTGAGGAATAGTACAATCCTAGAGGACCCTCAGGATTATTCATGCTTGGGGGCACACTCTCAAGTGACTAGACCCACCGAAGGCCATTGCCTCAGGAGAGTTTTGCTCGTCCTTCTCTCTCCCCCCTCCCTTTGTAAAACTGTGTGACTCCTAATTGGACCATCCTGACAGACTATCACATTACAGGCATTTTCTTTGTTCTTGGACTCCCCTCTTACATAAAGTGCTATAATTCCTTAATAAAGTTTGAGATGGCATCTTCAAATCTGTTCTCCCAGGGCTGGGTTTGCTCCATTGACTCACCCCCTCTAAGGGAGAACCATAGGTGCTGCCACAGGGCAACAGATAGGAAAATCACCAACATCCTCCTCTGCCAGTTAACCCTTTTCTCCTGCACACAGGACATGGCAGAGAGGAGCCCCACACTTGGCACCTTGAACCAGGACTGTTTGAGAGGATTTTAGAAGAAGATTTTAGAAGAAAGAATATTTTAGAAAAAAAAGAAAGGGTTCAGCCCCTTTTCTGGTGAGAAGCATGCTCATGTGAATAAGTTTAGTAGTAAGAAAGGAAAGGGAATTTAATTGTGTGACATTAAGCCTGGGGAATTTGCTCTCTACAGAGAGAGAAATGAAAATGTATCTATTCAGCTATATTCAATACTTAGCCAGAGTGATAATTCAGTGGAAAGAATGCAACTCCTACAGTTCTTGAAATGTAAATGGAGACCTGGTCGCTTTGAATACTGCAGACTCTGTCAGGCAGGTTTGCCTGCATCTCTGTGACTGTATGAGACTAAGGACTACCTTGGCTTAGATAGGTGCAAAAGTTTAGAATCCTGGGAATAAAAGATCCTAATCAGGAATTCAGAAAAAAATGTCTAACTTAAGAAGGGGAAATTACTCAGCAAGTTTCCTAGTTTAAATATGTGTATTCCCACCAAGGCTTGTAGCTCTCCAGAAACAACATGGTTTCTGCTCCCTAGTGGGAAGGAAAGTGTCCAAAAACATGGCTGCTCCCTGCCCAGGCATGGCTTTTCCCTGCTCAGGCAGAGTACCTAGGACCAAGCCTCTTGTTGAGAAGACAAATAGCATGGGAATTGAAAGCACCATGGCAGACTATGGGAATTTAGTTTGGACTGTAATAGAAAGTTACTTTTATTTGGACCAAGATGTTGATTTGTTGTTTTTGGAAGATTCGAGCACAAGTCTTAGAAATGCTATTAAGAATTTAAATCTAAGAGTCAGAAATACTTATATTCAAGGACCTCTTTATCTTTTGGGAATATATTTTAAAAGTTTTTAGTAATTAGCCTTGAGCAGTTCCCCATGGACAAAGAGATACTTAAGGGTGGGGGCAGAGTTTCTATTCAGAGGACTGGAAAGCATTCAGATGTAGAGGAAGATGACCTAGCATGGGACTTCTGTAATTTACATTTGAAAGTCCTGCTTTAGTGCTTCATCTTGCCCCTGGAGAAATCACCAGGACAAGGATTCTGACCACTGTTAATATGGCAGAGAAGTAATTAACATCACTTGGGTTATACGCTATTTTTTAGCAAAATGATTCTCAAAGTTCTGAGGGACCAAAAAGAACTCATGTGTTTATTCCATTTACAACGTTAAGGGAGTTAAAATCTGCATGCTCTATGTATGGAGCAAACACACCATTCATATTAAGTCTCTTACAATCCATATGAAATGAGGCTTTGCCACCTAAGGATTGGCTCTTACTAGCTAGCTCCTGCCTTTCTGAAGGTGAGTATTTAACATGGAAATCCAACTGGATAGAGCATTGTTCAGATTGTTGTTGTCAGGTCAGATTTGGGCAGCTGCAGGGGAAGGAGCAAAGACACCTAGCAACACACTGCACTAGAAGTGACCAATCAGAGGCAGACCTGCTGACCCTGACATCCACCTGGGTCCACCTTTTCCTGGGCAGGATCCCTAGCCCCTTCCCCTGTATAAAGACCCTGAGCAGCCAAAGCCACGTATGATTTCTTCCAGCTCTCCCACCCCGACTTTCACCCCAGGGGGCTGGAGATCTTGCCCGGGAGCACAAACTCCAATAAATCTTAATTCAGCTACTTTTGTCTGACTCTGGTGGTCCCGAACCTGCTGTGGCGAACTTACATCTTTGTCCACCCTCCGACTGCGAGTTTACATTTGGTGCCAAAACCCAGGAGGGCTTTTGATCTTCCCCACTGGGGGAAAATCAGCCCTCTCCCTTAAACAAGCCAGGAGATTCCTGCATTGCTGTTTCTCTTTATCTGGGCCAACAGAACTGGGCCTTTCCTTTAGTCTTCCAATTGCACTCTCTGTGGTCTGTCTGTAAGTCATGCGTGCCACAGATCCCCTGCCATTTGGGCATGGTAGACTGTGGAGACGTCCCAGCCTCTGCTAGCCCCCCATTTTTTCCATTCTGGATCCCTGGAGGCCAAGGAGACATCCTAGCCTACAGCCCCTCCATTTTCCATTCCTCAGGAGATCACGACCAGAATGTGGGATGCCTCTTTCTACCCGTGTTCACCCCTGAGTAATACTGGAAGGCTATAGGAAACGCTGAAACCCTCTAGACTCCAAAACTCCTTTGGCTGCCACTACCATAATTTCACTAAATGGCCACCAGAGGAAGTAGCCAACTTATGCGATCGCTACCCCCAAACAGACAAGTGGTGCCTTAGTTTTATTAGAGTTTGTGCCTTGCCCCCACCTCCCCATTTTCTGTCTGCTTCCCTACCCAAATCCTTTTCCTTGTCCAGGATGGTCCCAAACCCTCCCCATTGTTCTCTTCCTTCCTGTTTTTCAGATCTACCAGAAATGCTTTCAGCTCCCACCCCTCCTCTTCCGCCTACATACTCCCCTCCAACTTCTTCCACCTCTTCCCCTCCACTTCCGGTAGCCATCTGCAACTGCAGCTGGAGGCCCCCCCCTTCCCCCTGCTGCTATAGCCCCTCCTCCTCCGTCTCCTCTCCCAACTGCACCCCTTCCTTCCGTGGCTACAGCTTCTCCTCCTTCTCGGGCTCCTCCTACGCCATTTGTGCCACTCCCAGGCCCGCCTCTTCCCCTCCTCCTCTCCACCTCCTCTGCGGGTACAGCCCACCCCCGTGCCCCAGACCAGTCCCAGGATGCTGCTCTATCCCCTGTAGCCACCACTGCTTGCACCCCTCTGGGCCTGGATTCCCCCAGCGTGGCCACCGTCCAGACACCCCAGCTTTCCCATCTGAGCTCAGAGCTATTCCTCACCACTGCTGCTGCTGCCACTGCCGCTTCTCCTCCCAAGCCACCTCCCACCCCAGGCTCTGTCACTGCCAGCAGTGTGTCCTCTGCTACCGCTAAGCCCCCACCACACCCAACCAGCCAGCTGCCTCACCACAACCATCTGCCCGGGACCCAGACGTGCACACAGACTGTGCGCGCAGGTTCAACCTGTCCACGCCGAAGTCTGCAGACACCTGCCATGCTCCTGCTGAACCCCATCCACACAGCCCCCTGCACATTCTCCCCAGAACTTGGCCACTCATGGAGCTGCCACACTTCTCCCACTGTCCCCACTCCCTTCCACCCAAGTTGCCATCATACACTGCTGAGGACACCAAAATTCCTCAGACCCTGTAACCATGGGTAATAACAAGGCAGACTCAAGCACGGGGACTAACAACAAAGTCCTCAACAGCCCCCATTTATTCCTACCTATAACATTCAAATTAAGAAAGGTTTAGGGTCTTTCTCTGCTGATTCCTCTACTTATATTAAGAGAGGGAAATTACCCAAAATTCAGATGAAAATCCAGCTTTATTCCTTAACCAACTTACAAGGCCCTCAAACCCCTATCCAAAATCTGGTAAAAATGGCCTTTAAAGTCTACAATGCCTGAGAGGAATTGGCTGAATTGACCAGGCAGGCTCATTTACAGAAAAAGGGTAGCACTCCAGTTCCAATTCCTAGTTGCTGCCCTGCGGCCTGTGGCTCCAGCAAGAACTTCAAAGGAGGACCAGCTGTCCTCTCCACCAGGGGCTTCCTTCAAGTGCAAATACAAAGGTCACTGGGCTCATAGGTGCCCAAACCCACAGCCCCAACCAAGCCATGTCCCACATGCAAACAAGCAGGACACTGGAAGAGTGACTGCCTTATGGTCGGCCCCTCCCTAGCGCCTCTATGCTGGGGGTGTGACCAGCCAGATGGTCCCTTCCCCTCAACTATTGGGATTTGCAGAAGACTGAAGAAGCCTGGACTTGAGGCTCGCTGAGCCCAGGGTACACTCCAGGGTAACCTTGTGGACACAAAAACTACCTATTCTGTTTAGCCTGCTCACTCTGGGCCTTGATTTCCTTCCCAGGTTTTGGTTATGGGAATTGATAGGAAACCCTCCATCCCAAACAGAACAGCTAAGTTAGCCTGTGCCCTGCAGGGACATCCTTTCACACACTCTTTCCTGGTTGTTCCTTCCTGTCCAGTCCTCCTCCTAGGCAGACGTGTTATCTAATTCCTAGGAGCCACCTTACAACTTCTTCCCAGGCATATTACTTTTACTCACCTTTTTATACCTTGTTTCTTACATTCTCTAGCTCTCCCACACCACCTACCCTAGCGTTACCCCCAGACCTGGTCAACCTCCAAGTCTGGGACACCTCCAAGCCAGTCATCATCTCCCACCATAAGCCAGTCCTTATCCAAGTGAAACCTCACACTGTTTCCTATTTCCCATACCCACCAGGAAGGACTTAAACCCATTATAAATCAGTTACTTACTCAGGGACTCCTCATCCCTACTTACTCCCCCTGTAAAACCTCCATATTGCCTGTACGTAAACCCTCAGGAGCCTATCACTTGGTCCAGGACATCTGCCTAATTAACAAGGCAGTTCTTTTCATTCACCCAGTGGTTCCTAACACTTCCACTCTTTCTTTCCACATTGCCCTTCTACCACTCACTTCACAGTACTGGATCTCAAAGATGTGTTCTTTCAGTTTCTCTTCACCCTGACTCCTATTACCTCTTTGCCTTCACATGGGAGGATCCTACCTCTTTTAGGTCTCCACAGCTGAAATGGACAGTTTTTCAGGCAAAAACTGGCAGACTGACTTCACCCATATGCCCAGATCCAAGAAAGCTCCGTTACTTACTTACCTTGGTTGATACTTTTTCAGGCTGGATAGAAACCTTCCCTACCTCCAGGGAAACGGCTAACATCGTCACCTCTGTCCTCATTGAGCAGATTATCCCCAGATTCAGACTTCCTGCATCCATCCAGTCAGATGACAGTCCAGCCTTCACCTCTCAGATTGTTCAACTAGTCTCCAGAAGCCTGAACATCACCTGGAGACTCCATATCCCCTACCGACTCCAATCCTTGACGGTAAAGTTTACACAGGCACAATGACCAGCTGTCCCAAAGCTTCACTTAGAATCTAAAAGTTTATATTTAGGTGGTTCCTCAGGTTAACCTAGCCATCCAGGAACAGGAAAAGGAGATCCAAACCCAGATCGATGCAGCTACTCAGCCTAAAGCTAATCCTTTCTCATAGCTTACTCTGATACATCAAGGTCTTCAACTTCTCAATCTCTCTGGAGTTAATAACATCTCAGATTATTTTCTTTGTGCAGGTTTGCACCAGACCCCGCTAACAGCTGTTCCCATGAGTACCCCCTTTAATACTTCCTCAAAGCCTCAAAGGACCCCCTATCTACCTTTGGAGGGAGTTCCCCTTTATTACAACTCCTCAGAAAACTTGATGTACTGTTACACTTCCTCTAACTCATTACCTTGCAACCAAACCATACAGGACTCTTCTCCCATGTTTGCTTCTCCAGGATTCTTTTTCTGCTGTAACGGTACTCTGACAAAAAATTAGATCCCAATATGCTCTTCACTTTCTGTGTGCCCTCCACTTCAGTTCCTCAATTGACTCTAGGTAGTGAAGCTGAATTAATCTGGCCTGTTCAAAACCCTGGCATCCCTACAGAGACAAATAACAGCTGTTGCCAAGTTTCCTTACAGAACTGCCAAGCGCTAGATCTTCTGACAGTGAAGAAAGGAGAAACATGTCTTTTCTTAAAGGAAGAATGCTGCTACTACATCAACAAAACTGGACTCGTTGAGAAAAATGTTGAAACTCTCCAGCATCTGAGTTTACCCAGAGCCGCATGAGTGAGGTCGCCAGGGTGACATACAACCAAATGCTCCTGCACCCTTATAGTCGTCTCCCCACTGATCCAGACCCCAAACCATTTTTTCCCCATAACACCCCCTAACATGCAGGAAGCAGCCAGACAGACTCTGGCGCCCTATATAACCAAAAAGGTTGGGATGTCAGGTTGGATTTGGGTGGCTGCAGGGGGAGGGAGCAATGACACCTAGCAACACACTGCACCAGAAGTGACCAGAGGCAGACCTGCTGACCCTGACATCCACCTTGGTCCACCTTTTCCTGGGCAGGACCCCTAGCCCCTTCCCCCTTATGAAGACCCTGAGCAGCCAAAGCCACTTGTGATATCTTCTGGCTCTCCCACCCTGACTTTCACCCCTGGGGGGCTGAAAGTCTCACCTGGGAGCACAAACTCCAATAAATCTTAATTCAGCTACTTTTGTCTGACTCTGGTGGTCCCAAACTCGCTGTGGCAAGCTTACATCTTCGGCCACCTGCCAACTGCAAGTTTACAGTTGTGGGATCCAGTTATCAATGCATAGTGAGACCACCAGACACTAGAGTAGAAAAAGAGATTTTAGAGAAAGAAAGGAAAAAGAAAGAAAACAGCCTGCCGCATCAGGACCACTACTCCAAGTAAGGGAAGCACTAGTAGTGAGTGACTTCAGCAAGCTGGTTTTTAAAGTGAAAACCATAAAAAAAAAAAAAAAAAAAATCCTGGAAGGCTTGCAATAGGGGCCTTTTTCTTTTTCTTTTTTTTTTTTTTTTTTTTTTTTTTTTT
>JAJEJO010001421.1:363854-384938 GCA_020662805.1 Glaucomys volans
GCTTAGCTCCTCATCTATAAAATGGAAACCATAACAACAAACTTAAAGGCATTTTAGTGAGAATTAAAGGGTGACTTTACATAATTGCCCAATGCCATAAGCATCACAGAATTGAAACTCAACATATATTTATAGAAGAGAAGGAGGGAGGGAGGGCAGGAAGCAGGTGTTGCAAAGGCACAAAGGAAATAAGCCAAAGAGAAAAAACAATTTGATGACATGAATCCTGGGTGAGTCTCCAAATGGATCACACTCAATTTCAGCTATTGCTTTAAATGAAGAAAGATTCTTATTTGCAAAATAAGAGTCACTAGTAAGCACTCATTTGCTTATTAGTGATGGTTAACCCCAATAAAATTAGTTTTCCTTGGAGAAATTATATGGGTTTTAGTTTCTCTATGCTATAATTATCCACATTGGAAGTCGTTCTCTCTCTCATAAACACACACACACACACACACACACACACACACACACACAGTGGAGGTAGTATTTAAGTTATTCAGGTTTTTTTAAACAAAAGTTAAGAGTTCATTAAAGAACATGGCCTCAAATCCAGTTTATAGACAGAGGAAATTCAGGAGAGCCTCAAAAATATGCTAATATAGATTCTGAAAGTTTTCAAAGTCTTTGCATCACTATCTTTCTTTCTGATGCTTACAACATAGATAAAGACTGGGAAATATGTTTTTCTACATTTTATACTAAGAAACCTTCAAAATTGAGTTATCTAAGGTCAGGAGTGTGGTTTGGAGTGAAAATCTTCTCACTGTGTGTCATATTTTCACACTGACATTTTAAAATATTATGAAAATGAACTATTCACTTTGATATCTTGGACTCCAGATGATGCCACTGAAACTAGGAAAGAAACACTTGCACTGGGGCCTTTAATAAAGAAAACAGAATAATATGCATTCATATTTCTGGAAGTAGTTGGAGTCTGATTCGCCACTGCCTGACCATACACTTGTGAGTAGTGAGGCAGGAGTGGGGATCAATTCAGCTCGGGAAGGCCACAAATCCAATGGAATTGGTTTGCATGGCCAGTGGTACCTGTGTAATGAACTCCTGATCTCGTATCAGTTAAACAGAGGATAATGCCCTTTTTCCACTGTTATTAGATTAACTAAGGAATCTTTGCTATTCATAATAAATATTATGCCTTTAAATTTAAAAAAAAATGTTTATAATACCTTTCATTTGACAAAGATTTGCATCAGGAAGAGGAAGTTGACAACACATGGAAGAATTAAAATATGATGAAATAGCTATTTGTATAGTTTAATATATTACCAAAAAAAGAAAAATCTGTGACTTTCTTAATTAATCTTCTTTGGTTGCTTCTTTTGTAATCCAAGGACACAGACAGCACTTAACTTTCCAAAGTCCATTGTATCTCACAAGAAAAGGAAAATTATATATCAGCCTTTCCAATTTGGAGGGGAAACATTTTGTATATACAAAAATTCTGGTGAAAACAAACACCATAATTCTTTTTTTTTTATTAGAGTCTTATACATAGTAATTGGGTTTAATTTGACAAAATCATACACGCATGGAATTTGATTTATTTCATTTCAGTCCCCAGTGCCCCCCTTTTCCACTCCTTCTCCCTCCTGATCCTCCTCTCTCTACTCTTATGATCTTCCTTTCACTTGTTTACTCATTTTTGATTGTGCTTTCTTATTATACATAAAGGTGTAATTCTCAGTGGTATACTTCTATATACACATCCTGTGACTTTGTTAAATTCATTCAGCATTTTCCCTTTCCTGTCCCTCCTCCCTCCCCTTCAATCTCCTTCTTCTACTCCACTGATCTTCCCCTTATCTTTATGATGCCAATCCCCCACTTTTCCCCTTATTTTCCTCTAGCTTCCACATATGAGAAGAAACAGTTGACTCTTGATTTTCTGACTTCTTTCATTTAGCATCATGTTCTTCATTTCCATCCAATTTACCAGCAAATTCCATAATATCAGTCTTCTTTATAATTAAGTAAAAGTCCATTGTGCGTATGTGTGTGTGTATATATATATGTACATATACATACATATATATATATACACATATACATATATCACATTTTTTTAATCCACTCATCTATTGATGGACCTATAGTCTGGTTCCATAATTTGGCTACACTTGCTCACACTCTAATTCTTAGGCATTGCAAACCACATTCATCATGTTCACATTAAGATTATTTTAAAGAAAGATTTGTCTGGGCTGTGAAAATAGGTTACAATAGGCTGCAGCAAATTTCCTGCTAAATTTTCCTGTAGTGATGTATATATTCACATAAGCCTCTCCTTTAAGCCAGTCACACCTGTGAAGCCAATGGCATAGTGGATAAATACTGGAAAAACCAGTTGGAGTACAGTGTCACATAGGGCCAATGCACTTCTGGAGAATCCGGTTCTATGAGCATGTCCGATGAAATATTTCTTTGTTTAATAATTTCATTTCATTTCTGAAAGTCTGCATGGATAAACATTAAGAGTATGACCTATGGAGCAAGGCAGAAATCAGTTCATGTCTCCGTGCTACCGTGTTTTTATCATTGGCTGTAGGCAAATTGCTTCAGAGAAGTTTTCCTTATGATAACTTAAAACGAATCTATTTCACTAGGGTCTTTAAGGATTATGAGGTGTGGATGCTTGTAAATATTTTGGTCATCAATTAATTTTACCTGTTTACTGGGCAACAGTTAATACTGAGGGATTTTGAACAAAAAATGCAATACCTCCATATTTAATTACCTAGATTGGGGGCCAAATAAGGTGGGGAACACCTATGATCCCAGAGACCTGGGAGGCTGAAACAGGAGGATTACAAGTTTGACATCAGCCTCAGCAACTTAGCAAGACTCTATCTGGAAATAAAAAAGGGCTGGGTATATAGTTGCCCCGGGGTTAAAATTCCAATACTAATGGGGAAAAAAAATCCCAGAGTGGAAAGATGAAACTGAAAACAAACGTCAAATTTGTATTAATTTTTCTAATTCTAGGTCTTACACCCAATGTTTATAACCAAATAACTACTGAATTGAATTTGATTGTTCGACCAATAAACTACTCTTCCCTCCATTCAGACATGTTTCACATAAAATTAGACTAGGGAGAAAATATTAAAGCATCAAAGAGAAATACATTACTTTTCTATATATAATTTCTTATTGAGGTTTTCAGCTCCATGAGAACTGGGTGAAGGGTGCCTTATTAGACATCAGGAGACAAAAGTTATCAGAAATATGACCTTTGCTAATATTCATTAACACATATCCTTGAGCAGTGGCCTGGGAATGAAAAGACTTAATCACAACAGCCAGGTGCAATGGTGCACGCCTGTAATCCCAGTGGTTTGGGAGGCTGAGGCAGGAGGATCGTGAGTTCAAAACCGGCCTCAGGAATTTTGTGAAGTCCTAAGCAACTCAGAGAGACTGTGTCTCTATTGAAATATAAAGAAGGGATAGGGATGTGGTTCAGTGGTAAAGTGCCCCTGGATTCAATCCTGGTACCACAAAATAAAAGACTTCATCACAACAATCCTATAACATTGTAATCTAAAAAGGAATCACTTACTTTCCTACATTCAAATTCTTCCTGACAGTGGTAAGGAGGAAAATTCTTTTAAAAAGTTGGGCATATGGTAATTATACAATATTTATTAAGTGTCATTAAAATATAGGACTTAAAATTATCCACTAAAGTCAAATATGATCTAAGTTTAGAAGGAAACACTGTCTATTCTATAGGACAATATGACTTGTCTTCATCCTACCCTAAAACACATTTTTAGCTAAAGAAAATAAAGGGTTAGAACACTTCATGTGATGTAAATAACTACATTTCTCTTAGCTCTCAGGAGCTGGTCTCCATATATATGTGAAGTTGAAAGTTACTTATGAGGACACAATCCTACATCAAAGGTGGTAGTAAGATATGTCATTTCTCAGGAAACACTGGAAAAGGCCAAATTTTCATGTAATTCAAGTTTAATGCACAAAGTTAACATTGTAAGCACAAAGTAGAACAAGTTAAGGATAGGGAGGTAGCAAAGCAACTTTGACACACTAGAAGAAAAGCAATTAATAGTAGCCCCTAAATTAATAATTAAGGTGTGTTCCTTGTAGGCTCTACCTCACAAATAATGTAAGAATTCACTTAAAAGAAATCATTCTGTGTCCTTCTTCTCCAGTCCTGCAACATAATTTGTTGACAGCTACTTGTGGTTTTCATCATATCAATCAGCCCTTCTTTTTGGTGTCCAGGGGGAAATAACTAATGTCTAAAAAGAAAAAATAGTTAGATCTATGTACATTTTGCATAGTATTCTTTCTTTTATTTCCTTAAATAAAAACAAAATCAGTTTTTTGAACTATCAAATTTATTAAAATAAAACACAAAATAGCAGTAGCAGTATTTTGAGGCTATGCATTCAATAAAGTAAGATCTAGTACGCTATAAATAATCTAACATAATATGTAGTACATTGCTATTATAAGAAAATTGTGTAATAGAAAAGAAAATAGCTTTAAAAACTAGATCTGTTGATATCATTCTTATTAATTCTCCAGTACAGGAAGCTTTGCCATAGAATCAAATAGACAAAACAAAGGATCCTCACTTTAAGATGCTTAGATTCTTTTAAGAGAGCAAGACAGGCACACTTGAAATTAAATAGCAATTCAGGACAATAACATAGGGCCTATTTGAATCATTCCTGAAGAAGCTACCTTTGCAAGTCTAGACCCTTTCTCAGACTAACCTTGGGATTTACTGGTTCTCAACTGGAGGATAAAAACCAACAACAAGGCTACGTGAGTGCCAGTGAAAGTCAAGAGGAGGTTGGAGGGCATGAATACTTCCACGTGGTTAAGAGTGCTTTCCCAGGAATGCACAAATGGAAAACAAAGCTTTTGTTTTCCACCAGAGAAAAGAGAATGTTGTATTTACACAAGAGGAAATTCATGATCTAGGCACATGGGGTGGGCTGACCCAGGATATTCAGAGACCATTGAGATAGTCCACTTGGGAGTCCAGACAAGACAAAAACGATGTGTTCCTAGGGTTGTGGTGGAAGGTTCCAGGGAGACTAGAGACCTGAGAACCACTCTGAAAAGGGTGAAACACAGAAAGGGAGAAGGATGCAGAGACTTTGGAGTGGCGCTCTGCTCTCAGAGAAGTGTGAACTTGATCATGAGTGGAGGGAGAAGAGTCAGTGGCTGCATTTACAGGGTTCTAGGAAAGGGGTGAGGACGCATTCAAAAGGCTCATTAATATAGAGACTGCCGTCACTGAGGAAAGCTGCCATTCAAATAAAGCGGTATGATATTAAACCTCAAAAAATGCCATCATTTATGAAACAACCACATTTGGACAAAATTCACATGCGCCTCTTTCCAACCTAACCCGTGATTAACACCAAGTTTGCCCTCCTGTTCTTGTAACTTTAACAAATATGACGCAGGCGGGACGGTTGGCGGAGTTGCCAGGTTACAGCGGGCCACATCCGGGCACCGCCAGCCCCTGACCCCTGACCCCCCACCCCCTGAGGAACTCGCCGCCGCCATTACCCGCTTCTCTTCCGCCTAGCCCAGACACGCCCCGACACCGCCCACCGCCCACCGCCCACCGGCCGAGACACCGCCATCCCCCACCCTGGCGGTGCCCAGAGGGTCCCGCCGCCACCGCGGCCGCCGCCGCTGCCCACTGCGCAGCCCCAGATCCCGCGCCGCCCTGGCCTTCGTGGTGGCGCCGCTCCTGCCCGCGCCCGTCATGGTCCCCATCGTGGTGTCGCAGGTGCGCCACAACTACCACCCCGACTGCGAGGCCGCCGTCAACAGCCAGATCCAGGTACAGCTGCACGCCTCCTACGTCTACCTGTCCTTGGCCTTCTTCTGCGACGGCCACCACGTGTCCCTGGAGCACTTCTCCAGCTTCTTCCTGCGCCGCTCCCACGAGTGGGGGGATCGCGCCGAGAAGCTGATGGAGCTGCAGAACCAGCGCGGAGGCCGCATCCGCCTGCACGACATCCTCAAGCCCGACCACAACGACTGGCAGGGCGGCCTCCAGGCCATGGAGCGCGCCTTCCACCTGGAGAAGAGCGTCAACCAGAGCCTCCTGGAGCTGCACAACCTGGCCACCGACAGGGGCGACCCGCACCTCTGCCACTTCCTGCGGCGCCACTATCTGCACCAGCAGGTGCTCATCATCCGGGAGCTGGGCGGCTACCTGACCAACCTGCGCAGGATGGAGGCCCTGGAAGACCCCCTGGCCGAGATCCTCTTTGACAGGCTCACCCTGGGCCGCAGCGACAAGGACAACTGAGCAGGACTGTGCCCCAGCCCATGCCGGGGAGTCTTCCCCGGGGTGGGTCACCAGGCCGGCCTACGCATTGCCCTTTCGGCCCCTTGGCCTCAGTTCGGCCCTTTCGGTTTGATTGTTACTCCCAATAAAGTTATTTATTTGGTTTTTAAGGAAATAAACGTGTCCAGTTGTGTGTGTGTGTGTGTGTGTGTGTGTGTGTGTGTGCGCAAAACTCTCACCTGTTGAGAATGAGGGCAGATGCCTATGGATTCATGGTTCTTTCTGCCCATGCATGCCCCATCCACAGGCTGCTCAGAATCTCTCCATAGGCAGAGGGGAAAGTGTATTGCACGGGCCCCTGGAAAACACAAATTAGTCTTGCCTTATAAACGATGTGTGCAAAGGGATAGGACCGTGTGGGAGTATGTCATGGGGTCTTTGTGGCTATTTCCTGCTGGGTCAAACTATAAGAACAGGGCTCCCAGCCCCTCCCTGCCACCCTCCTGGGCTCCTGCGCCACATGGGGGGGGGGTGTTCCTCTCCCCCTCCCCCCAGCCCTGGCTCCCGGGGACCCCGCGATGCGGGTCTGCACTGAGTATCCCCCGCGATCCAGTGCCTCAACCGCCTCCACGGCCTCGCTCATCCCCCTGCTGCCCATCAACACCCAGCAGCCTGGCGAGGACACTGGCTTGCTCCACAGCGGCTCCAAGTTCCGCGGCCACCAGAAGAGCAAGGGGACTGCATTTGACCTTAGAGGTGGTGCTGCAGCACGTGGACACTTATCTTTGTGGATACCTGATTAGAGATTAGATTAGAGATAAGATTAGAGCCTTACCGAGGAGTTGGCCAGTGGTGGCAGCATCTGCTGCTGATGAAATGAGACCTCATCAGTCCTCGCTCCCAGTGCTTCCTGGGGTCAACAGACACTCCTGAGCCCGTACTGTTATCAATGCAAAGCCTGCATGTGGCTGTCAGGTTCCCTGGGCCTGCCGTGGGGATCACTAAATTTAAGTCTTCCAGAGCCCTGGCAGGATCGGATCCTAAACCTGCTTACTCAGTATGTTTGCTCTAAACTTTTAAGCTTGAGGGCAATACTAAACTTAAAAATAAGAGTTTTTTATTATAATATTATTTTTATGGTCCCTTTCATGAGGACCCAATGATTGTGAGATTATCAGGGATGCCACCCAGATTTCATCAAGCCAGTAGTTTTTATCTGAAGACTTGGTAGCAAGACCACCCTTTAGAACCTTGTGGATGAGTCCACTCCTAAGAAGCCTTGTTAGAGGGACCACCAGGCGTAGTGACATTACCACTCCTTTAGGCTGCAGGACAAAGTATGGAACCAAAATGATTATTCTTAATCCTTAAAATGGAATGGAATGTTTGCTCTGGTTTTGGACTTTCATGGTACCCATCACCCTTTCTTTGTTTCTTATCTGTACTTTTTGGATTGGGAATGTCTATTGTTTGCTTGTCCTACCATTGTATTTTGGAAACACAACTCATCTGGTTTCATAAGTTCACAGCGAAGAGAAATTTTGCCTCAGGATTAATTCTTGCAGAGCAAGGCTATCCATGGAGCTGGAGCAGCCATGCATGTCCACAGTCACCAGTTCTTGCAACCATGCCAGAAAGTTTTCAGACACATCATACATAGTAGCAGGCATGACACTATTAGAAGAGACAGAAAATGGAAAAAAGGGAACACTTTCAAGGGAGAAAGAGAGAGAGTGGATTTTCTCAGAGGGGGAAAAGACGGGGTGCTCCTCCTGCCCTCCTGTTTTCTTGGGGGTCCTAGGGAACTTTCCAGAGAATGCTGCCCAAGTCCACCTCTTCACTTTTGACTGATAGCAGGATAACATTGAATTTTAAGGTATGGTCCTAAGCCATGGGAGATTTTACTATTATAATGACATGTTAAAGATCTAGGGCAAAGCTGAGTCACCTTGGCCCATGCTGACCTGCTCTAATTGGAACTTTTTCTTACAGATTTTTATGGATGGGGGGCTTTGCTTCTAATTATCCTCTCTCCCTGAGTTCTGGAATCTGATCTGTTGTAAAGATCACGGAAGTCCCCCACTTAAAGGTAACTTGTGTTCTTCTCATCAGCAGGGAGGACACTTTTGGGCCTGCATTTCTACTGAAATTATCTCATTGGTTGCTGAGGAATGTAGCATATTCTATTGACTTGAGCCAGGCAGTGTCAGAGCAACCTTAGGCAAATTGCCCTTCAAAAGAAAGCATCTGAATGGAGGAAGGATGGATTGTAGAGATGAAAGTAAGGGAATGGGGTGGGGAAGGAAAGATAATAGAATGTGACAAACATCATTATACTATGTATATGTATGAATATGCAAATGGTGTGATTCTACTTTGTATACAACCAGAAAAACGATAGTTGTACTCTGTTTGTGTACATTGAACCAAAATAAATCAATAAATTTAAAAAAAAAAAAAGAAAGCATCTGGGGTTCAGTATAGTAGGCCCAGTCTGTAGAGTAGTCCACCATTCACATCTGTTTGTTATCTTTCAAAATCATATCTAGAATCTCACCCATATTGATTTAAATAAGAGTTTAATTTTAGACTTTAAAGTTGATACTGGAATAAGTTATGATCTTTGGAGCAGTTTGGATATGTGATGGTTAATATTATATGTCCATTTAACTAGGCTAAGAGATACCCAAATACATACTAAAACATTATTGCTGGGTTTGTTTATGGGGGTGTTTCTAGGAACGATTGGCATTTGAATCAATTGACTGAGTAAAAATAATCCACCATCAACACTGTGGGCAGGCATCATCCAAACAGATGAGGACCAGGATAAAACAAAAAAGTTGAGGGCTGGGAATGGTGACTATAATCCCAGTTTCTTGAGAGACTGATGTGGGAGGATTTTGAGTTCTAGCCCAGAATGGAAAACATAGTGAGATTCCCATCTAAAAAACAAACAAATAAATACAGTGTGGAGGAAGGGGAAATTATTTAGCTTTCTCCTTGAAGTAGGACATCCATCTTTTCCTGCCTTTAAGCATTGGAGCTTATGGTTCTCAGACCTTTGACCTTAGGCTAGATGTTACACCATTGGATCCCATAATTCCCAGGCATTCAGTCTTAGACTGAATTATACCACAAACTTTCCAGCTTGCAGACAGCCAAAAGTAGGATTTAGTGACTTCCATAATTGCATAAGCTAATTCTCATGATAAATCTCATATATAGCTACATTTGTCCTACTGGTTCTGTTTCTCTGGAAAACTTTGACTGATATAGGACAGAATGTGTGTATTTTGCATGTATAAAGGACATAATATTGGGAAGGCAGCAATAAAATGCTATGAACTTTTGTGCCCCCCCAATTCACATCATGAAGCTCTCATGCCCAATGTGGATAATATTTGGAGCGTGAGCCTTTGGTATGTAATTAGATTTAGAAGAGAACATGAGCTTATGACCTGTTTTGATGGCCTTTGTTTATGAAGAGACACCAGAGAGTTTTTCTCTCCCTCCCTTTCTCTCTCTCTCTGTCTCTCTGTCTCTCTCTGCCACGTGAGCACACTGTAAGAAGACAGCAATCTGCAAGTCAGGTAGAGTTAATACCCTGATCTCAGACTTCTAGTTGCCAGAACTGTGAGAAATAAATCTCTGTTATTGAAGCTCCCAAGTCTGTGATATTTTGTTATGGAAGTTGTGAGAAATAGAAAGTCTGGTGGTCTATTTTCAGAATACAGTATTCAACCTTAATTGAATTCCTTTGTAGCCATTTTAATTATAGTGCTTCCCTTTTTACCACCCCAATTTTAAAATTAGCCAATTGTGTAGACTGTACCCAAGTCCTCCAATCAGGGAAAAGGGCAGCACTATGTTAGGTATATAAACCAGTGTACTTCCTGTCTAGGTGCACTTGCTAGCCAGGTTCCAGTAGCATGCCCTCCTGGCAAAAGTAAACATTTGTTTTGCCTACCCACATTGAAGTACTTGTTTGATTTCTTATGGCACCTTGTTATTTCTAACAATTTTGGCACCATCTAGAGTTCCACATATTACCTAGGGGTCTCAGGGATCCCCACTCCTCAGAGGAGATGTGTCCTGCTGCCTTGTTGAAGTAGCCTCTGAGAGGGGGAAGAAACTGCAATCCCTGAGGTCAACAAAGGACCCAAAATCTGAAGTGGATCAGAAATGGATTGGCAACACAGGGAAAGGGCCTAAGCAAGTACTGCAGCAACCAAGTAGTTCTGTGCACAAACCAAGGTAGGAAAATCTATTCTCAACCTTCTCCTGAGGAGTACTTCTTTGGTGGTTGGGCCATCCCAGGGTTATATAAGTCTGAACACAAGATCACACCTACGAAAATGGTTTGTGAATATACAAGAAATCCTAATTAGTGGGATTGAGCATATAAGGGGCCAGGGTACACAATAAATCTCCAGTAAGGGGGATTGAGCACATAGGCGGTGGGGTGCATTTAAAAAGTTAAATGCACAAATGGAAACTCAGTTACAGGAACCTACTAAAATTGGGGAATAAAAATTCTATGGCTAGGGGCAAGGGAAAGTAATAGGAAGAGCCCATAAATCTTCTCCTTTGAAGAGTCCTAAGCAGGGAAAATAAACAGTGATGATCTTGGGAGTAGATCTTCCCTATGGAGGATGGATGAACCTTTGATTTCAGCATCCACCATGGCTTGCAGACTCTATTCCTAATGTTCCCAACTGCACAGGCCCTTTGTATTTCCGCGTCATACTTTAAAAATCTGCGATTCGCTCTACTTTACCTGCTAAAAAGCTACAAGATCTTTGTTTCCTCTCTGTTTTATGTATGTATGCACACCTGTGTGTTGTATTGTTGTGTCTCCATGTTGTTGTGATTGACACCCTATCAAAATTGGCTTATAGATAAATGAGTACTCATAAGTGTAATGTGAAAAGTTGCAATGGCCGCATCTGTCAGAGCAGCGCTGTCTGCGTGGCCCCGCCCCCATCAGCTTGCCTCGGTAGGCAGCAGGCCGGTGCTGCGTTTGCTCCGCAATCCCACCCTTGCCTGGGCTGCCTACCTACCCACAGCCCAACCTCATGGGGCTCCCTCCCTGGTGGTTGGGTGCAGGACACGCCTGCCAGGAAGGCAAGGGCAGATGACAGCTCCCCCGCCCCTTCCCTGTAGTTAGTTGGCCATTGGTCCTTTCCTCGGCCTGTTGTCACCATCCATTGGCTGATCCCTAGTCCGCCAAAATTCAAATTCAAGAATTGGCCCTATCATCATTTTGCCTGCAAAATTCAAGAGCTTAAAAGAAGCTCCCCGACCATGTTCTCTCTCTCTTTCTCTTTCTCTTTCTCTTTCTCTTTCTCTTTCTCTTTCTCTTTCTCTTTCTCTTCAGGGCAGATGCTGGTCATCTGCCTAATAACGACTCTCTTGTGTGAGTTCTGTCTTCTGCAGTGGTTTTTCAGGGCACTTTTTTCACCCTTCAATAAGTTTGAGGGATCCAAATGCCTTTCAGTTCACATGATTTAAATAAAACTTTAACAAAAAGGGTCAATCTGAATTGGTAAGAGTAAAGACACCTTTGAAATTACTAACCCCATTGCTTCTCAGTCTTTTGGCTAAGATCAAGTGTGAAATTACTAATCCACACATTTTTCCCTAGTGGCCAGCCAATCAGAGTTTTGATGAACAAGAATAGTCAGTGGTCAGCAATAAGAAATGATGGGCCCCAATTGAGGTCTTGTTCAAATGAAAAGGCTACACCATGATGCTAACTGGTAGAAGTATTAATGGGCAGCTTCAAGGTCTATTTCAGATTTAAATGACCATGAGGCTCACCTGTGGGAATACTCCAGTCAGTTCCTTTGTCCCAGAGGCTGGAAAAATTGAAGGTGGGGGTGACCAGATAAGAGTTACCAGAAGAATTAAAATTCAGACTAAAGGACAAAACCAATGGCCTTGAAACTTTTTCAGTGCCTGTTTAATATATAAGCCCCTAAACTAGCACACCAAAATGGCACCCTCTCACATGGACAAATCCTAATCCACTTACTCTTCCCTTCCATTATTGTCCATGGATTTTACTCTTCAAATCTGCAAGACAAAAACCCAGGAGGAAAGTGACAAAGCAAGGAATGTAGGCATCTCAAAATTCTGCCTTCATCTTGGAGGCTGTATGGGGATCTTCAGAAGGATGAGTGAGTGAACTAGACTAACACTCTATCACTTTTCTTTTTCCAGGAGTCCTATACTCCATTTTATACATTCTGTCTCTATTAAAAATTCTGGGACCCTGTCACCCAGTTAAAAATTGATAGTGTTAGGTCAGATTCAGGTGGCTAGATGAGGGGCAGGGTAGCAGGCAACCTGTGCATGTGTGGCAGAACATAAGGCAGCCCACACACATCAAAGCACAACCAATCGGATGGTGGCAGATGAATCCCACTGGTGCCTCGTACCCGCCTGTCACTCAGCGGGACCCCCAGGCAACTCTGAAGAGACACAATCTCAGTAGGGTCCCCCAGCCAATCCCAGGCAGACACTGAACCCCCAAGCCTTCCCCGCCTATTCTGGGCCATAAAAACCCTGGCCACCCAGAGTCATGCGCAACTTCTTCAGCCCTCTATCCCGGCCTCCACCCTGGAGGCCTGTGAACCTCGCCTGAGAACCAATAAAGCTTTGTTCAGCCACCTTTGGTCTGACTCCTTCTTGGCCATCTGCATCTGATCTTACAGATAGTGTGGCTGCTGAACTCAAGACTCAAGGGAAAGGCTTTGCTCAAGTGAGACTTATCAATCCTTCTCTGCCTTTGGCAGAGAGAATGTTGGTCTGATCTTGCTTCAGTCTCTTTGCAAAGTAATCCATTTGATTAAGAAACTGAGGTCTGTCTTAGAAGCACCCTAAGTCTTTGACTGGGGCTACTCCCCATTGTGAACACAGGGTTTCTAGAGATGGCCAAATGCCAATCAATGGCACATGGAAGCTCTGTCTCCACTTCAATCTCCTGTCATGGCCTCTCACCCATTGGTGGAGGGAAGGCCTCTCTCAGTAGCTCCTTGGATCCCAGGCTGAGGTAATTTTTCAGCATGATCTGACGGCTCTGAGACCCAGCCCTACCCATCAATCTACTAGTGCACTAGTGAGTTGCCCCCTTTCTTTCTCTTTGTCTGCCTTGCAGCAACCTCCACCAGGAAAATGGCACTCATTCTTAGATCCTGTCCCATTGATAGGCGGTTTTGTCAGTTCATACTTAATTAGACTACAGGGAAAGATGTTCTTATCCTTCTAGGAAGAATACTGGGCCCTTAGGTTTCTAACCCTGCTAGTTTTCCTATGAAAACTCCATGGCTCTTATTTTGATTGCTCTGAGACATTTTGTTCACTGCCTCCTTACTTACTAGGTTAAATAAAGATAGCAGAGTCAATTATCATCTACTCCTTCTCTCTTCCCAGTCTCAAATTTCGGGTCTGTTACAGTGAGGACATCATCTTTGGCCTCTAAATTAGATTCCTTTCTACAACAACCATGATGACAGGACTTTGGTGGCCCTAATTATGAGTAAGAGGTCAAATACAGACATTAGGAAAGGTGTAAACCTTGTTCAAGGCACATGGCTTTCAGGAAAAAGTCTCTCCCTTAGTACAGTAACTGATAATACTATTGGTTTGTGTTCTCTGGGACACTCAACCCCATCTACAATGCTTCCATAGTTGAGGTAAACAGTACAAAATCAGGGCTTCTCCCTTTAAAAGGGAAAGAACATAAAGGGGATTTGGAGTCAGGCATCCATAAGGGGCATCTAATCCAGCCAACTCAAGAGTCCTAGTCAGGTCTCAAATCACCAACAGCTTTGAGGACCAAAGAATATCAAGGGATGCCTTAATCTGATTCAGACAATGGAGGGATGCCAAGGGTCACCTTCTTCCCCTTGTCTTTCAGATGGGTAACACTCCATCTGGCACAGGCACTCATGCACTACAATTCCTTTGACTGGCAAATCCTGGGGGGAAATGCCTAATATTTTCTGTACTCAGGTTTGGCCCAAATACTAGTTGAAGGACAGAGAAATAACCTTTATTTGTTTTTTTTTTTTTTTTTTTTTTTTTTTTTGTGGTGCTGGGGATTGAATCCAGGGCCTTGTGCTTGCGAGGCAAGCACTTTACCAACTGACCTATATCCCCAGCCCAAAAGATAACTATTGAGGGAAGCGTAAACTATAACTTCATCTTGCAGCCAGACTCACATGAGCAATTACCCAAACCAGCTTGAGACCAAAGGAAGGGGAAAAAATGTCAAGTTTAAATCCAAATCACTATGGCACTTTCTCATATTCTCAGGTCCTATTCTCTCTGTAAGTTTCAGAAAGGGAGACAGAAGAAAATAAGGATATAAAGGAGCTACTCCAATAAAAATCAATATGTCTAGGGTAATAAAAAGTGTCTCTGGGTGCACAGATTTTGCATATGCCAGATTGTCCAATGCCTCTCCTGGGAAGACATTTATTATATAAATTAAATCTACAGATAACATTCATAAGGATTGTTTCAAAATATACTTTTAAGAAGGAGTATAAAACTAGAAAAAAACAATAAAATAAAGTTATAGGTATGGAAATAAATTTTAATGTGAAAAATTAGAAGGTAAGCCAGGCACAGTGGCACACATCTGTAATTCCAGCAGCTCAGGAGGCTGAGGCTGGAGGATCAGGAGTCCAAATCCAGCCTCAGCAAGAACAAGGCACTAAGCAACTCAATGAGACCCTGTCTCTAAATAAAATACAAAATAGGACTGGGGATGTGGCTCAGTGGTTGAGTGCCCCTGAGTTCAATCCCTGGTACCCTTCACCACCACCCCCGCCATCCCAAAAAAAAATAGAAGTTAAGAGAAATGTTTCTCAATGAGAAAATATTTTTGTATGGTAAAGTAATATTCTTGTTCTAAGATACAAGATTAAAGAGGACAAAACTAAGGATGTAAACAAGTTGTAGAATGTCTAAGTTGCAGAAGATTTAGGGAAGGTAAATCTCTAAAAGGTTTCATATATGATTAAATTGACTATAATTAGCACCATCATTAAAGTTATTCTACTTTTAATGTACTGATAGGAAGCAAAGTCTGAGCATTGATGTGCTCTTATCTATCATGTTGATTTTCTTGTATCTGTTAGGTTTTATTATTCAGGGGACTGATCTTAAAGGAATGAGGATTTGTACAACTCTGGCTAAACAAACAACTGTTATTTTAGGTTATTCCCCTACACTATAAATACTAAATTTTTCTTTAAAGGTTAAACTTGGTTAATATAAGGACATCAGTGTAATTGTGATGCTGTTACTGGCTTCTTTGTATATTAGATGTATTCATGTCCTCCAAGTAAAATACGAAGTTTAGGAGAGCACATTACCATGCTGTTGTTCTCCAAACTAAAGTTGTCTCTAGCAGTAGTCTCCTTCAGACTTATATAAAAATAACAAATTTAGTTGGAGATTTATTTATGTCATTTAATATTTTGTAGTTGAATAAAAATAGGCTGTTGGGGCTGGGGATATAGCTCAGTTGATAGAGTGCCTGCCTCGCAAGCACAAGGTTCAATCCCCAGCACAGCAAAAAAATAAAAAATAAATAAGTTGTCATCAATAAGTGATATATATAAAATTATGTGTCACTCTTTACACTGGGATGGAAATTTAAATGTATTTTTAGAAGGTAATAAGAAGAATCTGATTTATTTAAAGGTGGACAATGTGGAACATGAAAACATTTTGCCACTTTTCCATACACAAAAAAAAGTTAAGATCTCTTAGTTTTTGTTTTATTCATATTTCAGATGTAATGCTTGTATTGTGTTATTTGTCAAAAGCCCCACCTTACCTAATTTCTGCCTCCATGTTAGGATGGCTCCAAAGTAAGCTAGACTTAAGATCCTTCAAAGTTATGTTCACAAGATAGACTTTTGTTGTAAAGATTATTGTGATCTCAAAATAACCAAGGGATAAAATACAAAACTAAGTAAAGATTTGGGTAAATTATAAAAGATATATAACATTATAAGAGAGTTTTAAAAGAAAGTAAAACTGCAAAGTGTCTCATATGTGATTAGGCTGACGAATTTATATACCAAAGATGTATTGGTGTTATTATAGAAGTTACATTTCTTGGTTCAAATCTATTATACAAACTGAATATGGTTTTGGTCTTGTTAATTTCACTTTGTATTTTCCTTATAAATCTTTTTAACTTTTGTCTGCTAGTGCTTTAAAGACATTTTCCTTCTAACAAAAAAATCATGTATTCATTTTGAAATAAGTCATCATCTATAGGACAAACAAAATAAAAGCATGATTTCCAGTACTAATACTACCCCAGTTAAAAGGAAGGGATAAATAACTATAAAGTTGTAGACATTAAAGTTAAAACCCAGTACTCTTACTTTAAGACTGGTGAAACTAGCTTGCTGGATGTTTAAAACCAAAACCAAAGGCACGGAAATGAGAAGACCAGGGAAAAATAGTCACCATTTTGCCCTCTGAGGTCAGCAAGGACCCAAGGAACTGGGGACTTCTCTAAGGGCCTTCCCTATCACTCTGCTGAGTCAATTGATCTCCCAATCAGGAGGATCAAAGGGACCCTGGAGAACAGGAAGCCAACCAGTGCACATTCTGCAAAGAGGAGGGTCATTGGAGAGGAAAATGTTCCTGATGCTTCCCAGGGGAAGCACCATGAGATCAGCAAACTGTGACCCATTCTGGTAGATAGCACTAGAGAAGCTAAGAGTCTTCTCACAAGTTCCCAAAGTGACACCGTGAGGAATCTGAGCTGACTTTCAGTAATGGATAGGAAGGAACAAGGTCAATTTTGACCAACTTGGTCTTGAAATACCTGGCAGGAGAGTATAACCAAAGTAGAGTCCAACATGGACATTTAAAAAAAAAGTTATTTTAATGTAACTAGAAATGTACATTTGTGTCCGTCCTCTGAAAATAAGTAAAACTGGAAAGTTACAAAACGTTTTTACAGGAGTGCCTAATGCACAAGTTTGTTCTGAGTAAATTTGAGACCTGTTTTTGTTTTTTTTTTCCTGGTATGATTACTACAAACTGCTGCTCAGAGTCACCTTCTAGAATTTACAATTCATCACTTCCAACCTGGAGACTTTATTTTAATCAAGACCTGGAGGGAGGACAATCTTCAACTAAGCTGGAAAGGACCTTACCAAGTACTCCTGATCACTAGGATGGCTGGCCAAATGGCTAAAAAGGGGAGAACTCATTACTAGGGGTGATTTCCACCTCAAAAAGTGAATGTCTAGGAAAGATGGCAATACCAAAAGGTGCAATAAAAATGAAACCAAAAAGTATAAAAAGAAAAAGGGGGTTGTGAGAAATAAAAAGTCTGGTGGTGCATTTTTAGAATATAGTGTTCAACCTTAATTGGATCCAATTGTAGCCATTTTTATTATAGTCCTTTCCTTTTGCCCTCTTGAATTTTAAAATTAGCCAATCACATAGAATATACCCCTGAGCTCCTCCAATCACAGCAAAGGGCAAGGCAATGGGCATCGCTGAGTGAGGTTTGTAAGCAGGCAGACTGCCCATCCAGGCACACTTGCTAGCCAGGTTCTGGTTGCATGCCCTTTTGTCATAAGTAAAGGCTTGCCTTGCCCATGGACTTTTTTTTTTATTTAATTAGTTGTTGATGAACCTTTATTTATTTGTATGTGGTGCTGAGAATCAAACCCAGTGCCTCACACATGCTAGGCAAGCACTCTACACTGAGCTATGACCCCAGCCCCTTGCCCACTGACTTTTAACCACACATTTGATTTCTTGCAGCACCTCATTATTTCTAAGAGAAACTCAAGCAGATTAAGATATCTGGGGAGCTGGAAAATACTGATACCTCTATTCAAACTTAATTATACCCTCATCCAAGTATTGGACCAAACAAAAAAAAAGGTTGTGGAAACGTCAATATTATTGAATTGACAAATATCTAAAGGGGCTTGAAAACCTTTCATTTGTATTGAAGTTACACACAGAGACACACACATACAATTTTACAAATTTTGTTTTATTACAAATTGAATTTATACCATGAGCTGTCAAACTAGGGCTTACAATCCAAATCTAGCTCACCAAGTTTTTGTAATAAAATTTTATTGGAACAGGACTGTACGACTTCACTTTTTGTCACTATAATGAAATATCTGAGACAGTTAAATTATAAAGAGTAAAAAAACTTGTTTTAGCTAATAGTTTTCAGTCCATGATCAATTGGTTCTGTTACTTTGGGCCTGTTGAAGGCAGTACATCATGGCAGGAGCTTGTGGCAGAGCAAAACCACTCACCTCATGGCCAAGAATCAAAGAAAGAAAGAAAGAAGAGGAGACTGGGGTCCCAGAATATCCTTTGAGGGCACACTCCCAAAGACATATGGACCTCCCACCAGGCCCTGCCCCCTAAAGGTTCAACTATCTACCAATAATACTTCTCTGGGAAGAAAGCCTTTAAAACATGAGCATTTGAGGGGCATTTAAAATTCAAAATATAGAAAGGACCATATCCACTTATTTACATTTTGAATGTGAGTCAATAAGGAAGCCAGAGGAGCAGGAAGTGATGGTGAGAAGGTACATGTGAGGTGAAGATCTCTGAATGAAGAAGCCAAGGAAGACATCAGAAGAATGGGAGAAGGGATTAAGGGTGCACAGGGCCTATTGCTTCACATGTGGTCACTGCACAATGCATAGGTTGTCCTCCCTTTTTAAATATGCTACACAGAATTGAGAAAATGTTCCAAGTATGGCCTGATTGGTCAAGAGTAAAGGAGAGTTCTTGGAAACAAGCCCCACCAATGGAATGGCTGAGCTGTCTAAGGAATTGCGTTCAGGAAAGACCACCAAAATGTCAGGAGATGGATAATCCGCTGATCAGCCACCACCTTGTGGACAGTGATGGCAGCCTCGCAGAAGCCCCCAGCGAGGCCTCCAAAGTGGGCATCCTGGGCAGTGGGGACTTCCCCCGCTCCCTGGCTACAGGCCTTGTAGGCTCTGGCTTCAGCATGGTGGTGGGAAGCTCTAACCCCAGACGCACAGCCGGGCTGTTCCCTTCCTCAGCCCAAGTGACTTTGAGGGAGGAGGCAGTGGGCTCCCTGGAAGTCATCTTCGTGGATGTGTTCTGGGAGTACTACTCTTTGTTGTGTAGTCTCAGTGACCAGCTAGCTGGCAAGATCCTGGTGGGTGTGAGCAATCCCATGGAGCAGGAGCACCTTCGGCATCGTGAGTCCAATGCTGAATACCTGGCCTCTCTCTTCTCTCTCTTCCCCACCTGCATGGGGGTCAAGGCCTTCAATGTCATCTCCGCCTGGACCCTGCAGGCTGGCCCCAGGGATGAAAATAGGCAAGTGCCCATCAGCAGTGACCAGCCAGAAGCCAAGCATGCCATCTTGCAGATGGTGCACGCCATGGGCTTCATGCCCGTGGACATGGGATCCCTGGCATCAGCCCGGGAGGTGGAGGCCATGCCCCTGCACCTCCTCCGGGGCTGGAAGGTGCCCACCCTCCTGGCCCTGGGGCTCTTCATCTGCTTCTACGCCTGCAACTTCATCCGCAATGTGCTGCACCCCTACGTGCAGGAGGGCAAGAACAAGTTCTACAAGCTGCCCGTGTCCGTGGTCAACACCACACTACCGTGTGTGGCCTACGTGCTGCTGTCCCTGGGGTACCTGCCCAGCGTGCTAGCAGCGGCCCTGCAGCTGCGGCGCGGCACCAAATACCACTGCTTCCCAGACTGGCTGGACCACTGGCTGCAGCTCCTCAAGCAGATCGGGCTGCTCAACTTCTGCGCGGCTCTGCAGGCCGTCTACAGCCTCTGTCTGCCTCTGCTCCGCCTCCCACCGCTACGAACTGGTCAACCTGGCTGTCAAGTAGGTGGCCAAAAGCCACCTCTGGGTGGAGGAGGAAGTCTGGCGAATGGAGATCTACGTCTCCCTGGGAGTGCTGGCCCTTGGCACACTGTCCCTGCTGGCCATCACCTCTCTGCCATCCATCGCAAACTCACTCAACTGGAGGGAGTTCAGCTTTGTACAGTCCACGCTGGGCTTTGTGGCCCTGGTGCTGAGCACGCTGCGCACGCGCACCTATGGCTGGACCCACGCCTTCGAGGAAAGCAGCTACGAGTTCTACCTGCCGCCCACCTTCACGCTCACGCTGCTGGTCCCCTGCGTCATCATCCTGGCCAAAGGCCTGTTCCTCCTACCCTGTTTCAGTTGCAGACTTGCCAAGATCCGCAGGGGCTGGGAGAAGGACGGCGCCGTCAAGTTCATGCTACCGACAGACCACATCCTGGCGGAGAAAACGAGCCACGTGTGAGGTGCCCGTGCCGGGCTTCTAGGCGCTGGCGGGTCGGCAGCCTGAGCCCTGTTGGGTTTTCTATTTTTGGACCGTGTGGAGTGGAATATTTATGCACAAGTGGGTGGTCTGAGGTTCAACTTCTTGGGACGCAAATGTACACAGTAATATTCAGAATGCCACGCATGTGCGCGTGGGATATATATGTACGTTTATTTCACATATATAACAGGATTCGCCATTATACTTAGCTTTAAATAATTGGGTCCCTGAGATTTCAACTTGTAGATAAAGGCAAGTACCAGATGTTAAACAGCTAGACCATGCTATCGTGACCTTTTCAGAGATATACACACTTTTTGTACAGAAGACGCTTTGGCCTTAGTGAGTGCGTTCCTTTACCCTCCCCCTCATGTCCCTTCAGCTGCTCTCCCAGGG
>JAJEJO010001421.1:392502-429268 GCA_020662805.1 Glaucomys volans
TCATAGGGCGAATGAGGCACATGAATCCATTCGTTGCTTTGAGACTGGGTCTCACCATGTGGCCCAGGCTGTCCAATGTGCACATGTGAAACATAGAGGAAACAAGAGATTGAATGTGAATTTCAAAGATTTGGAGAGCAAATAAGTAGGAAAAGAACTCATAGAACTCATAGAGAGGACGTGGAGATAACTTACCTTTCCATGTGAATCCATTCATAAATATTTCCTGAGCACCTACTATGTGTCCCCTACTGCACTAAACACTGTGGGGCTGTCAACCAGATACAGGATATACTCTCTAGCCTAACAGAGGCCACAGTCAAGTTGGAGAACTCAAACACACATGTAGTGTGACTGAGTAAATACTGTCAGGGGAGGGAGCTTTAGTGATGGATGAGAAGCACAGTTGAAATAGTCTCCTATTGGCTTTTCAAATATTATACTTCAACCCCTTCCAAAAAGCATACCAGAGTGAATATCCTGGATGTCTCGTGTCAAAACATTGCTTTCTTACAGCTTCTTCATCTTTGTGTAGCCCAAGAGGAGAGATGGGGAGAAAGCAGAGGGGACAGGGCCACATGGGGAGAGAAGAGCTCAGTGGTTGAGTGCAGAGACTTTGGAGTCATCTGGAGTCAAGCCCCTGGTTGTTATGACAACTATGTGAAAAGTGAAAAAAGTGCCCAGACAAACCACTCCAGACACGGGAACTCACGCAAGAGGTTTTTATTAGGCAGACAAACAGTGTCTGCCCTGAAGAGAAAGAGAAAGAGAGAGAGAACATGGTCAGGGAGCTTCTTTTAAGCTCTCGGAACATCCTTCCCGGGCAAATCACGGTAGGGCCATTTGTTGAAAGTTGAATTTTGATAGGCTAGGGATCAGCCAATGGCTGGCAAGGACAGGCTGATGAATGGACCAATGGCTGGCGATGACTGGCTGACCAACAGACCAATGGTGGACTAGCTGCAGGGAAGGGGCGGGGGAGCTGTCATTCCCCCTTGCCTTACCCACAGGTGTTTCCTGTGCCCAACCCATGGGAGGGAGCCCCGCGAGGTTGGACAGTGGCTAGTAGACACCCCGAGGCCTGAGGCAAGAGCTGGACTGCAGGGTAAACCCAGTGCCTGCCTGCTGCCTGCCGTGGGGAGCTGACAGAGCCACCATTGCAGCTTTTTATATTACCATGTGTCTTTGGGCAAGTAACTTAACCTCTCTGTGCTAGCTTCCCCATTAGGTTGCGGTCAGGATTAAGAGGGCTTGATTCCTGTAAAGTCCCCAGACCAGAGCCTGGACATCAGTGAACTGTTCTTATTGAGTAGTAATAATCCTCTTAAAATGAGTATTGTTAGAAATACCAGGTGCCACAAGAAATCAAACGTGGGCCCGGGTGTGGGTGGGCAAGGCAAATCTTTACTTCTGAGAAGGGCACGCTATAAAACCTGGTAGCAAGCAGGCCTGGGCAGGTAGTCTGCCTGTTTATATACCTCACTCAGCGGTGCCCTTCGCTATGATTGGAGGAGCTCAGGGGTACAATCTATGTGTTTGGCTGTAGCCTGGAACCAAGGCTGGCGGGGGTGGGGGGAGATTGCAATGGGAGGAGGTTGGGATCCATTGTAGAGTACAACCCAGGGACACTTAATTTGACACCTGAGCCCAGAGCAAGGAAACCAGTGATTTTACTACCTTTGAACGCTTTCATCTGATGAATGGACCACTATTGTTAAGCCCCAGGCACCTGCCTTTGCTTATGAAGGAAGATTTCTAGAACACGAGAGCTATGGTGCAAATCCTCCATCGGGTCTCACCCCAAGAAAGCTGGTTTAATTGATCTGAGGTGTTACCCACTACTAGCAGCTTGTTGTTTTTTTGTTTGTTTTTATTTTTTCCACATTTTTAAATTGGTGCATTATGGTTGTACCTAATGGGATCTATTGTCACTTAGTCCTACATGCTTACAATATAGCAATGTAATTTGGCTAGCACTTTCCCTTTTTTCCCTTCTTCCCTCCCCCTGCTCCCTTTCCTCTACTCTAACTGATCTCCCTTCAATTTTCATGAGACCCCTGACCTTTCCTTTCCTTTTTCCTTTCTGGCTTCCACATATGAGGAAAACATGCTACCCTTGACCTTGTGAGTCTGGCTCATTTCGTTTAACATAATGGTCTCATATTCCATCCATTTTCCTACAAATGACAAAATTTCATTTTTCTTTCAAACTCCATTGTGTATCTATAGCACATTTTCTTTATTCATTCATTCATTGAAGACACCTGGACTGGTTCCATAGTTTAACTATTTTTAATTGAGCTGCTATAAACTTGGGAATGCATACATCACTATAGTGTGCTGACTTTAATTCTTCAAGATAAATACTGAGGAGTGGAATAGCTGGGTCATACGGTGATTCCATACCTAGTCCTTTGAGGAACCTCCATACTGATTTCCACAGAGATTGTACTAATTTACAATCCACCTGAGGAAGATGTAGAAGGGCTTTGGCCTCCAGGGCAAAATGGTGAGTGAGGAGATCATGGGCAGGTCCCCAAACAAAGGAGCATGGAGAGGGTCTTCTAATGAGGGCAACTTCCTAGTTGAGGAAAATATGTATGGATACAAGCTGGGAACCCAATCAGACACTTCTGCACTTATGTCCCTAAGTGGGGGATCCAATAGAAAAATTAAAACAGATGCATGGACAGGGGGCACCAATCAATAATAGTGAGAAGAGTGCGGACAGAGGAGGACATAAGGAAAGGAGATAATTCCAGAAACCATAAAAAGAACAAGCCAAAACTCCCCCACTGGATTCCCAGCTCTGGGGCAATCTTCTATTTGGAGAAGTCTGTCTCTGTCACTTTTGCAATAAACCCACTGCTTGCTTGCCATCTCTGTCCTGTTCTTCAATTCTTTGCTGAACAGAGACAATGAACCCAATACCCGGGTCGGTAATACACCCACAGTGTAAGTGCTCCTTTTTCTCCACATCCTCTCCAGCACTTTTTCTTGTTTGTATTCTTGACCATCAGCAGTTTTTAAAGCCCAGTCCTCCTTCCCAGGTGATGATAATGGACCTCCAAGTTTAGGAACCATGCACAGAAAAACATTTCCCCTGCTGCTTAGGGCAGTCTCTGAACACAGAAGTGATAAATGAGGGTGGGGAGTCCTTGTTCTTACTGTAAACACTTACCCCGACTTGAGAGAAGGAAAATGCCATTCGAGGAGCAGATCTTGGTTGATCCATTTCCAGATCCATTCAGCATTCTTTATGAAGACGCAGGTGCTTGGGCGTCCACCAGGACAAAGGTCTGGAGCAGCTGTGTTCACTCTAACAGATCACGAATGGGAGCCACATGGGAAACTCTAAATGTCCCAGTAGGCACAGTGAAAGAGTAAAAAGAAGGAAGTGAAATTAAAACTTTAATAATATATTTTATTTATCTCAATATATATAAAATACAATTTTTATGTCATCAGATATAAAAATTATTAATAATTTTCCATTCTTTCTTGTAGTAACTCTTCAAAATGTGATGTGTTATTTATACCTACAGCACATTTTGGTTTTGAATAGCCACATTTCCCACACTTAGTGGTCACATGTGGCTAGTGACTGTTATTCCATTATTCTATTGTGGTAACATGGCTTAGCAGTTAATACTGATGAATGCCACCATGCTGGTGTGGCCATGGTGGCATTCATCAGTATTAACTGCTAAGCCATGTTACCACAAAATAAATTTATTTTTGTTTGGCAGCATATTATGATATTGGGGCCCAGAAAATGTAACATTTTTTTTTTCTTTTGTAATCCCAGCAAGCCCTGTCAGGTCACAAATACTCCCATCTCAGTAAATGTGGAAAAGTGATTCTGACTTCCTGTTGCATTCAGCCATTTAGTCATGTAGAATAATGTTCCAAATGGGGGTATTCACCTGGAATTCTGTGGGCCACTGAGTTACAAACAGTGCTTGGAATTGCTCACTGTTTAATCAGAAATATTTAATATTTAATTCTTTGTTAAGGTTTAGATAAATCAGGTGTCTCACGAAAACTCATGTGTGAGACACTACAAGAAAGTTTAGAGATGAAGTGATTGAGTTATGAGTGTTTTAACCTAATCAACACATTAATCCCTGGTAGGGATTAACTGGGTGGTAATTGTAGGCAGGTGGGGTGTGACTGGAGGAGATGGGTCACTGGGGGCATGCTTTTGGGGTGTAAATTTTGTTCTTAGTGAATGGAGTTCTTTCTCTGTGCATCCTGGTATGATGTCTTAAGTTGTTTTCCTCTGCCATGCCCTTCTACCATGATGTTCTTCCTCACCTCTGGCCCAGAGCAATGTACTTGGCCAACTATGGACCTCTAAAACCATGAGCACCAAATAAAATTTTCCTCCTCTAAAATTATTCTTGTCAGGTCTTTTGATCAGAGCAATAAAAAAGCTGAATAAAATACTCATTTAAAGAATGAATTTCAAAATGATAAAAATGAAATCAAATCTGATCAAATCTTACCACTCTTCTCACCACTTGCTTCTACTCTATGAGAGATCTTGATTTCTTTCCTTTATTCCACATTTTTTATTGGTGCATTATAATTGCACATAACAGTGGGATTCATTGTTACATATTCATACATGTCCATAACATAACAACATAATTTGGTAAATAACATTCCCCGGTAGAGATCTTCTCTCCACTACATAATACTACCTTCTAATGTTTGACTTGTATAAACTCTGGGAGATTGCCATAGTGCAGGAGTAAGGAGACTGGAAAGACTACCTGCTGTGCTGGAGAGAGGTGCCCTTGTCTGTGCCAGTGCCAAGAAGGAGGTTGGAGGTTCTCCCTCCAGAACTCACACTGCACTCTAGACATAACGTGATTACCAGCTAGGAGCCTAAAGTGTGATGTGCCAAATGTTTTCATTTGAGCAAGTTTTATTGCATATCTGCTATGTGCCTAGAACTAAGAATTCAGCAGTGAACATATTGAATGTGGTCCTTATAATACCACTCCCCTATCCTTTTACTGCAGCTATTCCTCCCCCTCCCATCTTAACATCCTAGCCAACCATTGGTCTACTCATCAGCCTGTGAACATTCTTGGCAGCCATTGGCCTGATTCCTAGCCCACGAACTTCCTCATCAGCAATTGGCCTGATTGTCGTTAGCCTGCAAAAATTCGACTACTTAAGAGAAGCTCCCCTACCATTCACTCTCTCTCTTTCTCTTCAGGGCAGACTCTCTGCTCATCTGCCTAATAAAATCTCTTGTGTGAGTTCCCATGTCCACAGTGATTTTTCTGGGGACTTTTTATTGGTGCCATGACTCGGATGGGCTCTTCTACTGTCACTTAGGTGAGTGGAATCCCATGTGAAGCCCCAGACACCACCATCCCCGGACGCTGGTCTCACCTCCCATTCGCCCAGAAACTTAGTTCCACATCCACCACTGGCTTCAGATTGGTGAGTTTTCCCCTAGGTCAATTTAAACACTCCTCTGCTGACCTGAGACATGACTGTTGATTGTTCGGCACCCTCGTGGTGGCTGAGGAGTGGGGTTCCCCCAGTCATGACTTTTACAGTTACAGCTGGCCCCCTTAGTTGACCTTATTGACAGGTGGGTCCCCAATCTTTATGGTGGAGGCTCCTCTTTGCTCTCTCTCTCAAAAATTCTGACATCAGGTCCTCAACTCTCAGCTTTTACCCAGGACACATTGATGGTCAGGTGACAACCACCATCACTGTGCTGCCTTCTTGTCTCCAACTAACTAGTCTATGACCTCAGGACGCCTTGGACACTGACTTGGCTGTTTCTCAGTCTCCACCATGGGATCTAGGTCTTCCATTTCAGCAGATTCATGCTTGGGACATTTACTAGAAAATCTTAAATCCCTTCACCTGATCTCTGACCTAGAGGTATCAAAACTTACTTGTGTAATATTTGGCCACAGTAGCCTTTAGATAATCAATCAGAATGGCACCCTGAACCCCAGTATTTTACAGGACTTATACATCTTCTGTGAGCAAGCGGACAAGTGGAAAGAGATTCTTTATCTTCAAGACTTTTCTTTCTTGCTCACTAAACTTGATCTTTGCTCTTCCTGCAAATCTGAACACCTCCTTTTGGCTACTTCTCCCCCTCCTAATCCCTCCTCCTCCTCCAACTTTGACCCACCCCCATACCAGTCCCCTGTGGCGGAGGCCCCTCCAGCCCCTGCTTCTCCATCTCCTTTGCCCTATTCAGTTTCTGCTTTCACTCCCCCACTCAGCCTACCCAGTCCTCCTGGACTCGGTCCTGCACAGATGTTCTAGCAGGTGTGGAGGGAGTCCATGTTCCTTTCTCACTGTCCAGTCTTTCCCAGATAGAAAGGTGGCTAGGCTCCTTCACCTCCAACTCTGCAAACTTCATCAAGGAATTTCAGTATCTTACCCAGTCTTATGACCTTACTTGGTATGACATTTATATGATCATGTCCAACACCTTGACCCTTGAGGAGCGCAAAAGAGTCTGGGAACAAGCACACAATTATGCAGATGAGGTTCACCAATCAACCCTGACTCACCCCACTGGGGCTGAAGTAATACCAGATAGGGAGCCCAATGGGACTATATAACATGGGGACTGGGCATTTGCGGTGGGACGAGTTCCAAACCTGCATCCTTGCATGTCTCTGAAAGGCCTCCATTAACCCATTAATTATGACAAACTTTTTTTTTTTTTGCAGTGCTGGGGATTTGAACCCAGGGCCTTGTACTTGCAAGGCAGGCATTCTGTCAACTGAGCTATATCCCCAGCCCAATTATGATAAACTTTAGGAAGTAATACAAAACTGAAAACCCATCCACCTTTCTGAGTCACCTCACAGAAGCCATGCTCAAATGTACTAATCAGGACCCTGAAACCCCAGAGGATGACAGCTACTCATGACATATTATTTTTCCCAAAGCTACCCAGACATAAAGGCTAAATTGAGGTGGTTGGACAGGTGGCCTCTCACCCCACAGCCAGGTTCTAGTGGTGTCATTCCCTGAGGTGGAAGGGAAGAAAAAAAAAAACTAAACTAAAATACCTAATGCTAGCCAAAGCCTTTCAGCCAGCTAGATCTGCCCAGCCAGCCACTACTAGGGGCACCCTCACTCCCAGAAGGCCTCCAGGCCCATGCTTCAAGGGCAAAAAAAGAGGGTCACTGGGCACCAGCCTGCTCCAACCCCTGGCAGCCCCCAGGTCCTTGTCCAAAATGCCACCAACTGGGACACTGGGCAGTGGATTTCCCTGGTGCTCAGAGAAGTGCCAGGCCACCCCCACCCCCTTCTCCCAGTGACTTACTGGGATTGGCAGTGGATAACTAAAGGGGCCTGGGACTTCTACACCCAACGACCATCATTGCTCAGGAGTCCCAGGTGACACTTACGATGGTAGGCAGGCAGCTCCCTTTCCTTATAGATACTGGAGCCACCTTTTCAGTGCTGTGGGAGTTTTGGGGACCCACTTCCCCGCCAAATCCTCTATTGTCGGGGTAGAGGGAAAACCATACCACCCCCTACAAACCCCTCCAATAAGTAAGTTGTCATATTGGACAAACCTGCTTCACTCATTCCTTTTTGATAATTCCTGTGTCCCTTTTCCCTCCTGGGAAGGGGCATCCTAACCAAATTGGGTGCCTCTATTTCCTTCTCACCCACCATGCTCTTCCATTGAGACTCTTCTGCTATTCCTCTCCTTATGACTCTGCAGGAATATACAACTCAACCTGAGTCTTCATATCCCCTTCCTCCCTCCCTTGCTGACCCCAAGGTCTGGGACACCCACAGACCCTCTGTAGCCACAGGCTCACCTGTACTCATTCGCCTGAAGGACCCAACATCCTACCCAGCCCAGGCCTGATATCCCCTTCCCCAAAGGAGCCTCTTAGGACTTCAACCACTCATCAGGATTAAAGGCAGAAAGACCTTCTGCACCCTGCCAACTCACCTTATAACACTCCCATCCTGGTTGTTGAAAAACCTGATGGATCTTACCATTTGGTGCAAGATCTCCACGTCATCAACTTAGCAGTTGTCCCCATCTTCCCCATTGTGCCCAATCCCTACAACTTGCTTTCCTCTATCCCCTCCTCCACCACATACTTCTCTGTGTTGGATTTGAAGGACACCTTTTTCACTGTCCCTCTTCATTGACTCGCAGGATCTCTTTGCCTTCACCTGGACTGACCCTCTCACTCAAGTTTCTTCTCAGCTAACTTGGACAGTTCTCCCACAGGGATTTCAGGACAGCCCTCACTTCTTTGGCCAAACACTGTCTCATGATCTTGCTTCTCTTTCGTTTTCTCCTTTCTCTTACAGTAAGTTGATGATCTTCTTCTATGTAGTCCCTCTATCGAGGACTCCCAAGGAGACACTATTAAGCTTCTAAATTTTCTGGCTGACAGAGGGTATAGGGTCTCTCCAGCAAAGGTGCAGCTTTCCCAACCTCAGGTTATTTGCTTAGGAGTCAGTCCCTCACTTGGATTTAAGGCCATCACTGTAGAGAGAAAAGCATTGTTGCAGAACATGCCCACTCCATCCATCAAGGAAGAAATCCTTTCCTTTCTAGGGCTAGCAGGATATCTATGATCCTGGATCCCAAATTTTTCCATCCTGGCAGCTCCCTTGTATGAGGTTTCAATGGGCATTCCCACTGAACCTCTCCTCAACCCAGTGGAAGCCCCTTTCCAGACCCTAAGGAAAGCCCTTCTTCAAGCCCCAGCCCTACACCTCCCTGACATCACCAGACCATTATACCTGTTTGTCTCTGAGAAAAGTGGATTCGCTCTGGGGGGTCTTAGGGCACATGTTTGGTCCCACCTTTGGCCCAGTGGCATACCTATCAAAAAGGCTAGATCCCACCATAAGAGGCTGGGCACCATGTCTCAGGGTATTGGCTGCAGCATTTGTACTAACCCAGGAATCAAAAAAATTTCCTTTAGGGCTCCCACTGACGTGCTCTCACCTTATCATCTGTCCAAGCTTCTTACTTATAAGGGTCTGCAAACTCTACCACCCTGTTGGGTGTTAGCTTTGCAAACTGCTCTTACTGAGGACTCTTCCATTTCCTTTAAGACATGCCCTCCTTTAAGACCAGCCACCCTCTTACCCACGTGTTCCATGCAACATACATGCTTCAGCAACCCATAGCTGCCTTGAGATTCTGGAATAGTTACTCCCCTGCCTTTCCAATGTTCAGGAGGGGACCTTACACAACCCTACTTTCATATGGTTCACTAATGGGAGCGCTTTCCTCCATGAAGGGACCTGACAGGCTGGACGTGCCATTGGCTCCCTGGAAAAGGTTGTAAGTCAGGACCATTACCTAGCAACACCACCAACCAACAGTCAGAACTAATTGCCCTCACCTGTGCATTCACCCTCTCAAAGGAGAATCCCTCACAATCTACACTGACTCCAAGAACGCTTTTCACATTATCCTTTCCCATGCTGCTATTTGGAAAGAGAAGGGCCTTCTTACCACAAAAGGGAACTCCATCACCAACTCCAGCTACATCCTAAACCTCCTTGAGGCCCTTCATCTCCCAGCAACCATAGGCCTTGCACATTGCTAAGCCCATCAGACAGACCAATCATTCATCTCTTCAGGCATCTCTGATGTTGAATACCCTTAACTGTCCATAGCCCACATCATAGACAACAAGAGACATTAGCTTACTTTCCCCAATTTCGCCCTCTTTCAGCAAGAAGTAGCTTGGTGATGTCTTCACCCATTTTTTCCATAGAAATGGAATGTAAAAATTGACAGTGGGGAAATGTAACAGTGGCCCCCTTTATGGTTTGAATATAGCCCTTGCTGCTCTGCAACTGCAACTGATTTTTTTAATGGACATGTTTCTTTCTCTTCCTGTCTCCCTGCTCCTTCCTAATCTCTCCACTAATCTCTGGGGAAAGAGGATTACCTTTCTTCACCATCCTAGGCAGAGTTATCTGTCCTTGAGTACACACACACCACAGGAATGAAGTAATCCAGACTTTGGGGGATGGCACCAGAAGATCTCAGAAATGACTGCCTCCCAAATTAAGGAGTGAATTACAACTCCAAAGAATATGTGGAATGTAGCCTTGAGTCACCTCTTTAAAAGACCCCTGTTCCTGCTGATGGGGAGAATCACAGCCTCTGAGACAGGAGTTCCCAGTATTTCTCCTTTGCTAGCAAAGCAATAAAACTTTTTCCTTTTTCTCAAAAAACAAAACAAAACAAAACAAAAAACAAGCCAGGCACGGTGGTGCACGCCTGTAATCCCAGCACTTGGGAGGCTGAGGCAGGAGGATCGAGAGTTCAAAGCCAGCCTCAGCAACTTAGTGAGGCCCTAAGCAACTCAGTGAGACTCTGTCTCTAAATAAAATACAAAATAGGGCTGGGGATGTGACTCAGTGGCAGGGTGCCCTGGGTTCAATCCCCAGTACTAAAAAAATAACAAACAAAGGCTACATGCCACATGTTCTGTCTGGAGTTGTAATTCACTTGTTAATTTGGGAGATAGTCATTTCTAAAATCTACTGGTGCCATCCCCCAAATCTGGATTACTTAATTCCTGTGGTGGGTGTGTACTCAGGGACAGATAACTGCCTAGGATGGGGAAGAAAGGTAATCCTGTTTCCCCTGATATTAGGGAGGGAGAGAGCATAAAGGAACATGGCCTTTTAAAAATAAGCTGTAGTGGCAGAGAAGCAAGGGCTATATTCAAAGCATAAAGTGGACCACTGTTACAAGATGACATCACATCTTTGGTTTGTTGCAGAAATGACATAAGCAAAACACCTAAGAGATACCCATTTAAATAAATGGTCATTTTGGTTAGCCATGTCTTATACTCCCAAAGAACTTAAACTCTAGTTGGGAAGACAAGACCTTAAAATAGCAAATCAAGAATAAAAAGACAGTTTAAGATAACAAGATATAATGCATTATAAATTTTCTGAGATTTCAGAGAAGGTATAAACTTCATGCCTAGTTTCTTTTTCTTTTTTTTTAATATTTTTTTAGATGTTAATGGACCTTTATTTTCTTCATTTATTTATATGTGGTGCTGAGAATTAAACCCAGGGCCTCATGCATGCCAGGCAAGTGCTCTACCACTGAGCCACAACCCCAGCCCAGGCCTACTTTCTGTGACAAGTTTCCCAAATGTGTGATTTTTACATAACTGTTGTGTGTGTGTGTGTGTGTGTGTGTGTGTGCCCTCTAGAATTCCCTTTCCCTAGTTTCTGCTTTCTCTAAAGTTAGGTGCCTGAGAGAGACATCTCCTTTCTACCATATGAAGTTAAAATGAGAAGGCCCTGTCTATGAGAAAGCAAGCCCTCACTCAATGTTGAATCTGCCAGTGCCTTGATCATGGTCTTCTAGCCTCCAGAACTGTAAGAATTAAATTTCTGTTGTTCATAAGTTTTCCAGTCTTGGGTATTTTGTTATAGCAACCTCAACAGACGCAGAGAGCTGTTTTGTGTATTTTGACTTCTTATGGAAATATAACAAATACAGGGGCAGGGAAAGGCTCAATGAATTTTCATATACTGAAAATAGCCATGGGAACAATACCCAGACCAAGAGTTAAAAAATGTTACCTTCAGGAGATGGGTAGAGTGAGAGCAGGGGGCCAAGGGGGAAGGAGGAAGGGAGAGAAAGGGGAAGAACTAGGGAATAAATCTGACCAAACTATGCTAGGTGCATGTATGAATATACCACAATGCATTTCAACTTCACATATAACTATAATGCATAAAATAAAAATAATTACATAAATAAATAGAAGGAAGACCAACAAAGTAGAGGAAGGAGGTCAGGAGGAGGAAGGAGGAAAAGGAAGGGGATAGTACTGAGGATTGAAATGGAGCAAACTATGTGATGTGCATTTAGGGATATATCAAAATGAATCCCACTGTTATGTATATCCATAATGCACTAAAAAAACAAATTTAAAAAAAATTACCTTCAGATCTGTTCAGCTTTAGATGATACTGCCAAGCTGTATTACCAAGTGGATAAACATTAAGCACAAGATCAGCAGCAGCCTGGGAAGTTCCCTCCTCCCTAGACCTTGTTTGAAGTCCTGGACTACAATGACACCTACTGGTAGTTAGTGTCATCCTCTTGCATCAAAGTAGTGAAAACTTAGAATAAGGTTTTCGTTTTGTTTTGTTTTGAGTTAGGGAGGTTTCACTCTCTTGGCCTTACAGTCATTTGAATTTTTTTTTATATATATTTATATCATATAAATGGGGAGATAAGATCTCAGATGAGGAAAGAACAGGTATTAGAAATTCACAGAATGCCCAATAACATTCCCTTGACTAAGTGAGCAGCTAAGACTCATGGCAAATGTGACCAGAAGCTAAACTATGATTATTTTTAAATATTCTGTATTTCAAATTTTGGCCTGTATAAATTTTCCCAGTTCAAATGTATGTAAGTGCTACTGGTAATTCATTAGAAGAAGCCTACAATGTGCTAGTAATAAAGTAATTGTTAAGAACTCCATGAATAATATAAATACAGCTCCTCCCCACCGCCCCCAGAAGCTTACCATCTAGAAGACAGAATTATACAAGGTACACCTGTAATCCCAGAGACTCAGGAGGCTGAGACAGGAGAATTGCAAATTGGAGGCCAGCCTCAGCAACTTAGTGAGTCCCTAACCAATTTAGCGAGACCCTGTCTCAAAATTTTAAAATTAAAAAAGGTTTGGGGATGTGGTTCAGTAGTAAAGCACCCCTGGGTTAGATCCCCAGTACAAAATGTGTGTGTGTGTGTGTGTGTGTGTGTGTGCATGTAGTGACTATTAAGATAAATCTATGAATTATTGGGTAAAGGTATAGACTCAAGGTAGACCGCTGCTGGGGTTTGGATTCAAACTCCACTACTTAATAGCTTAAAGATGTTAAGCAAACTATTAAACAATTTTGTGTCTCGGTTTCTTCATCCATATATGGGGATAGTAACAGAACAGACCTCAATGGGTTTGTGAAGATTACACAATTGTAAACAAACTTCTTGTTAGCAACTGACACATAAATGCCATTTGAGGTTGTTGGCTAAGAACAATAATTTGTTATAGTCCCTCAGAGTTGTGGATTGAGTTAGTTTGGCTAGATGTGTCTCTCATGGGATTGGAGTCAGAGGCTGGCTAAGGCTGGAGTTTCCAAAAGGTTCCATCGGGAGGAATGTCCAAGATAGTGCGCTCACAAAGTTGGCAGTTAATATTTAGCTGTTGACAGGAGTGTAACTGGGTCTGTTCACTAGCACATCTATAAATCCTCCATATAGTTTGTGTTTGTCAACTGAATCCTGAGAGGGGGGGCTTTCAAAATGTGAACACTCCAAGAGGGCCAGGTGGAAATCATAGGGCTTCTTAGACCTAGTCTGAGGTCTAAAGTTCTGGAGTACCACTTCCACAACATTCCATTGGTCGCACAGAGCCAGCCCATATTCAATGTGGAATGTGATGGCATGAGGGCAGGAACATCAGGAGATAGGATCATTGGGAACTATTTTGGAGACTGACTACCACTACCACTAATTCACACACTAGAGTGGGATGTAGGATCACAGGCTGTAACTCACATCTATCAGCCAGCTAATCACTCTAGGACTTGATTTTCTCAACTACAAATTGAAGGGACGGGACTAGAGTGCTTTCTGGCTTTTTTTTGTGTGTGTGTGTGTGGTGCTGGGGATTGAACCCAGGGCCTTGTGCTTGCAAGGCAAGCACTCTACCAACTGAGCTATATCCCCAGCCCTCCTTCTGGCTTTTATTCTCCATCTTTTTCTAAAGTAACTGAGCATCTTTATATCTTGATACTCCTTTGTTTTTAGTCCATTTAAGAATATTCCCTACCAGGCATGGTGGCATACACCTGTAATCCCAGTGGCTGGGGAAGCTGAGGCAGGAGGATCAAGAGTTCAAAGCCAGCCTCAACAACTTAGCAAGACCCTAAATAAAAAATTAAAAAGGGCTGGGAGTGTGACTCAGTGGTTAAGTGCTCCTGGCTTCAATCCCCAGTACCAAAAAGAAAAAAGAAAGAAAAAAAGAATACTCCGTGTCTAACAAGAATATTGTTTATATTTATCAGATGCTAGCCGGGCGCGGTGGCGCACGCCTGTAATCCCAGCACTTGGGAGGCTGAGGCAGGAGGATCGCGAGTTCAAAGCCAGCCTCAGCAATTTAGCGAGGCCCTAAGCAACTCAGTGAGACCCTGTCTCTAAATAAAATACAAAATAGGGCTGGGGATGTGGTTCAGTGGCTGAGTGCCCCTGGGTTCAATCCCCAGTTCAAAAAAAAAAAAAAAATCAGATGCTGTCTATAAAAGCCTAATAAAATTTGTAGAAACATTAACAATTGGAATTGAAAATGTTCTTTATGAAACACTTTAAGTCACCTAATTTTGGCATGTGAGCCCTGTTAACTCATCTTACTAAGACAAGAACTGTGTCAGGAAAATAGCAGACAAGTTTTAGTAGGTGACCCCTTAATTTTTTTATTTTATTTTTTAATTTTTTTGGTGGTGCAGGGGTTGGAACCCAGGGGCTTGCCCATCCTAGGCAAGCACTCTACCACTGAGTTATATCTCTAGCCCATGACCCTGAAATCGTTATAATCAGAATTAATTTTAAAGTTCAGTGTACATGCCTACATCTGCAATTACAAGAATTTTGAGTGACTTTGAACTTTAGGATTTTGCTGCTTATATTTTAAATTTAAACTAACAAAATTAAAAAATTCACTGAAAACGTAAGCAGGGCTGGGAATGGTGGCACAGGCCTGTAATGCCAGCAGCTCAGGAGGCTGAGGCAGGAGGATCACAAATTTGAGGCCAGCCTGGGCAACTTCGTGAGGCCCTGTCTCACAGTAAAAAAAAAAAAAAAAAAAAAAAAAAAAGAGCTGGAGGCACTGCTCAGTGGTAGAGCACTCCTGGGTTCAATCCCCAGTACCAGGAAAAAAAAAAAAAAACTATAAGCAGGACTAGGAATATTTTGAAGTAATATACATAGTAGAGAACATAGCATTAAGTAACTGGCAAAAAAAAAATACTATTTTCAGAGACAGAAATATTTCCACAATTTGATAATGAATTCATTATATGAAATGGGAGGCTCCTGGAACATTCACTTGTTAGTCTTTATTCCACCAGGACAGATTCCCATCTTCTCACCCTGAGGTTTGTCTCTTCTTTCTGTGCAAGAGACAGCTAGTGGATCTTCTGTAACCAAGAAGATCACATTATTCTCAGCTTCTTGAAGCTTTATGGACAGAGGGCTACAGGTGTTTCTTCTAGGTCTGGCTATATCATTCACCAAAATTTTTTCTCTTAGCCGGGCATGGTAGTGCACGCCTATAATCCTAGCAGCTCAGGAGGCTGAGGCAGGAGGATCTCAAGTTTAAAGCGAGACTCAGCAAAGCAACTTAGTAAGCAACCTAGTGAGACTGTGTCTCAAAATGAAAAATAAACAGGGCTGGGGATGTGGCTCAGTGGTAAAACCACCCTGGGTTTAATCCTTGGTACCAAAAAAATATATATATTTTCCCTCTTTATTGATGCCATGTTCCCTAAGTTGAAGACATTGGAACGTTGAGTTGTTTTCCAGAATGCTTCTCTTAGGGCAGGCAAATACCACAATCATCACTTTCCTGTTTCTACTGGCCGCTGGGTCCAACATATGCTACTCTCTCTACACAAAGACTCTCTTTTCAGAATTTCAATGTCTCACATTGCATGTATTAGGACTATTCTACATCCTGCCATGAAACTTGTAAGGCTGTCCTTGTGTCCTTAGAATCCTACCTTGTAAGAAAGTTGTTTGCAAATTTTACTGTTAATGCTTGCAAAGAAATCCAGTGTTATGGTGGTTTTTGAAATTTAAACCAAAATAAACTTTAGTTTGGTTTAGTAAGCAGATCAGAGTTTTACAGGACTGCACCTCAGTAAACTGGGAATGTATAAGGAGCTGAGTCTACTTTCCTACTCCTAAGCTGATATGTGAAACCAAGAACTACAGTATAAACCTTTCAGGGTTTTACACACTTTATCGAGAGATAAATTGTCTTATTTGACCTTCTGAATCATTAACATGAGGGCACTTCACATAAACAGTAATACATTCTTTGGGCAATATATTTTCTTCACACACACACACACACAATAACACACCACTGAACTATAATTTCAAGTCCTAGCCCCACTTTTAAAAATATTTTAAAAAGTAAACTCTAGGGCTGGGGATATAGCTCAGCTGGTAGAGTGCCTGCCTTGCAAGCACAAGGCCCTGGGTTCAATCCCCAGCACCGCAAAAAAAAAAAAAAAAAAAGTAAACTCTATTTAGACACTCTCTGTGGTCCTCAATGGTGATTGAGGTGTTGGTATCACACATTCATTACCCGTACAGTAAAATTGGCTTATTACAAATAAGTACATGATTATACTTTCTGAGGCACTGCAACAATATCAGTCTTGCAGGAATTTTCCTTATTTGTCAACATCTCACAGTTTTACTTTGTGAGAGAGAATCCAGAAAGGATTTTACCAAGTTCAACAAGCTGTGAAGGCCACTTTTTTTTTTTCAAAGTAAAAAGAAATCATTTTAATATACATATTTTCACTTCTGTTAACTCACCACTGATTTTCACTATGCATGTATACCAGTCTAGTTTCATTTTTATTTTTGAACATGGAGTGATCATTAACAAGAGATGGTTGAGATGAACTGGGTATTCTAACTTCTATTTTTTATTTTTACTTATTTATTTATTTATACTGAAGATTGAACCCAGGGGCAATTTATCACTGAGCTATATCTCCAGTCTTTTTTTTTTTTTTCTTTCAGACAGGGTCTCCCTAAGTTATTGAGGGTGTACTCAAACTTGCCATGCTCCTGCCTCGGCCTCCAGAATGGCTGGGATTACAGGCCTGTGCCACCACACCTGGATGTGTGTTTTTGTATTTTGCTTTTTTTCAGGTACTAGGGATAGAACCCAGGGCCAAATGCTCTACCTCTGACCTACATCCCCAGCCCCTGGACTGTATAGTCCTTAACAGCACAAAATATCTTATCCTCAAAGAGCTTTATTAACTTGACCATCTTCATAGACCTCCAGAAAGCAGCTCAGCATGGGGAGTTTTTTCACTGAAATCTCTCATTTGGAAGTAGCAAAACAGATGGACTTTCTTAAGCCCATGGGTTGCTTGTATTTGCAAGTGATAAAGACTGAATAATGAGCAGATCTTTTGCAACAGTCTCACAAAATTGCTTCATTTTTTGAAAGTCAACCAAATCATGAAAACCTTCCTAATGGAGTAGTTTGTTCCAGGGTTCTTTCCATACTTAAGAAGGGAAATATTCATTCTTGTGCACCGATTTTTACTAGAAGTACTCTTATTGACAGCATTAGTTTTCCTCTCCAGCCATCCTTCTAGCATGAGGTGATTTATTGTAGTCTAGTCGAAAGCGTGAAGATGTCTACTCCCATAATCACAGTTGGAGACAGCCTTCTTGTTTCCTGCCAAATGGATCAGACCACACTCTTAACACTGTGGTTGTACATCTTAAACAATACTAGCTTGCTTTATGACTTGTTTCTTCTGGTACTCCTCCAGCAGAAGTAGATGCAGTAGAAGGCGGCCCAAACCAGGGAGACCAAGCAGCTTAAAATGAGTAAGGTGCACAGGTTCTGGACATGGTACCAGGTGGGGGCTGCCCTGAGCCACCCAGGAACTCTCTGAAAACTTGCTTGGGCCATCAGGACCATGACCATACTCAGAAGAGAGTGCAAGCCACTTTTAACCAAGAGGAACTATGGATAGACAAATTCCTCTAAGCCCTCCCATCTTACCCAGGAGTGCCAGAATTCTTGACACCTGTTTCCTTGATGACCATCACCAAAAGAGGGTAAAAAAGACCAGTGATATAGTAAGTATGCCGAGGGAGATGAACTCCAATAAAAGTTTGGTAACAATGAAGAATCACCAAGACAAAAGCAAATTTTGAGATTTATCTTCTTTGATCACCGTAGTCAAATTTGCCAGCTGCTTTTCACTAAAACTTTCTTATCAATATAGTTCACAAGTGCAGAATATAGGGGCTGTGCCATTTAATAAAAGATGTTAGGCTTCACACTATGCTACATCAACAACCATGGAATGAATAAATTGATACATGCACACAATGGAATGTTATATATCAATTAAAAGAAAAACTACAACTATACCCAACAGGTTGAATGAATCTCACTGTTGAACATAAAAGCCAGATCCAAAAGAGTACATGTAGCATGATTCTATTTATATAAACTTGAAGGATTGGAGATTATCTCCATTGTTAGAAGTCAGGAGAGTACTTACTTTTGGGGGATAATGACTGAAAAGACGCATAAGGGGTCATGTGGGATGTTGGTTTTGTTCTGTTTCTTGATGTGGTTGCTTATTTCACATGCATATGGACTGTGAAAACCCACCAAGCTGACTGTTATGATTTTTACACTTTTTCTCTATGTATATCATATTTCAGTGAAAACTTAGTATTTTAATAATAATGGTATGGTAATTCCTAGGCTTATGTGTGGACTAATCATAAGGAATAATGTGACTCTTGAACAAGAGGAAAATACAGTAATTTTTAAGAATTAATTTTATTCCCAAATTTCAGCAGTGGCTATCAAGACAACTAAGATTGATCATTTAGAAACATACAGGCTTGAGGACCCCAGCCCACCACACAGACTCGGTGCCTGTGCTGCCGCTCCCCATCTACCAAGTTGTTTGGAAGCTGGTGCAGCCATCTTGGATTATCCCCAAAATGGAAGCCACCATCTTTGGGTGGGGCAACTCCCATTCTGAGATGCCTGCTGGAGGCTGGAAGCTCATTGTCAGGTACCTCTCATGCATCAAGCTACTGAAGACTGGGAGGTTTGAATAGTACAGGACTGTTACAGATTTTTTTTTCTCTCTTTGCTTTTTTTAAAAATTTTTCTCGCTCTATTTTCCTTTTGCTTACCTGTTTCCCTAGAGTCTCTTTTATGAACATACATTCATGTTCATTTACCTCCACAAAATATAAGAGATGGTACACTTGACTACCCTAATTTACTAACTCCAGAGATGCTGTCATCCCAAATTGACAAAAATAACTTAATCGCCTTTAGAGAAAACTGAGACCACTGAAATGTTTAAAAATCCTATAAGGATATTCTTTCATCCATTAGTTCTGGTTTTACGAACATGGAAATTTAAATGTAATGCTATAAACTTGAAAAGGACAACAATAAAATGAAATTTACATATGGCAGTAACACACAAGGATTTAATGTCTAGTATTTATTTGAGTCAAATCATCTAATTTGGTTCAAATCGCCATTCTTAGTAAAAGTATTAACAATAAATCAAAGCAATATTTAAAATTTTAAAGTTACCTTTTTACATGTAATTACTGTGTTTAAGTGGTCTCACTTTACCAGAAGTAACAGAAGATGAGCAATGAACAGTAAGTCTGAACACTGTCACACTCTGGCTGAGTCATTCTGGGCAAGTTCATTCCTCTGGGTCTTTGTTTTTTTACCTATATTGACAGCATTATACATATAAATTATTCCTCTCTCATGTACAAGTCTAGATATAAGCATCCCAAGAGAGTACAGTGATTTCAGAAGAGTAAGGAAGGCCTTAGGTCCTGTCATCTTGCTATTCCCATTGTGGGATGTTGCCCTGACTTACATTGTCCAAAATGGTCTACTCCTACCACATCTTCATTCCACCCAGTTGATGAAAAAATCAGAAAGGGGAGGAATAGATTATTTTTTCTCACATCACTGGTCAGAACTTAATTACCTGGCCCAAACACCTGCAGAGGATACATAGATACAAGTTTTCATACTGGTTGGCCACGTGCTCAGCTAAATATTGGGACTTCTATTAAGCAGAGAGAGAAAATGGAAAAAATATTGGGGGACATTTGGCAATGCTTTACACATAAGGTAACCTGCAAGGTCTCATTTAGGATTGTACTAAATTACAATTTTTGCAAGGTCTGTTCTTAAAAGACACCTTACTAACTCATTAGTAAATGAAGATATGCTACTATGGGGTGGAAAATGAAGTCTTATATACGAACAACTAGACTTCCCATTGGTGTAAATCAAAATGATATGTCAGGCTTTTCCTTGAATGGCAATTGACATATATCTTGAACCATATGAAGCTGACAATATTCAAATACTTTTGATAAACAAAATTCCATTTGATTTAAACTTTGTATTTTCATATACTTCATATAGAATGAGTATGCCAAATACATAAGAATAATTATTAAATAGCATTCCAAATCATCGCATTCTAAATCATCATTATTTAAATAAAGTATGAGTGCCAAACTGTAGCTATGGATCAGGCACCTCCGGACCCTGAGAGACAGCTGAAGCCTGTGGCCCTGGAGCTTCTGGGTCGTCCTGACGCTGGGCTGGATGCTGGGGTCCGTGAGGAAGCCGAGGGGGCCTGGGAAGAGGGCTCCAGAGCCAACACAATGACAGAATATAATTTTGGATTGCAGAAGATAGAAATCAGTGTTTCAAAGGCTGAAAAGAGAACTGGAAAAATGCCATGAACATGCAAGAAACATATACTGCTTAACTCATTGAAAAAAGGTCAGTTGAACATGCTGATGATCAGAGTGTCCTAACAGACTCACTGTGGAGGAGATATAGTGAGTTTGAGTTGTTGAGAAACTACCTTTTAGTTTACTATCCACATGTTGTTGAACCACCTCTGCCAGAAAAACGGGCAGAATTTGTTTGGCATAAACTCTCTGCTGACAACACGGATCCGATTTTGTGGAAAGATGACAGATTGGTTTAGAAAACTTTCTCTTAAGAGTTGCTGCACAAGCCAGGTGCGGTGGCGCATGCCTGTAATCCCAGCACTTGGGAGGCTGAGGCAGAAGGATCACGAGTTCAAAGCCAGACTCAGCAACTTAGCGAGGCCCTAAGCAACTCAGTGAGACCCTGTCTCTAAATAAAATACAAAATAGGTCTGGGGATGTGGCTCAGTGGTGGAGAGCCCCTGGGTTCAATCCCCAGTACCAAAAAAAAAAAAAAAAGGGTTGCTGCACATCCAATACTTTGTAGAGACAAGATCTTCTATTTGTTTTTAACACAGGAAAGGTAACTGGAAGGAAACTGTGACTGAAACTGCAGACTCCAGGTTAAAAGTGCTTAATGCAACATTCAGAGTAAAAAACCCAGACGAGATTTACTGAATGGAAACACTACAGTGATGAACTACAGTCGGTCATCTCACATCTTCTTCGAGTCGGAGCTAGAGTAGCAGATCGACTCTATGGTGTATATAAAGTACATGGGAATTATGGGCGAGTTTTCAGTGAATGGAGTGCCGTAGAAAAAGAAATGTGTTGAAGGGCATCTAGGTTGGTTCCACAGTCTAGCTATTGTGAATTGAGCTGCTATAAACAGATGAATGGATAAAGAAGATGTGGTATATATACACAATGGAATACTACTCAGCCATAAAGAATAATACTTTTATGACATTTGCAGATAAATGGATGGAATTGGAGATTATCATGCTAAGTGAAAGAAGCCAATCCCCAAAAAACAAAGGCCAGATGTTTTCCCTGATAAGCAGATGATGATATAGAATCTAGTTGGGGGGTTGGGGGGGAAGAGAGGAATGGAGGATCTTTAGATTATGTAGAGGGAAATGAGGGGGGTGTGGGGGTATGAAAAATGGTGGAATGAGACAGACATCATTACCCTATGTACATATGTGATTAACAAGAATGATATGAATGTACATCATGCGCAACCATAGAAATGAAAATTTGTACCCCATATGTGTACAATGAATCAGAATGAAGTCTGTTAAAACTTTTTTTAAAAAATAAAATAAAAAGAAATGGGTGATGGGTTGCAGAGTGCTGGTTATCACATGGACATGTATGCATCTTCTATTGATGATATTTTGGAAGATGAAGAGCATTATGCAGATCAGATGAAGGAGTATCTTTTTTACACAAAAGCCCTACAGGCTGTGTGCAGGAAACATGAACTTATGCAGTATGAGTTGGAGATGGCTGCTCAGGGCCTAGAATCCAAGAAGCAGCAGTGTGAAGAACTTGCAACTGGGATGGTGAGGACATTCTCTTTGAAGGGAATGACTACCAAGCTCTTTGGTCAAGAAACTCCTGAGCAAAGAGAAGCCAGAATCAAGGTGTTAGAAGAACAAATAAATGTAGGAGAACAACAGCTAAAGGTACACTCATACATTGCTGGTGGGGTTGCAAATTGGTGCAGCCACTCTGGAAAGCAGTATGGAGATTCCTTCGAAAACTCAAATGGAACCACCATTTGACCCAGCTATCCCTCTCCTTGGCCTATATACCCAAAGGACTTAAAATCAGCATACTACAGTGATGCAGCCACATCAATGTTTATAGCAGCCCAATTCACTATAGCTAGATTGTGGAACCAACCTAGATGCCCTTCAATAGATGAATGGATAAAGAAACTGTGGTATATATACACAATGGAATATTATTCAGCCATAAAGAAGAATAAAATTATGACATTTGCAGGTAATGGATGGAATTGGAGAAGATCATTTAAGTGAAATAAGCCAATCCCATAAAACCAAAAGCCGAATGATTTATAAGTAGTTGATGACACATAGCAGGGTTGGGGGGAGGCACGGGAAGAGTAGAGAAGGGATGGATTGTATAGAGGAAAATGAGGGGTGGGAAGGGGATGGGGAAGGAAAGATAATAGAATGAGACAAACATCTATACCCTACGTATATGTATAAATATGCAAATTGTATGATTCTACTTTGTATACAACCAAAAAAATGATAGTTGTACTCCAGTTGTGTACAATGAACTAAAATTTAAAAAAAGAAAAAAAGAAATAAAAAATAAAAATTTGGAAGGCAGAGAATATGTGAAAAATTCATAGACTGATGTTGAACGATTCAAAGAACAAAAGAATCATGACCTAAAGGGGGCCCTCATAAGTTATGCTGTCATGCAGATCACCATGTGCAAAAAGGGAATTCAAGTTTGGACCAATGCTAAGGAATGCTTTAGCAAGATGTAATCTTATGAAATGACTTTTTCTTCAATCAAAGTGCCCCAAAACAGAATCACAAGTAAATAAAAGAAATTTACATTGCTACCCAGTATACTTAAAAATATATAATAAATTGAATCAGTTTAGTTTTATTTAACCTAATATAGTTGTGTTCCTATTGCACAAAAAGGATGTATCTTAATCAAGATCAAATATTATAATTTGAGGTTTTGGGGACTGGTGCTGATTCCAAAAAAGTTAATTTAATAATATATACCAACAGATTGTTCATCAGGCTTCTGAACCAATTGACAATGTCAAGTTGTTAGTTAATTGCTAGATGCTCCTTTCAATGCCAACTTTTTCAGATCTGTTCATACAGGTAGTTCTTTTCCTGAGATTGAATTCCTATATTTACTTGCTGAAACCCACTAATCTGTCATAGGGGGTATATTCTCTTGCCTTATAGTTGAGCTATTTGGTTTGACAAAGCTCAGCAGAAATTTATTGTGAAATCTAAGAATTTCTTCCACATTCATTGATGCCCCAGTAACATCTCATACACTAGAAAATGCCTTCAGTTTGTGTTTTACCAGAATTTTGATACTGGTCAGAAATTTTATGTTGCCAACAAATAAGTCTCAACTTCTCAAATATAGAGCGGAATACATTCTTTTGTTCTTGGAATTGCTATATAGAAAGTTTTAATTGAGTAGTATTATTCTCAACAATTCTTAACCTCAGTGATAAGCCTAATTTACTTTGCTTGGCTCTCTGCACATGGCATTTCAGGTACAAAATGTAGCATTTCCATGTATAAGATAAATGTGGTAAACACATGAGCTCATCCCATTATCATTAACAGCCTTCATTTCTATTGCTTAGCTATAATTTTTGTTAAAATAAATTATATTGTTTTTTTAAAATGTGTGTTTTGTAGTATATGTTCAGAAGCCAAGCACCCTCATTTTCCTAGCTTTGCTGAATCTTAAATGTGTATTCATTATTTCTAATGATGTTTAAAAAAATTCCCAGTACTGTTTAACATTTGACTTTTTTACATGTTTAAAATGTTGCTGGATTTTTGTGCTGTTTGTCAAACTTATCGAATAAATAAATGAAGTATTGTGCTGAAAAATAAAATAAATAAAGTATGACTATTTCAACAAAAATAAAGAGATTAGAGATCTTAGAGCTTAGTTCTTTTTTTGGGGGGGGGGGTAGTAGGGATCAACCCAGGTGTGTTTTTTGTATTTTGAGGCAGCATTTCACTAAGTTACCTGGGGTCTCACTAAGTTGCTGAAGCTGGTCTTGAACTTGTGATCCTCCTGCCTCAGCCTCCCAAATTACTGGGATCACAGGTGTGTGCCCCCATACCTCTGAGCTTAGTTTTTCATAGTACCTTTCTAAGAAAAAAAAACCATAAATATTAAGAATCACTATTATATCATCTTGTGTACTTGGGCCAGAAATATAGAGCTCTTGAGAACCAGTCTTCCTGGGATATATGTATGACTGAAGCAGTGTTAAAAAAATGCCTTCTTAATATTTACAAAGGAAAAATACAAGTTCCTGGTTTAAAAAAAAAAAACCCACATAAAAGAAACTTGAAAAAAAGCACTTCAGTACTTCTGTGTTTGCTGATATGTAACCCTGAAGCTTTATTTCTCCAATCAGAGGAGAAAGCAAGGCTCATGACCTTTTGCAAACTGCAGTGCATTGCTCTTTAGAGCCATATCTCATGTAACTGCCAATTTATAGGAAATGGTCTCTTGGCAACAATTACTCATCTGAAGCAAGACATGCACTCCTTGTGACAGAAAATGTTCTTTGAAAGTGACTGTTTGCCTTTCCAGTTATAAATATAGAACTTTTAAAAGCATATTTAAGTAATATTTTATTTGATAAAGAGTTTTCAATTTTTAGATTTACACACTGAAATATTTATGGATGAAATGATGCAATATCTTGTAATTTCTTCAAAACAACATGTAAGTAGTATACCACTTTAATAAGTGTTCAAAGTGGGAGATGGGAACATGGGAATCTATTTATGTTAGTCAGCTTTGTGTTGCTATGACCAAAATACCTGACAAGAACAACTTAGAGGAAAAAAAGTTTATTTCAGCTCAAAGTTTCAGAAGTTTAGTCCACCTCAGCTGTTTCCATAGCTTTGGGCCCCCAAGGTGAGCCACAGTATCATGGCTAAAGGATCCAGCAGAGGAAAGGTTGTTCAGCTCATGGTGGGGTCAGGAAGCAGAGAAAGGGAAGGAGGAAGGGGTCACAAGGAAGATGCATCCTTCCAGGGCTCACCCCAGTGACCCATCTCCTCCAGCCATGCCCCACATGCCTACAATTACCACCCAGTTCATTTAAACTAGGATGGAGTGATTAGACTATAAATCTCACAATCCAATCATTTCACTTATGAACATTCCTATATTAACACAGGAACTTCGGGGGGACATGTCATATCCAAACCATAACACTATTACAATACTCTTTTTTTTTGCACACATTTAAAATGATCTATGATCAAGAGATAATTTATCTCCCAAAAGCATATTGAAGAAGAACACAATAATTTCATACGAATATAGTTTTGCCACAAAGTATCACAAAAAAATAGCTTTAATTGTTTTAGATTTATTGTTGTTTATTATATAACACTGTTTAAAGGTCAATAAGTCTTATTACATTTCTAACCAAAACAACTTGAGAATAAAACCTAATTCTCACACTAATAGGTCTCATAATAAATGAGTCTTTAGTATTTATATTATTTTTACAGTATATTCCAGAACTTTCCACGGTAACATTTTCCCAATATTTAAATACCAACATTGTTAGAGAATGTAACCTTAACAATATATTTTTCCACTCCTGACAAAAATAATAATACACAAATCTTTTATTGCATTCAAAAAAGCCAACATAGAGATTTGAAAAAGATAGGAGAATATTTGGTTTTGGTTTTATGTATAAAAACATATGGTCATGATTTTTCTCAAAACTATTGATTAATAATATGAAAAATGATTTAAATTTAACTTCCAAAATTAACTATTCATAACAATTCTCTTTGGCAATTGAGACTTTAAAAGCAGATGAGAGGGCTGGGGACATAGCTCAGTTGGTAGAGTGCTTGCCTCACAAGCACAAGGCCCTGGGTTCAATCCCCAGCACCACTAAATAAATAAATAAATAAATAAATAAATAAATAAATAAATAAAAAGCAGATGAGAGGCAATGATATGACATCCCACTTATAAAATGTAGCCTTGCAAGATATCTTCTCAATCAAGCAGTCTAATATGTAGGTCATGGCCACTTAAACCACTTCCCAGTTCTACAAAGCAATTTTACATAGCTATGACTTAAAGGGTCAACACTCAATTTGGAAACAATGAAATACAATTTTAGGCTTGTTTCCTAACATCAGAGAGTCTAGAAAATAGGTTTTGTTTCTAAATTGTAAACATGATTAAGGTACTCAATCGACAAAGTGTAGGCTGCAGTTTTAAACCCTAAAGAGTTATTCTCCTTTGTAAAAATTCTCTTCTCTCATCACCACCTTTCCTCCCTCCCTTCCTCCATCCTGGCATACACAATCATGTGATAATTTCTTATGCAACTTCAGGCCAGAAGTTTGAATTCAGTGGCATTGTCAGAGGGACAATTGAAGAGAGTGGGAGAAATTAATACCAAGGATTTGGTACATGACCCAATAAGATGACTCACTTCCAGAAAGTGGGCCCTGAGACTTATAGTTACTTTCACACATGACCTTAATACTTACATCCTTTACACAATGTTCATAGTCTTTCATCATGTCTGTTGAAAGGTATGCATTGCTAATCACTTTCATCAGAACACAGCAACATAACACTTGATGTCCACACAGTGCCCAACCAGTATTCCAGATAGCATTAATACCATTGATGTCTTACCTTATTTAGTAATTTATTGCTTTATTGACTTTAAAACCTAAGAATGTGCCTGTAAACTCCTTTACTTACATTAGCAATCTTCCATTATTTCTTCAAATGCTTTATTAAGTGCCTATATTTTAAGGCTATATACTCTGGGGAGACATATCCTTACATTTATTTTCTACTGTATAAAGTATGCATTGCTGTCTTTAATTTGAACTAAGATATCTTTTTCAGGCTCTAAAGGATAGATCTCTGTTATGGTTTAGATATGAGGTGCCCCCGCCAAAACTCATATGTGAGACAATGCAGGAATTTTCAGAGGCAAAATGATTAGGTTATGAGAGGTATACTCTAATTTGTGGATCAATCCACTGAGATGGATTAACTGAGTAGTAACTGTAGGCAGGTAGTGTGTGGCTGGAAGAAGATGGTCACTAGAAGCTAGCTGTGGGTTTTAATTTTGTTCCTAGTAAAGGGAGGCCTCCCTCTCCTGTTGCCATGTCCTGAGCTGCTTTCCTCCATCGTGCTTTTATGCCACGATGTTCTGCCTCACCTTGGGGCCCAGAGCTATGGAGTTGGCCAACCATGTACTGAACCTCTGAAACCAATAGCCAAAATAAACTTTTCCTCCTTTAAAGTTGTTCTTGTTGGGTATATTGGTCACAGAGACAAAAAAACTGACTAAAACACCCTCTATTCTAGACTCTGGAACTCTGATAAGTGTGAGTTAATTTTCTTTATACACATCCAGATTTTATAAGCTTAAATTTTATTCTCTTCTCAATGTCTGTTTTTGAAGACTGAAGAAATCTTATTTAGAAAATCTCTCTGAATGAAGTTCTCCAACCCGCCAATCATACAAATTGCTGTTATTGGAACTGCTTCCAACACTGCTAATATCCTATCTGAAGTGCATGACCTGAAATGAACAAGGAAATTTACATGAAGAAAAATCAGTGTGCATTTCTGCTCAGTACCATAACATTTTGACACTAAATCAAGGGCATATGATTTCATATTTTGTTCATTGTTAATTAATTTTTTTGGGGGGGTACCAGGGATTGAACCCAGGGGCACATAACCATCAAGCCACATCCCCAACCCCTTTTATGTTTCATCTTGAGACAGGGTCTCACTAAATTGCTTAGGGCCTTGCCAAGTTGCTGAGGCTGGCTTTGAACTTGTGATCCTCCTGCTTCAGCTTCCCAAGCCACTGGGATTACAGGCATGCACCACCATGTCCCGCCCAATTAATTCATTTATATTCATCTAATACTTCTTGAGCTATAACTGTGTGCCATGTACTGTTCTGAGTACTGTTAATACAATGGCATTTTTGGTTGAGGTGATTATATATATATGTCTCTTTCTAAAAGAAAACATAATTAATTGGATAACACTTTTTTTTCAGTGAATGTTTTTATTGAGAGGTAAACTTTCTTTTAAAAAATAGCTTTATTGAGATATAATTCATATACCATATGGTTCACTTATTTAAAATATGTAATTCAATGGCTTTTAGTATATTCGGATATGTGAAACCATCACCACATTATCTCAAAAAAAAAGTCCAACACCTTTAAACTATCTTTCACATCTCCCACTCCCATCTCACAGGCACTAAGCAACCAATAATCTATTTTCTACCTTTACAGATATCCCTATTCTGGATATATGATATAAATGAAGTTACATAAGTATTTGTGAACTTTTTTTCACTTAGAACAATGATTTCAAGATTCATTCATGTTATAGCACATATCAATACTTCATTCCTTTTTATGGCCAAATAATATTCCAACATATGGAAAACCATATTTTATTTATCATCCAATCACCAGTTGACAGAAATATAGGTTGTTTCCACCTTTCAGCTACATAAACAATGCTATTATAAATATGTACAAGTTTTTGTATGGACCTATGTTTTCATTTCATTGAGTAGACACATGAGAATTATTATTGAATAATACAGTAACTCTCTGCATTAACTATTTAAGGTACTGCCTGGCTGTTTTCCAAAGTGGATGCCCCAGGTTACATTCCCACCAGCAGTGTGAAGTTTCTGTTTTCTACATATCTTCACCAATACTTGCTGATATTATATTACAGTCTACCTAGTGGGTATGATGTGATATCTCACTATTTTTGATTTGTAATTCCCTAATGACTAATGATGGTAGGCACCTTTTAATGTGTTTGTGGGCCACTTGTTTATATTCTTTGAATAAAAGTCTATTTAGATTCTTTACCCTTTTTTTTTTTTTTTTTTTACTGACTTTTTTTTGGTTTGTTTTGTTTTTGGCACTAAGCGACATTCCCAGCCCTTTTTATATTTTATTAACGACAGGGTCTTGCTGAGTTGCTTAGGGCCTCGATAAATTGCTGAGGCTAGTTTTGAACTTGAAATTCTCCAGCCTCACCCTCTGGAGCCACTGAGATCACAGGCATGCACCAACATTCCCAACAAGATGTAGTTTTTTACCAGATGTATCTCGTAAGTAAAAGCCCATTATGAGATATGTAATTTGAAAATATATTTTCCCACTCTGGGGGGTTTCTTTGCACTTTCTTAAGTGTGTAATTTGAAGTACAAATATTTTAATTTCAGTAGAATACCCTTTTTCTAGTTTTTCTTTTGTTACTGGTGCTTTTGGTATCATATCTAAGAATCAAGTGACAAATCCAAGGTCATGACGATTAATCCCTGTGTTTTCTTTAAAGGTTCTATAGTTCTAACTTATACTTAGGTCTTTGATGCAATTTCAGTTAAGTTTTATATATGAGGTGCGTAAAGGGTCCAACTTCATTGTTTTGGATATCTCATTCTCCCAGCACCATTTCTTTAAAATACTACTATTTCCCTTGAAACCCTTGCTAAGCACAGACAGGTTTATTTCTGAACTCTCAGTTCTACACCTCTGATCTATATTCCATGCTTATATCAGTTTTGACTATGTTTTGATTACTGTTGCTTTGAAGTTTTGAAAGTGGGAGATGTGAGTCCTCCAACTTTGTTGCTGTTTTCCAAGATACTTTTGCCTTTTCTGGGTTCCTTGCAATCACACAGGAATTTTAAATCAGCTTGTCAATTTTTACAAAGTCAGTTGGGATTCTATTAGGGATTGCCCTGAACCTACAGCAATTTGAAAGCACTGCCATCTTAACAATACTAATCTCCCCATCCATAAACAAGGAATTTATTTTTTTGTTAATGTAGATAGTACTTAATTTTTTAGATAGCATTTTATAGTTTCACAGCATAAATCTGCACTTACTTTGTTAAATATATTTTTAAGTATTCCATTCTTTTTGATGTCATTGTAAATGGAGGTTTTTTAACTCCATTCTCATATTGTTCACTGCATATGTCTAAAAACATTCTGATCTGTGTATACCTCTCTTGCACCCTAAAACCTTGATAAACTCATTTATGATAGAGATAGTATAGGTAATACTCTCATTCATAGAGACCATTAGACCAATGAGGTAGTTCTTGTGGAGTATTCTTAGCCTGGCGCAAAGTAGGTGCTGAACACTAGCTTCTACTACTGCAATACTTTTATATATCAAGTGCCCTACAAAGGTGTCTTACTATAAAATATTTATTCAACATCTATGTGCAAAAATGTGATAAATAATGATTTTTTTAAAAAAAATCCTAGCTGGGTGTGGTGGTGCACACCTGTAATCCAGCGGCTTGGGAGGCTGAGGCAGGAGGATCCCAGGTTCAAAGCCAGCCTCAGCACAGTCAAGGCACTAAGAAATTCAGTGAGACCCTGTCTCCAAATAAAAAAATACAAAATAGGGCTGGGGATGTGGCTCTGTGGCCAAGTGCCCCTGAGTTCAATCCCGGTTCCAAAAAAATAAAAAAATTCTGTCCAAAAGGAACAGAAACAGATCCCACTTGTCTCTCAAGTGACTTGTATAGACCTTAGATAATACGCTTTCCTTTTATAACAAAATTGTCTTTATACACTTATTTATATGCCTCAGAAAGCCATGTACTTTTAAGTCAGCAAATGAGACTCAGTCCTCCTAATTTTTTTCAGTGTTTATTACCAACCTCTTTCATATCTTTTCTAAATACAGGCGACCTTGCAGAGTGAGATTGCTGCACTACATAGGACCAGTAAGACAGGAGTTTAAATGTCTTAAAATTTCTAGTGATAGCTTTTCTTTCTCTGAAGCATGTTTCATGCTTCTGAATTTGCAGAGAAGAGAACAATGAAAAATGGAGAGTCTGGGAGACAGATTATAAGAGGTAAGTTTCCTACAGTCCTGCAATCACCAATCGCACTACTCTATAGAGCTTACTGGGGTTTTGTTTTGTTTTTTTTTAACTAAAACAATTTTGTCCCAAACAGTCCTTTAAACTTAGACATCTGCTTAGCATTCTAAACCACCATTTAAAAATCAGTCAGGTCCTCTTTTGTCTCAGCAACATTTGCTTTTCTTCTAAATAAATTTTAAATTACAGTTATTTGATGGAAGAATAATGGCCACAACCTACAAACCACAATTTTTGCCCAAAGTTCAATCTTAGCCCAGATCTATTTTTAGCTTCATAAAAGCTGCGCTAAAGAATTTCATCGCATTGTCCAAGTTGGGTCACCGTCTCTCTTTTTGGCCTAGGAAAGCTTTGGTGCAAGTGGAAGATGACTTTCTCAACAAAGTGCCGTATGTCACTGTGCTCCAGGCCTCGCACCAACACCATCCAGTCGTGGGTGAAGCCCTCCACTGTGGGTTTTCCCGTCACCTGGGTGGTGCCCCAGCTCCAGCTTCACCTGCACAGCACACAAGCTAGCCATGCCTGGTGGCCTGGAGGTTTGCTGGGGTGCTGTGTGGTACCCCCTTCCCTGCCCCCTTCAGCTGTAATTCATGAAGAGGCTGCTATGAATGAGAGCACGCCCAGAAACCGAGGGTAGATGGCGGACATTCTCTGCCATTTACCCCGGCGCTCGCTTGCTCACCCGCTTGCTTATTAAACTCAGCCCTAAAAGCAAAAGCAGCAGCTGCAGTTCCAGGGCCAGAGAGTGGATAACACTTTTAAAAATGTATCTTAGATAACTGTTAAAATGCATTGCCAAAATCACAGGGAGGAGGAAGAGAGGGACAGGAAGGTTTACCTAGCATTAGTAGCAGAGCTATTCAAGTATTATTAAAGTACATGCCGAAGCAGCCAAGATGGCAGACTAGAGGGAGGCTGCGGTCCCTGTCACTCTGTAACTCTGGATTCAAACAGAGGAAAATCTGTTTCTCTGTGAAGCAGTCTTTACTACTCATTGATCCCCTGCTGTTTACCACATCTATCTACCTCAATCACCCGCAGTCTACCAGGTAGTGTTACACCCCAAAAAGATTCTCAGATGCCATGAAGAGGGAGAGTCAGACCCACCCTAATCCCTTCCCTTCCTGTAGAATCCCTTCCCTCCCTATAAACCCACACTAATCCCTTCCGCACCCCATAAATGCTGGCAACAAAAGAACTAACTCGAGATTGCTCAGCACACTGCTTTTAGGTGTAAGAGCGATCGTTGCTGGCCAGCTAAAAAAATAAAGGCTTCTTTTGGCTTTACATGATTGGCTTGGATGATCTTATTTTCATCTGGTACAACAGTAGCGACTATAGTTGAGTGCAGATTGCTCACTGACCGCCGCCTGTCATCCGTCACTTGCCTGTTTGCCTGCCTCTGGCCTGCCCATCGCCTGCCTTTCACCTACCCATCGCCCACCAACCGAGGTTCATCTGCCAATTGTTCACCAGTAGCCTGCAGAGCCTGCGGACCATTGGTGGATCGCCAGCTGCCTACTGTTGCCTGGAAGTTCACCATCACAGTACCCGCAGGTTTGGTGACACGTGGCTGCCACCATTTTGGGGAAAAAAAAAAAAAAGCCAGGAGCTGCAGGACTGCCAGCCCCACTGGCAGCACCCCACCTCCAGGACCCTCCAGCACACCACCTCCAGGGGCCCAGCCTGACCGACTGCATCCCACACAGACTCGGTGCCCATGCCCTGTGCTGCATCTCCCCATTTGCCAACATGTTTGGAAGCCAGTGCAGCCATCTTGGATTATCTGTGAAGGGGAAACTGTCATTAGGTGGGGCAAATCCCATCCTGAGACCCCTGCTGGAGACTGGAAGCTCAATGTCAGGTACCTCTCATGCCTCAGGCTACTAAAGACTGGGATGTTTGAATAGTATATGACTGTTATAGTGTAGATTTTTTTTTCTCCTTTGTGAAAGCTTTTAAATTTTTATTTCTTTACTTTTCTTGCTCTTTACTTTCCTTTTGCTTACCTATTTCCTCAAGGGCTTTTTCTCACTTTTCTCATGCTAACAACCAACTTCTTTTGACTACACTTTCACTCTTCCTATGATCTAGAACTTCTTCATACTCTTTTCTTACACTGTTAACAGTTACAGCCTATACCCCTCCCCATCCTCTTTGTCCTCCATTAGAAACTGCAGTCCTCATTGCAAATCTCTTTGTTATACTGTAGATAATAATTGAACTCATCCTCTCTGTTTATTGTGACAATATTGTACCAATATTGTACCAAGAAGACTACTGTAACAATAGTATTCACAGGGGCTATTTGGTTTAGAGCTGCATATTGTCTGTACTGAGTGTTGCTAATATTGATTCCACCCCTTAGAGAAGAGGTTCTGGAAAACTATAGGGTCACTATAAGCCTATAGGGCAGAATCTATAATGCCCTAGATTTGCATTGCTAGAGGGGAAGATACATGAACAACATGAAAAAACAAGGGAGGAAAGTGTTCCAAACAAACCAAGATTCTACACTAATAGAATCCAATGACAGCATGGTAGAAGAAATGCCAGAAAAGGAGTTCAGAATATACATGATTAAAATGATCAGAGAAGCAAATGATGAGTTAAGAGAGCAAATACAGGCAATGATTGACCACTCCAATAAGCAACTGAAAGAGCAACTACAGGAAACAAAAGATCATCTCAACAAAGAGATAGAGATTCTAAAAAAGAACCAAACAGAAATCCTTGAAATGAAGGAAACAATAAACCAAATTAAACACTCAATGGAAAGCATCACCAACAGACTAGATCATTTAAAAGACAGAACCTCAAACAATGAAGACAAAATATTGAATCTTGAAAATAAAGTTGCCCAAACAGAGAAGATGGTTAAGAGATCATGAACGGAACCTCCAAGAACTATGGGATATCATGTAAAGACCAAATTTAAGAATTATTGGGATTGAGGAAAGCACAGAGATACAAACCAAAGGAATGAACGACCTATTCAATGAAATAATATCAGAAAATTTCCCAAATCTGAAGAATGAAATGGAAACTCAACTACAGGAGGCTTACAGAACACCAAATGCACAAAATTACAGCAGATCCACACCAAGACACATTATAATGAAAATGCCTAATGTACAAAATAAAGATAGGATTTTAAAGGCTGTGAGAGAAAAGAAACAGATTACATATAGGGGGAAACCAATACAGATATCAGCAGATTTCTCAACCCAGACCCTAAAAGCTAGAAGGGCCTGGAACAATATATTTCAAGCTCTGAAAGAACATGTCTGCCAACCAAGAATCCTATATCCAGCAAAAGTAACCTTCAGATTTGAAGATGAAATAAAATCCTTCCATGACAAATAAAAGTTAAAGGAATTTACACATAGAAAGCCTGCGCTACAGAATATTCTCAGCAAGATATTCCATGAGGAAGAAACAAACAACAACAATGTAAGTCATCAAAAGGAGGAATTATCCTAAAAGAATATCCAATTAAAGGAGAAACCAAGTCAAGTTAAAAACCAAATCTAAGCCAAAATGACTGGGAATACAAATCATATCTCAGCAATAACCCTGAATGTTAACGGCCTAAATGTGTCAATCAAAAGACATAGACTGGCAAACTGGATTAAAAAGAAAGACCCAATAATATGTTGCCTTCAAGAAACTCATCTCATAGAAAAGGACATCCACAGACTAAAGGTGAAAGGATGGGAAAAACCATACCATGCACACGGCCTTAGTAAAAAAGCAGGGGTTTCCATTCTTATATCAGATAAAGTGGACTTCAACCCCAAGTTAGTGAGAAGGGATAAAGAAGGACATTTCATACTGCTTAAGGGAACCATAAATCAAGAAGACATAACGATCATAAATATTTATGCCCCAAACAATGACCCATCCATGTACATCAAACAAATCCTTCTCAATTACAGGAATCAAATAGACCACAACACAATAATTCTGGGTGACTTTAACACACCACTCTCACCACTAGACAGATCTATCAAACAAAAAGTAAACAAAGAAACCATAGAACTCAATAACACAATCAATAACTTAGACTTAACAGACATCTATAGAATATTCCATCCATCAATGAGCGAATACACTTTCTCCTCAGCAGCACATGGCTCCTTCTCTAAAATAGACCATATGTTATGCCACAAAGCAGACCTTAGTAAATGCAAAAAAGTGGAGATACTACCTTGTATTCTATCAGATCATAATGGAATGCAATTAGAAATCAACAACAAAAGAAAAAACAGAAACTACTCCAACACCTGGAGACTAAATAATATGCTATTGAATGAAGCATGGATAACAGAAAACATCAGGGAGGAGATAAATTCTTAGAGGTAAGTGAGAATGATGATACAACATATCAAAATCTCTGGGACACTATGAAAGCAGTACTAAGAGGAAAATTCATTGCATTGAGTGCATTCAAGAAAAGAATAAAAAGTCAACAATTCAATGACCTAACCTTACATCTCAAAACCCTAGAAAAAGAAGAACAGAATGACACCAAAAGTAGTAGAAGACAGGAAATAATTAAAATCAGAGCTGAAATCAATGAAATTGAAGCAAAAGAAACAATTCAAAAAATCAACAAAACAAAAAGTTTGTTCTTTGAAAAAGTATCAAACAAAATTGATAAACCCTTAGCCACACTAACAAAGAGAAGGAGAGAAAAAACTCAAATAACTAAAATTCATGATGAAAAAGGAAATATCAAAACAGACACCATTGAAATACAAAACATAATTAGAAGCTACTTTGAAAACCTAAACTCCAAAAAAATAGAAAATCTTGATGACATCGACAAATTTCTAGAGACATATGATCCTCCCAAACTGAACCAGGAGGACATACACAATTTAAACAGATCGATTTCAAGCAATGAAATAGAAGAAAACATCAAAAGCCTACCAACCAAGAAAAGCCCAGGACCAGATGGATTCTCAACTGAGTTCTACAAGACCTTCAAAGAAGAACTTATACCAAAACTTCTGAAAGTATTTCATGAAATAGAAAAGGAGGGAACCCTTCCAAATTTATTCTATGAAGCTAGTATCACTCTGATACCAAAATCAGGCAAAGACACATCTAGAAAAGAAAACTTTAGGCCAATATCCCTGATGAATATAAATGCTAAAATCCTTAACAAAATTCTGGCAAATGGCTTTCAAAATCATATTAAGAAGATAGTGCATCCCGAACAAGTGGGGTTTATCCCAGGGATGCAAGGTTGGTTCAACATCCAGAAATCAATAAATGTAATTCACCACATCAATAAATCATGTGATTATTTTGATAGATGCTGAGAAAGCATTTGACAAAATACAACACCCCTTCATGCTCAAAACACTAGAAAAATAGGGATGGTAGGAACATACCTGAACATTGTAAAGGCTATTTATGCTAAG
>JAJEJO010001421.1:436577-519732 GCA_020662805.1 Glaucomys volans
AGGGACTGAACCCAGGGGCACTAACCACTAAGCCACATCCCCCCAGCCCTTTTTATTTTTTATTTAGAGACAGGGTCTTGCTAAGTTGCTCAGGGCCTCACTAAGTTGCTGAGGCTGGCTTTGAACTCTCCATCCTCTTGTCTCAGCCTCCTGAGCTGCTGGGATTACTGGCGTGCGCCATTGCACCTGTCCCAAGTTTTCCACCATTTTACAATCCTCCCAGCAAGGTATGAGAGTTTCCATTTCCTCACATCTCTAACACTTGCTATTATCTGTCTTTTTTATTCTTACCATCCTAGTGTGAGTAAAATGGTTTCCTATTGTGGTTTTGATTGAATTTTCTTTGTGGCTAATGATATTGAGTATCTTTGAGTGTATTTATTATCCACTTACACATTTTCTTTGGAAATATGTTTATCTAAATACAAAGCTCATTATTTCTTCCCCTCCTTCTCCTTCTTTTGAGATGGGGGTCTCTCTATGTTACACAGCTTGGCTGGGTATGTGCTACCATGCTTGGCAACTTTGCTCATTTTTCAATTGAATTATGTGATTTTTCTCATTTTGTTTTAAGAGTTCTTTATGTACTGTGGAAACACATCCCTTATTAGGTATATAATTTGCAAATATTTTCTCTCTATGCATTATCTTTTTTCTTTGTTTTAAGTAAAAATCTTTTTAACTTTTTTTCAAAAGTTTTAAATTTTGATGTAGTCAAATTTGCCTGTTTTTTTTTTTTTTTTCCTTTTGTTGCTTGTGCTTTTGGTATCATAGCTAAGAAAACAGTACCTAGCCCAAGGTTAGAAGGTTTCATTCCTATATTTTTTACTAAAAGCTGTATGGTTTTTATCTATTACACTTAAGTTTGGGACCATTTGTGAGTTAATTTTTTTGTATATGGTTATCCAATTATCCCAGTATCAATGGTTGAAAAGATTATTCCTTGCCTTTGTCAAAAATTAACTGACCATAAATGTATGGGTTTATTTCAGTTTCCTCAATTCTATTCCATTGATCACTTCTATCCTTTTGCTGATGTCAAGCAATCCTTATTAATGAAATTTTATAATAAGCTTTGAAATCAGGAAATATGAGCCCTCCAACTTTGTCCTTTTTCTTTTCCATATGTATTTTAGGTATATCATTTTTATTTCTTCCCCCCAAAAAGCTACAAATTTAATAGATATGTGTTGAATCTGTAGATCACATTGGGTAACATTGCCATCTTCACAGTATAAAGGTTTTCTGATCCATTAACATGGAACAACTTTACATTTATTTAGATAGTCTTTAATTTCTTTCAAAAATGTTTTATAGTGTTCTGTGTACAATCTATGTACAACTCCTTTTGCCAAGTTTATGCCTAAGATTTTATTCTTTTTGATACTATTATTAATGGACTTGCTTTCTTAATTCACTCTCAGATCATTCATCATTATTGTCTTAAAAACACAACTAATTTTTGTGTATTAACTTTGTATCCTGAAAGCTTGTCGAACTTGTTCATTAATTCCTTTAATTGGGCTCAGTTGGTAGAGAGCATGCCTGTCAAGCACATGGCTCTGGTTTCAAACCCCAGCACCATTAAAAAAAAAAAAAAAAATCCTATGATTTTTTGTGAAAAAAGGGGCTTTAGGATTTTCTATGTACAAGATTATGTCATCTGCAAATAAAAATAATTTTGCATCTTCCTTTCTATCTGGATGTCTATTATTTCTTTTTCTTGCTCAGTTTATCTGGCTAGAACCTCCAGCACATTGTCGAATGAAACAGAGCAGATATCCTTGTCTTTTTCCTGATTTTCTTTTCTTTTTTTTTTTTTTTAATTAGAGATTTATAGTTATACACAGTAGTTGGGTTGTTCCTGATCTTAGGTGAGAGTTTTCAGTTTTTTATCTTTCAGTCAGATTCTGGTTGTTGCCACAACTCACATAGCATCAACAAAGGATCTCAAGGAGGGGTGACTGGAGATGGAGAAAAACACAGAGACAAAGAAAACACAGACATTTTTAAGCAAAGTTGGGGTCAGGTGGGACACTGCCCTCTGATGGAGGAACAGTGACCCAGAGCTAGCTCTGAAAGTTTATTATATAGGGTCTCATAATCAGGAAGTTTAATTATAGGAGCATTGTAAATTGTTCAAGGCTTGTGAGTTATTAAGAGGCTTCTTTGTGTACTAAAGTTACAGAGCTAGAAACATTTTTGTAACTATACTGCTATTGCAATGTTAGGAACATTCTGCAACTATCTTGCTGTACACAGAAACCCATTGTACTGGAACATCTGATAACTATTGGCATCAAAGCCAAGTATCAAGGCTGTTCACATTCTAACTTTTTGGCAAGAAATATTCTCCAGGCTTGGATTTGCCTATACTGCAGGATCAACCCATAACCAGAGCTAATCCACTCTCCACAGGTTGTGGATGTCTTGAACATGCCTTTTATCTGGACAAGAAAGGTGCCTTCTGTTTATTGACTTTTTTAATCATAAGAGGGTGGTAGATTTTGCAAAATTATTTAACTGCATTTATTCATATGTTAGTTTTGTCCATTATTTTATCAACTTGATGTATTGCATTGATCACTTTTCATTTGTTGAAATATCCATGCAATCTTGGGGAAAATCCCACCTAGTCATGGTGTATATTTTATGTTACTGAATTCAACTTGCTAACATTTTATTCAGAATTTTTATATCTATGTTCATTAATGGTATTGGCCTGTGGTTTTCTTTTCTTGTGATGCCTTTATTTGATTTTAGCACAGTGCTTTTTTAAATCTTCTGCTTTTCCTACACAGTTCTGTTGCTAAATACATGTGATTTTTTATTCTTCCACAAATCATTCCACTTTCCAAGTCTAGCTACTCACTAGAGTGAAACTGAGCACAAAGGAAAGAGAGAATAAAACTTATGGAAAGAAAGACTAACATAACCTCAGCTATGACAGGCACATAAGAATGATCTCTAAATAATTTTGACTTGTTAGAGTAAATTCTGATAGATTAAATCAACAGATTTTATGAAAATTGACTTGAACTTTCTATGGCTCTCTGGATTTCATCAAAAGAGAACAAGGTAGCTGGGTGCGGTGACACATGCCTGTAATTCCAGTGGCTCAGGAGGCTGAGGCAGGAGGATTGTGAGTGCAAAGCCAGCCCCAGCAAAAGTAAGGCACTAAGCAGCTCAGTGAGACCCTGTCTCTAACTAAAATATAAAATAGGGCTGGGGATGTGGCTCAGTGGTCAAATGCCCCTGAGTTCAATCCCCAGTACCAAAGAGAAAGGGGGGGGGGGGCAAGGTAACTAACTCAGAAATAAACAAACACACACTTTCTCTCCCTCACATGCACCAAACCACTACTATGACCACTACTATCAACACACTCCTCTTTCAAATGCACACAACATGCAGAAATTGGCCTAAGGAGAAAATAAGTACTTTTCCTTTAGAGGGCAATTGGACATGTCTATTGTTATTCTTTTTTTAGTATGAATGCTCTCCCTAGTGAGAGGGTTAGGGCATGGCCTAGTAAAATTATGCTGACAGTTCTCCTCTCACTCTGAACCTTCTGACACAGATAAAACCAAAACAAATAGCAAGGGGCAACCAGGCACAGTGGTGCACAACTGTAATCCCAGCTACTTGGGAGGCTGAGGCAGGAGGATTGTAAATTGGAGGCCAGCCTCAGCAACTTAGTGAGGCCCTGTCTCAAAATTTAAAAAAATAAAAAGGGCTAGGTGTGTAGCTTATTGGTATCATGCTCCTGGGTTCAATCTCCACAATCACAGAAATAAAAAACAAAACAGCAAGGAAAAGCTACAATGGAAAAAATTTATTAACCAAGCACAATCTTAGCCTGAAGGTTGGATTTCTATATTTTCTTTGACAGATAATAGGTTAGGAAAATAATTTGCGCAAAGAACATGATTTTTAAATTGGTTTTTATTATCCAGCCAATTGATTCTAGCCATTCAGGGACATACCATTCAAAGGATGGAGTCTTAAGTAGTTGCTTCAATTTACTTTGACATGAGTCTACAAAGAATCCTCACTCTGCCTCATGCTTTTGATCCAATGCCCTTTGGCATAATACGAAGGGAAAGAAGTTCTCTCCTAGACCTGTATTTCAAGTTACTAGCCCAACCACAGACCTTAAAGTTAACCCACTGGCCTCTTCCTGGGGTCAATGTCCAATAAAAGAAGACTTCTCATATCCCTGTTTTAGTCAGGGTCCTCAATGTTTTAGCTTTGTCTCAGGTCACAAAACATTTCCTGAATTGCAACAAACTCTTCCGTCCCTCTACTTGATTTGGAATCATTTTGTTCTTGCTTCTTGTAGTTTCTTAAGTCAGGAAGTTAAAGAACTGATTTGAGACCCTTTTCTGTGAAATGTAGCCATTTAGTGCTTTAAATCCCATCTAAATAGTTTAGATGACTCTCACAAATGTTGATATGTTGTGCTTGCTATCATTCACTTCCCAATAACCTTAATACCCCTTGAACTATTCTTTGACACATATATTGTTTAGATGTGTATTATTTTCCAAATATGTGGGAGATATTTTCTCAGATATCTTTCTTTTAATGATTTCTAGTTTAATGTTATTGTGGTCAGAGAACATATCTTACATGATTTAAATCCACGTAAATTTATGATGTTGAATGCCCAGGATAAGTCCACCTTAGTAAATGCTTCGTGAGCATTTTAAAAAAAATATGTGCATCTAAAGAACATATATTTCTAAAGATTCCCCTCTTATGTCTCTCTGATTTTGCTCAACATGAGCATTATTTCTTCCTTTTCTTACTCTTTTCACCCCTGATCATAATAAGTAACACTCCACTGGTAACCTGCAGAGAGACTTACACAGTTTTTGAACCATGTGGATGTATTAATTAGTTAAGAAACAATTATTTGTATTTTTAAGAGTAAAAAAGGATACTGGAGCCATGGTGGTGGTAGACAACAACAACAACAAAAAAAAATCTACTCCACATACAAACTAGAAAGGATACAGTTAGTAGAGCAGAAAAGGTGAGGAGTGCTTGGAAAATACAATAAAGGATGTTTTCAGACTGATAAATCCAGAAAATTTAAAACACCTGCAGTAGGAAGCCAAACATACTCAGAGAAAGTTCAAGAACAGTGTCTATAAAATCAAACAACTTCAGAGGGTACTGATTCAACTATGAAATTAATGAGTCCCTCTCTAAACAGCAGATCTGCCTGCCCTACCTTGCTATAACCCTCTGCCATGTCTGTTAAAGTGAGTAATGAGCACCAATAGCATTTGAACCCTTTTAGTCCTCCAAAACTACACTTCAAAGACAGTGAATCATTTGACCAGGAAGAAGACCCAAATAAGAGTAGAGCTTGAGACAACTGAATAACTGTGCAGGAGGGACACAGAACAGAAGCACATATCACCTAGAAGAGCGATCCACTAAAGTCTTCTAATGGATATGCCCAAATTTTGGAACCGGGATAATGTATACCATGTATCCCAAAAGGAGAAGAACACTGTCTAATTGAAGCACTGCACCTTAGCACTCAGAGAAGACTGTTAGTGCAGTGGACCTCACAAGATTTCACAATTGTGGGTCAGAGTCATGCTAATTCTCTAGGACAAATCCAAAGGGTCCTTGATTCCCACAAATGAATGAACAAAAGTTGGTCAGGCATTTCAGGGAATGAAGAGGATATTATGAGAAACAAATAAAACTACTGCTGGAGGGAAAAGACGGATATAATACAAGAAACAGAAGAGAACTTTACCAAAATTAAAATTCATATTCTCAGAATTATAAGGAAGACAGTAAGTTTATAAAAAGAGAGCATACTGTTATAGAAGGAAACAATAGAAGACAAGAGATGCCCTTGGATGTCCTTTTAGCCCTTGGATGCTAAAAATGTTATTGCAAAATTAAAAACTCAACACAGAATAGATATGATCAAGACACCTGGGTTGCTGATAGAACTCAGTGATAAGCCACGGTCTCTGATCACTGACCCCAACTCCTCCCTCAAAAGTCTTTATTAGTATAGATCCTGAAGTCACTGAAGAGAGCTTCCATTTAAATAAAGCTTTATGATATTAACTATAACTAAGGACATCACAAAAAGCATTACATTTAATGAAACAATCACATTTGGACAATATTCAAATGAGTTACATGAAGAAACTATTCAGGTGATTGACACAAGAAATTTGCCCTTATGTTCATAAATAACTTTGAAAAATATTATAGGTTAGTGCACAGCCTGCTAGGTTGCTCATGGAACTCAGGGCTCGCCTACCCTCCCCTTACCCCTGACCCCTGACCTTCCCCTCAGGAATTTCCGCCCAGTGGTCGCCATTTCTAGACCAACTTCCGCTATTGTTCACTTCCGGCCACCATTTTCTTGTCCCATTCCTTCTCAGGCCCGCCTAACCGAGACCCTCCCGGGCCCAGAACCTGTTTTCTGGCAGCCGCACCTCCCTCGTCAATCCTGGGGGCCCCTAGAAGGCCCCGCCGCGATCGCGGCCACCACAGCGGCCGGCTCCACTGTCTGCTGTCAGTGCTACCGCGCCGCCTTCGCCTTCGTGCTCGCGACACTCGCGCCCGTACCCGCAGCCGCATCCACCATGGCCTTCTCCGTGCCCTCACAGGTGCTCCACAACTACCACCCCGATTTCGAGGCCATCGTCAACAGCCAAACTCAACTGCAGTTTCACGCCTCGTACGTCTGCCTTTCCATGGCTTTCTACTGCAATCGCCACGACATGTCCCTGGAGCATTTCGCCAGCGTCTTCCTGCGCCGCTCCCACGAGTGGAAGGCCCACGCCGAGAAGCTGATGGAGCTGCAGAACCAGCGCGGCAGCGGCAGCGTTCACCTCCACGAAATCACCAGCGTTCACCTCCACGAAATCACCAAGCCCGACCTCGACGACTGGCCCAGCGGCCTCCAGGCCATGGAGTTCGCCTTCCACCTGAAGAAGAGCGTCAACCAGAGCCTCCTGGAGCTGCACCGCCTGGCCACCGACAGGGGCGACCCGCACCTCTGCCACTTCCTGGGGCGCCACTATCTGCACCAGCAGGTCCTCATCATCCGGGAGCTGGGCGGCTACCTGACCAACCTGCGCAGGATGGAGGCCCTGGAAGACCCCCTGGCCGAGATCCTCATTGACAGCCTCACCCTGGGCCGCAGCGACAAGGACAACTGAGCAGGACTGTGCCCCAGCCCATGCCGGGGAGTCTTCCCCGGGGTGGGTCACCAGGCCGGCCTACGCATTGCCCTTTCGGCCCCTTCGCCTCAGTTCGGGCCTTTCGGTTTGATTGTTACTCCCAATAAAGTTATTTATTTGGTTTTTAAGGAAATAAATGTGTCCAGTTGATGCGAGTGTGTGTGTGTGTATGTGTGTGTGTGTGCAAAACTCTCACCTGTTGAAAATGAGGGCAGATGCCTGTGTATCCATGGTTCTTTCTGCCCACGCATGCCCCATCTACAGACTGGTGAGAATCTCCACAGATGGAGGACATGTATTCCATGGATCCCTAGAGAACACAAAATTAGTCTTCCTTTATAAACAATGCGTGCAAGAGGGATAGGACCGTATGGGAGGATGTCGTGGGGTCTTCATGGCTCTTCACTGCTGGGTATAAGAACTTGGCGCCTCTGCGGAAGAAGTGAAGGGAAGGGAATTGAGCATGTATTAAAATAAAGGGCAACAGGGCGCGGTGGCGCACTCCTGTAATCCCAGCACTTGGGAGACTGAGGCAGGAGGATCGAGAGTTCAAAACCAGCCTCAGCAACTTAGCAAGGCCGTAAGTAACTCAGTGAGACCCTGTCTCTAAATAAAATACAAAATAGGGCTGGGGATGTGGCTCAGTGGTGGAGTGCCCCTGGGTTCAATCCCCAGCACCAAAAAAATAAAATAAATAAAGGGCATGGACTGGGGATGTAGCTCAGTTGGTAGAGTGCTTGCCTTGCATGCCCAAGGCCCTGGGTTCAATCCCCAGCACCATAAAAAAATAAAGAGCGGGGCATGACTGTGCACACATGTATTCCCAGCAATTCTAGAGGCTAAGGCAGGATTGCATATTGGAGGTCTGCCTAGACAATTTAGTGAGGCCCTAAGCAACTTAACAAGATCCTGTCTCAAAATAAAAAATGGGCTAGAGATTTAAAAATTTTTAAAAAGGGACCTTCAACTTTATGCAAAACATTGAGTTTTTTAGAACATGCAAATGGTTAACATTTGTTGATTCTGGGCAACAAGATGAGAGCCCCATAAAATGGCATGACAGAGTACCTCTGACCAGCTCATCCTGGGCCACAGTGAGGGTGATAAAAGGACTGAGCCTTAACCTGGCTTCCTTACAGACACAACGTGACTTACTGTGGTCACTAGTGGGGGGGCGGGGGGAAACATATTACCCTCAAATATTTTCACTTCTTTTTTCCCATGTGCATAATTTCATCCATTAAAGTAACCTTATTACTAAGGGAAAATATTAGTAATCCCTCCAGTTTCACTTGTTCTTAGTTGATTTAAAAATCATGAATTTTGGTGGTTATGCAGCTGGGCCATACACTATTAGTCTCCCAGGAGCTTTGCTGTAGATAACACCTCTGACATGTGGGTTGTGATGATAATGGTTGCCTAGGTTACTTTCCAGCGAGTTGGAGCCTGCTTTTGCTAAAAGCACAGACTCTTCACTTGGGCCTACACATGTTTAATAGGTGACTGGTACAGAATGAAAAGGCTTGACATCTCTGCCTTCATATTGTATCTCTTTCTTTTGCCACCTTAACCATTGGGTCAGTTTTCTATTCAGCTCTATTCACACATTGATCATTTAAGAAATGTTATGTCCAGAACTATAAGACAAGGTTAACTTGACCTAGACTTGCCTAGCATCTCTTTTCCCCCTTGAAGGCTAAAGATATCTATCAGTCACCATCACCAGAAAGGAGAGAAAGGAAGTGGCACCTGAGTTCCTGGAAGAGCTCTGGCTATTCCCAAAAAATGACATAAATACTCCTCCCCTTTATTAGCCTGTTTCTCTCCCTCATTTTTTTTGGTTTACATCTGTAACCTATCAACTCCCTGGAGTTGAGGAGTTGATTTGTTCCACTTCTCCATTCTCTGACCACTAAATAAAACTTTTCTTTCTCCCCAACACTTGTTTCTTGTTTTTCTGTGGGATAACCTTCCAAATCTGGACTGGGTAACAACCAGATACCAAAAAATGTCACTAGAAGGGCTGCAAAGTATGAGGCCAAGGATGAAGACCATATTTGTTATGTTGAACAAAAAAACAATAAGTTGCCCTGAATGATAAGCCTGTGACTTCAGGAAGTTTGAATACTGTAGAGGGGTGAGGAGTTGAAAGTTGTCAACCCGTGAGGAGACATTGTATCCAATCCAGGTGTTGATTGAAGAAATGAATTGATAAATTTCAGAATGGTTTTGGAAGTTAACCAAAGTTACTCATGGAGAAGAGGTGAGGAATGGGAGATGGTCCTGGGGTTTGGACTTGAGTATCAGGGTTAATGGCGATGCTATTATGAACCTGGGGATGTTTGCAGCAGGCTCACCAGGGAATGGGGGTGAGGAAACAAATGCCATAAAATCTGAGATTAAAGTCACAATGAAAGCAAGTAGCTGGAAAAATGTATATCCTTTTCCCCTCACTGCCTCTGAAATATACATATGAGAGACATCATCTCACAGGTTATATTGAAACCATGTGACTAGACACACTCACCAAAAAAAAGGATCATAAAGACAGTATGGTAAACTCATCCCCAAGCCCAAGGCATATGGCATTTAGAGGAGGTTGATATATTGGAACCCACAGAGAGAACTGCTGGTTCCATTTGATCCTTACATTAGTCCATAGTGTCCCCATGTCTGCTCCAAGTTTATTTCAAAATCAGCCCATTTCTGGAAGGCTAGATGTGGCCTCTGGTTTGTCTCTCAAAATGTGAAGAATCAGCTTTGTACTTTGTTTTAATGGCAATGAGTGGAAAGGATTATTTCACAAGGAATTGATATATCCGCTTTTCTATGTTTGTTTCTTATTCCCCTTTAAAACCTACCCCTCTCCCAGTCCACTCTCTATTTGACTAGGAAATCTCCACCCATATAAACACTAAGGTTGTCCAGGTCCATGAAAAAATATTCAAAACATTTTGTTTTTTTCTGTGTTACATGTGGGTTATAAAGAAATAAATAAAAATTTTACAGACTAAAAACTATAGTCAAAGACACGTGAACTGTTTTCAACCTTTTTAAGTTAGCAGATTGCTTTGAACATTTATTATAATTGTTAACAAGTTTAGCTGTGCAGTAATTATCTTCCCCATTTCCTCATTATTACACTTTAAGATTTTCTTAAAAGTTAGGATTATAGCATTATGAGCTTAGCTTCCAAAAAATGTTATTGCCCCCTGCCCCTTACAGTTCTCGGTGCTATTTGGTCTTCTCACTGTATTTCTTTCTCTGCCTGCTTTGAGGACTGCCACCTTTGACTCAGAAATTAGGTGTTTAAAAAATATATATGTGAAAGATATATATATATATTCACTAAAATACATATATGTAAGATATATATATACACACATATGTATATGTATATATTCACACATATGTGTGTGTGTGTATATATATATATATATATATATATATTCATTCATTGGCTTCTCTTCTGAATATGAGTAGCCACTAACCACAGAGTGAGCATGTATTTAAGTGTTTCAATTTTTAAATTGAGGAACTTTTTTTAAATTTCCTGTTTTAAAGAGGAAATTTAGAGCACTGATTTCTTTTCAGTGCCTCCTTGGAATTATAGATATTGTTATCTTCATTTTCCACAGGAAAAGACTGAGGACCATATAAAATTCTTTCTTTTTTATTCTTTTTAATTTTTATTGTGTAGCTTAATGGAATTTGCTGTGGTATTTCCACATACATATACAATATATTTCCATATATTGTGGTATTTCCATATCCATGACAATATACATGTGAACTGATCATGTTCATCCACTCTTCTACCTCTTCTACCTTTCCCAGTCCCTAGTAATCTAACTTTTACTTTCAGATTGACTTTTTTACTTAGGTTTTTGTTTGTTTGTTTGTTTAGTTTCCAATATGAGAAAGTACATGCGATATTTGTCTTTCTGTATCTGACTTATTTCACTTAACATGACATTCTCCAGTTCCATTCATTTTGCTGCTAATGACAGGGTTCATTCTTCTTTATGCCCGAATAATACTCCCTTGTGTGTATATGCCATATTTTCTTTTTCCACTCACTTTTTGATGAGCACCGAGGCTGATTCCATATCTTAACTACTGTGAATGTGCTGCAATAAACATAGGCATGCAGGTAATCTCTTTTGTATGCTGACTTAATTTCCTTTAGATATATACCTCGGAGGGGTGTAGTTGGATCAGAGATCTATTTTTAGTTGTTTCAAGAATTGCCACACTATGCTCCATAATAGCTATCCTAATTTTCATTTCCACCAATAGTGTATATGAGCTCCTTTTTCTCTCCTTCCTTGCCAGCATTTTTCTTTTTATAAGATCCATCCTAACTGGGGTGACATGATATCTCATTGTAGTTTTGATTTGCATTTCTCTGATGGCTAATGATATTGAGCATTTTTTTCATAAATATTTGGCTATTTGTATTATTTTTTTGAGAAGTCATTCAGGTCATCTGTCCATGTTTAATTGGATTATTTGGGTGTTGTTCAGTTTTCTTGAGTTCTTTATATTTTCTGAATAATAACCCTCTGTTGGAGGAATAGCTAGCATATATTTTCTCCCGTTGTATAGATTATCTCTTCACTCTGTTGATTGTTTCCTTTGCTGTGCAGAAGCTTTTTAATTTGATGCCATCCCATTTGTTAATTTTTGCTTTATTTCCTGTGCTTTTGAAATCCAACCCAGAAAATCACTACTTATACCAATATCTTGAAGTGTTCCCCCTGTGTTTTCTTCTAGTGTTACCAGAGTTTCAGGTCTTACATTAAGGTGTTTGATTCATTTTGAGTGAACTTTTATACAAGGTGAGAGAGAGTTTGGGGTCTAGTTTCAATCTTCTGCATGTGGATGTCCACTTTTCCTTGCATGGTTCCAGGATTTCTTGACCATAGATTTCTTGGGTTCAAATCTCAGTTTAGCCATTTACTATGTTGGGTAAACTTGGTCGAGTTCTTTAACCTCTCTATGCCTTGTTTCCTCACATGTAAAACAGGGATAATAAAATTAATCAATCCTACTGGGATGTTCAGATTGAGTGAGTGAATGTATGGAAATCACTTAAAAGAGTGTCTGGCACAGTGTAAGTACTGTACATGTTAGCCATCCTTTGTCATCAGTGTCACTACCTTCATCTTATATTCCTCACTTCTAGATTCTTTTGTAATGCTTTGGGGAAAAAAGTTCACATCTATGCTTTGCCACTGGGGGTCTCTCTTGCATTTCTTCCAACCATATCACCTTGCCTACTGAGAAGGGAAAATCCTTAGCAACTGCTTTGGTTGTCAGGTGCCAGGACTCAGGAGGGTGGATTGCTCTTTTCCCTTCCCCAGACCAAAGCCCAAGAATGTAGGTGAGTTTTGCTGTGGCAGCTTTCCATGGTATCACCCCTGTTCTGTCTCCACCCGCGCTCCTTTGAAATCACCCCTAGAACATGTGCTTCTCCTCCCAAAACCTGAGCCTCCCGCTTCCATTCTGTACTTCCTCCCCACTCAGCAGAGATGGAGAGAAGCAGAAGAATGAAGTGCTAACTCCACTTCCCATCTTGTTTGGATGCTTGGATCTGAAAAGGAGAGAAATGGGTGGTCAGGGGTAGGGGGAGAATGAGTAAAAGGGACCACATTGGGGCAACTCATAACAAAATAACTACAATTGATAAATCACCATGAGCTTTAGCACAAAGGTTCCCAAGCTCTGATTTGCATTAGAATCACCTGCAGAGCTTTTGAAACTCAGAGCCTGGGCCTATCCCAGACCAAATGCTTCAGCCTCTGGGGCAAACCTAGGTATTCCAGGCATTGAAAACTACTCCTTGCATCATGTGCCTCAAAAGTGATGGGGGGGGGGAGCAGCCAGAACCTCATCTGAGCTCTTGTTATTAATGCAAAATTTTCAAGCCCCACCCCAGACATACTGAATCAGAATCATTTTTTTTTTAAGACTCCACGTGGTCAATTTGAACACTGAAATTTGAGAAGCACTGCTTTAGCACCCTGGTTGTCAAACAAGACTATACCTTGAAATCACCTAGAGCGCTGGAAAATAATACTAGTCCTTGGATTTACACAACTTGTTCAGTTATATTCTTATGTAAGAACTAGACCAAATACAATAAAAATTTACTGTGACTTCAACAATTATTGAATCAATAATTATTGATCACACATATACACATACACACTAGCTTTTATCCATTCTGTTGTTCCTCACATACTGGTTTTTTAAAATTATTTATTTATTTTTAATAGCATAGGTTGGCAAACAACAGACTGCGATAGCCATCAAAACTGCCCCCCATTCTTTTTTGAAAAGAAAGTATTAGAACACAGCTCCTCACTTTACTTACCCATTTCTGGGACTATAACAGTGGTCCACTTTATCTTTTGAATATGGCTCTAAGGCTTGTTTTTAAAAGAGACAAGTTTTCCTTTTTCTCTTCTCCCTCTCCCCCTCCCTAACCTAGGGGCTGGGAACAAGACTACCTGGAGTTATCCGTGCTCCACAAGAAGGAAATGTCTGCTAGAGGATCTAGGAAGTGAATAGCTCCCAAATTAACATGTGAATGTTAACACACAGAGAGAGAGCCCTGGGACCCCTGTCAGGGCACACCTGCAAAGTGGCATTTGAAGAGCTCCTTTAAAATCCCCCTGTTCCTCCTGATGGGCAGAATCACAGTCTCTAGGACAGGAGTCCCCTGTTTCTCCTTTGCTAGCAAAGCAATAAAACTTCTTTTTCCTTTTTCTCAAAACCATGTCCTCGTTATTGAATTGGCATCGGGGACAAGGACCGAGCTTTCAGCAACACAACAGACGAGTTAGTTTCCACAGGGACCACTTGGTCTGCAAATGCAAAGACATTTATCATCTAGTCTTTTATGGAAAATCTTTGCCAACCTATGTTTTATAGTAATTTACCACTGCCCTTAATTCACCTCCAGCTTTTTTCAAGTTCATTTACTCATCTATTTACCTTTCCTATTTCCTTTTGTTTTGTGCACTTTCAAAAAATATTCTAGAATGATTCAGATATTTGTAATATTTTATACATATCCCTCACAGTCACACTAAAATTGTGATTGTCATTCTCCAGGCTAACATCTTTGTGCATTTCAGCAAGTCAACCTGTCAGACTTTGTGTCTTCAGTTTAGCCTGTCTCTCATTGTGCCTTTGTTAATTGACGGTCATCAGTCATCCTGCTTCTGGGAACATCAGAGTGGAACAATGCCTGACTAACCTTTTTTGACTGATTCTCCATAATTACATATTCATCACAGAGACTGTTTAAAGAGTACTCATTTTTAAGTCATCACAATCTATTCCAATCATTTTTCTTGCTGTGAGGCATTTAAATTTTATTAATATGCAAAGCTACTACCTTGTATGAGGCAGAATAGACTTCTTCCATTTTATCTGTATTTCAACAGTTATGCTTTGTAATGTTGCTTTTGGTTTATAATTTATTATATATGATATTAACTGTGCCACATGGACCAAGAAGATTATTCTCTTTTTTCCTGTGACATAATTTTCTGAGCATGATTTCTCTCATCCCAAAAGTTCAATTCTTCTATGAAGTTTATTGGGAACTAAAAGTGCCAATTTAAAATATATTTTAGAAGTATAAATAAATAAATCTAAATGAAAACATTCTAAGACAGGAACATCCATGCAGTTTTTTATTTTTTTTAACCAAATACCATTCTTTCAACAAATCATGTTGGGTTCTATGACATGTTCTGCACTATGTTTAGCACTAGAAATAATATAGTGACCAGGGCACATTTCCTGGTCACAGTCTGACAGACTTAGAAACAAATATCTCCAATCTATTTTGGTAAGATCTAAAGGAGATATAAACACAATGTGCTGTGTGAGTCCAGGAGAGAAAAGAGGGGTCTAATTCTTACCTGGGGAGTTAAGAAGCATCTAACATGAAGGTGAGATTGAGTCTTGAAGTGTGACTTGGAGCTCTACAAATGAAGAGAGGAAAACATACTTTAGCTATGCCCATTTGCTTCAGGGGAAGCAATAGAGAAGAAGAGGTTACAAACACAGAAGTATAAGGGGATACACTTGGTAAAAGGAAGACCCCTAGAGGAGTGGAGAGGCGATGGATTTACCTTATTCAGGAAGAGGGATCATTTTTTTCTTAAAACTCTTCTCTCAAAGGTTGTCATTAATTTACCAATTAACATCACCATTGGTCTCTTCAGAGCTTGCCCTTCTTGATCCCTCTGTACCACTTAGTGACAGCTAGTCCTTTCTTCCTTGCCTGCCTTGTCCTCACTTGGTTTGCCTAGAATTAATACATAGAGCTAGGAGGGGGCTAGGTCATAGATTCTTGCTCTATATACATGCCCCCTTGAGCTCAGTCATACCTGTAGCCAATCTGTCTTTCTCCACCCATGTGTGTTTGTTTGTTTGTTTGTTGTTTTTGTTTTTAATGACAACACTTGCACATCCACCTGTGAAACTTTCCCCCTGTATGTCCTCAGAAAACTGAGTAAGCAAGTCTCAAAATGAACTCATTGTCTGTTTGCCAAACCCTCCCTAGGTTTGCCACACCTGCCCTAGTCTCTCAAGTAATAAACTTTAGTGTCACCCTAGACTTATGGCTCTTAGCCTGAACAGACTTAATATCTTCCCCTTTCTATATGCCCCTCTTCTTCCTAATGACCCAAATCCTTGTTGGGCTATAATTATCTGTGATCTAATAATTTGTATAATCTCTGCACCTTTCAGGGATCTCAAATCACAAAATTCAACTCTGGCTAATCAAAGCAGAACAGAAATTTTTTGAAAGACATCCAGTAACATAGTTGGAAAACTGTAGAACTAGGCTCAGAAAATGGGAAGCATCATACAAAGTGGAACCTTGTCTCTCATCTGTCTTTATACTTTTCCTTAAAGAGAAAATGTACTCAGATGTTAGGTTGTGAAAAGTGATAATCTAGTTCTTATAACCCTCTTTTAGTAGATGCTGTTGGTGCTTTGCCCAGATCCACTTGACCAGCAGGATACAAATGCCCAGCTGCTTGTGAGTGCTGCAGCTGATGGCTTATGCCTGAGACCTTTGCAGAAGGATTATCCTTGGGCAACTGAGACAGCTAAAGACCAGTTATATAAAGGAACAAAAGCAGTGAGTTTTATGATCCAGAGACTATTTTTTTATCTAGCCAAGGTTAGACTTTGCCTAACATCACTTCCTTACTTGGCTCCTTACCTGGCCCTATCCTGCTGTATGGTTTTCTCCTGTGTTCATTCTGGAAGACTCTGCTTCCAGGAAGCCCAACCTAAAACTTACCTTCACACAGAGTTGATCATCCTCTGTGTTACCACAGTTTCTACTTCATTCCTTGTTAATGACACTTAACACTCAGTATGGCTATTTTTGGTTCATATGTCAATATTCCTTAATAGGTTATGGAATCTGTGAGTGCAGGGAACATGTGCATTTTTCTCTCCTTAAACCCTACCACATATGTAAACAGGAGCTTATAAATGGTAGGCTGAACTTAAGTGAAAATAAAAGTCAGATCATAGTAGATCAGAGAATGAATAGAAATAAGGCAATAGAGACAATAAGTGTAGTAGTAGGCTCTTGTTCTAATGTCTAAATGTACCCTAAAGTGTCATTATTGGCTTACCTATTTTATCTGCCAACTAGAGTATGGGTGATAGAGCAAAACCACATTTTTAGTAATTAGTCTCTGCCCAGAAGAATTTCTTACCAGATATAAAGTTCATGCAATCTGGTTAATTTCCCAAATAGGTCACATATACTCTTTCTTTCTTTGCTAGTTTCATTGTTGTTTACTCAGAAGGGTTAAGATTTAAAATTTATGACTTAGCAGTTTGTTCCACTTGTTCCAAATGGTTCTAACTCGATTACCCTGTTGCCTCATCTATGAAAATCTGCGTGTGATGGATATGGGACAAATAATTTTACTGAGGGCTAAGGATGTAGCTCAGTGGTAGGGTGCTTGCCTAGAATGCATGAGGCCCTAATTTCCATCCCCAGCATCACAACAATAATGATAATAATAATTTTACTGAGCATTTACTATACACAATATATTGTGACATCAGTTGTTGGGGGATAGGAGGTTGACAAGAAAGAATAGAAACTGTTTCTATGTTGCAGGAGTTTGAGCTAGCTAGAATCATGGCATAGTTTAGAATCACTTATAAAGGACCTTATCAACATATTTCAAGTTAATTAATAATTAATGCTGAGCCTATAAGGACCAATAGGGTATAGCATGATAGAATGATAGCAAGAACTAGGTCAATAAAGAAAGGAAGTTTTCTGGAGAGAAGTTTTCCTCAAGTATAATAATGAACCTCATTTTAAAAGATACTTTCTCAATATTCCTGTCTAGTCCATGCTTTCTTATTTCTTTTTTCTATTTATTTATTTAGTTTTATTATTTTCATTTTTAATGATTCTTTTTAGTTATACATGACAGTAGATTAATTTTGACATAACTATGTAAGCAAGGACTATATCTTGTTCTAATTCAGTCCACAGTACCTCTCCTTCCTCTTCCATTTCGCCATTCCCTGCTCCCTTCCCTCTGTTGATCTTTCTGCCTTTTACCTATAGCTTTTATTTTTTAAATTAATTTCTTGTGGATGTACACGATGGTGAGAGTCGCTGTGGTGTATTCATATATGAACATAGGAAAGTTATGGCAGATTCATTTCATTGTCTTCCCTTTTCCTGTCCCCCTTTCCTTCATTTCCCTTTGTCTGCTCCACTGAACTTCTCCCCTGCCATGCCTCCTTATTTCTGCTCTAAAATTGCAAGCCAGAATTCTAAACATGCCATATTCAACTACTAGAAGGAATTAAGTAGATGGTAACCAGTCTGTATTTCAAGCTGAGAGCCTCACAGGGCTGTCACCGGGTGAAATGCCATTATGCCATTGGTTCAAGTTTTGCCCTCAAATTGTTAAATCCAAAGGTTTATTTATCTCAAAGAATCTCAGGGTGTACAGGTTCTACATGAGGGATCGGTGAACTTTTCCTGTAAAGTTCAAGTATTTTAACCAGATGTGGTAGTGCACACTTGTAATCCTAGCAGCTCAGGAGGCTGAGGCAGGAGGATTGCAAGGTCAAAGCCAGCTTCAGCAGCAGTTTAGGCCCTAAGCAACTCAGTGAGATCCTGTCTCTAAATAAAAAATAAAAAGGGCTTGGGATGTGGTCCAGTGGTTAAGTGCCCCTGGGTTCAAGCCCCGGTACCAAAAAAAAAGGGGGTAAGTATTTAAGAATTTACATCCCACATCATTTTTGTCACAACTATTTAACTCTACCATTATAGTGTGAAAGCAGTCAGAATATGTAGTGTGGCTGTGTTCCAATAAAACTTTATTTACAGAATAAGCAGTTGGACAGATTTGGCCCAGAACCTATAGTTTGCCAATTCCTGTTCTACAAGACTGACTCACACCAACAATATTTCCAACAGTTACTAGTCAGATACAGACAGGGCTTACGTTTACCCAGGACAGATTACCTGAATGTCTTATCAGAAATTGGCCACTAAAGAAGTTATACTTCACCGGGCGCGGTGGCACACGCCTGTAATCCCAGCACTTGGGAGGCTGAGGCAGGAAGATCGCGAGTTCAAAGCCAGCCTCAGCAACTTAGCGAGGCCCTAAGCAACTCAGTGAGACCCTGTCTCTAAATCAAAAACAAAATAGGGCGGGGGAGGTGGCGCAGTGGTGGGGGGCCCAACGGTCAAAACCAAAAAAAAAAAAAAAAAAAAAAAAAAAAAAAGTTATACTTCCAATCAGAAATTTGCTTAGCAACAGATCAAGCAAACAAAATTATTTTCTTGATTTGTGTCCTTCCAGAAGTGACCCTGAGCAATGGTTTAAATACAAGTGTTTATTGGCAGATAATTCCAGGAAATATGAGTAAGGAAATAGAGAAATAAAGCAGGGAAGGGTAGGAAGTCAATAAAATTTGTGTTATCAAGCAAGATGACTAAAATCAACTAGAGCAAAATCTCCTGGGAGAACATGTGTCAGATTTATCCTACTCATGGGACAAGGGAGCAGGAATATTTATCCAGTAACTCCATCAGTTAATGGTTTGAGAGGACAGGTAGAGAGAGCTCCAGTGTTCAGAGAAAGCCATCAAGCAAAAAGTTTCAGAGGCTAGCTGCTAGAAGTTGGGTAGCATATATGGACAAGGACAATATAGTGGGGTACCAACAATATCTGTAACGTTTGTTTTCTCCCAAATGATATTCATCAGGTTATATGACTTAATGAGTAAATTTTCTGTCATAGGAATTTTCCTCAAGTGGAACTGGTCATGTAGAAACCAGGTGTTGGACAGACACACATACACACACATTTTTAACAATCTCTTTTCTGAAATATTCCTCATTAGCTAATCCTAATTTTAAATGCTAAAGTGGAACATACTAGAATGGTCATAATTATAGATTTTTTTTAAACTTATGAGTACTTTGTTTTATAATGTCTTTTTGAGCTTTAGAAAGCGTGGGGCTTGTTGACCAGAAGTGTACCAACACTTGTGCCACTCTCATTTGGCCTTGATCTATGGTGGTTCCTTGCTTAGTACATGCACTGTGCTGCCATGTTTCTTGTTAGAGGAGACCAAAGGCTGGCCTGTAGAAAAGGAGAAAGTAGTTAGCAGTGAAAGAATAAAGGTGGTCAATGAGACAAGGAAATGAGCACCTGGAAGAAGCAGAAGCCATAGAGGTTGGGCAGAAGTAGGGTGAATAGTAATTGAAAAGTGAAAAAAGTGCCCAGAAAAACCACTCCAGATGTGGGAACTCACGCAAGAGATTTTTATTAGACAGATGAACAGTGTTGGCCCTGAAGAGAGAGAGAAAGAACATGGTGGGGGAGCCTTCTTTTAAGTTGCTGAATTTTGGTGGGCTAGGGATCAGCCAATGGCTGGCAAGGACAGGCTGATGAAAGGACCAATGGCTGGCCAGCTGAAGGGAAGGGGCTGGGAAGCTGTCATCCCTCCTTGACTTCCCTGCAGGTGACCTGCGCCCCACCGCCTGGGAGGGAGCCCCGAGAGGTCAGATGGTGGACTGGTAGGCAGACCGAGGCCTGAGGCAAGAGCCAGACTGCAGGGTCAACCCAGCACTCGCCTGCTACCTGCCATGGCAAGCTGACACAGAAGCGGGTCCATGCCGACAGAGCATTGCTCTGACAGCTGCGGACTTGCCACGTTGTGTCTGCCCTACCAGCACGGATGTGGAGATTTTTTTTTTTTTTTTTTTTTTTTTTTTATTATAGTAATCACTGCAGCCTGTAGGAAAAACAAGAGATAGGAACAGACCTCTTCTGATTCCTACAATCTTTTTTCTCTCTACTACTACTATTACTACTACTACTACTACTACTAGTGGTGGTGGTGGTGGTGGTAATGGGGAGATTTCAGGGCATTAGTTGAATATATCCAGGGTTTGAGCCTTTGGCCTCTCTCTATGATTCTTCACCAGAGACCATATTTTCTTTCTCTTGGTTGGTCTGCTTGGGTTTATATTTCCAACTAGAAGAGTAGAATGCTCCTGATCACCTCCAGCATATTCCAGGAGAACCCAGGGTGAATTGTGTGGTCACAGCTGAATTCGAGAACAGGAAGGATCGAAATTGTCTTCTTTGTCTAATCATGTGGACCCTTGGGGCATTAACTAATCAGGTGGAGTTACTTTGGGAGCAACTACGGAAAACCAGAGTGGGTAAGCACTCTCTTGGTACACACCCCAGTTTGGGAACACAGTACCATAGAAGAAGGAACTCCATGATGCTGGCATGTTCAGAGCACAATTCTTAGGTTGTTCCATTGACTTTGTGAGCCCCTGCCATTCTTAAAGCCAAACAAGCAGTATAAGCCTAGCAGTTAAAAGCATGGGCTTCAGCATCCTGCTGACCTGAGGTATATTACTGTTTCGACCACTTAGCTCTGCTGCATGCTGTATCCATTTAGATAAAAATGTCAATACCTCACTGAGCTTCCTATGAATAACCTACTTTTACAAAAGCATTTGAGGTCAATGCAGACTTTCTTAAAATTTTGCAGTGGAAACCAAGAGTTTACGTCATGTTCCTCAAAGCAATCAACTTCAAAATTTGTTTGACATTTATATTCTTCCAAGTTCCTTCTTGGGCTTCCTGTTACAAAGATTTTCTCTCTGTCCTTCACACAATGACTAATATCATTGGCTCTATTCTCCAGATCCTTACCCCCACTTATTTTCTGTTCCATCTTACTATGCAATTGAGACCCTTCTGGTTCTGTAGGTCAAGCATGGAGGGGTCTCCAGTTAACAGGACCCATTCAGCTTAGAAGGCAAATCAGATTATGTTATTAGTGGAAAGGGTGGGGGCTTCTTATGCTTTATGTCTCCATAAAGGACTTTTACTTGTTTTGTGTGTGTGTGTGTGTGTGTGTGTGTGTGTTTCCACTTCATTTAATGAAAAAGAAACACATGAAAGCAACACATCCAGCTTCTCTCTGTTCTTTTGTCTACCCCTCTCCAGGGGTGAAGAAGTAACTTTTAAACAATAATAAACAGGGGTTACGGCTATAGCTCAGTGGCAGAGCACTTGCCTAGCATGTGTGAGACACTGGGCCGATCCTTAGCACCACATAAAAATAAATAAATAAATAAATAAATAAATAAATATCTCACCACCCCTTTAAAGAAACATGAGAAACAGGAGGAAAAGGAGTGGAGTAGTTGTGTATGGCAACCATGAAGGTGTGCCACTCAGACCACCCTTCAAGAGAGAACTTAGCATTCAGTTGTAAAGAGTGCAGCTAATTGACAGTCTCCAACATTTGGAGACTAGATTCTTCTTTAGCAGCCTAGCCAGTGACCAAACACAGGAGGAATGCTAAAACCTGCCATTTCTGCCAATGTGATACTCCATTATAAGATTGTTTATTCTGGAGTTCCCCAGTGGGTTGTGTGAGACTTTGTCCAATCTGCATTGAGATCGCACGCTATCCCTACACAATTCTGCTTCTTCTTTTCTTTGCTTTGACAGATGTTATATCATCTGAAGATTTCCCATGCCCAATTCCCTTCCTCACACTTTTATCTTTAACAGGTTTTAGCCATAATAAGCTTTTTGTACTCCTAATTCTAAGTCTGCTTCTCAAAGATCCAACTAACACAGTGTGGTCCTATGGCTTGATTATGTACTCATTTGTGCTCTCTTTCTCTCTCTCGTGCTCTTTCTTAATTTGTCCAAAGGATTCATGTACTCTCACAAACTCTATGTACTAAGTTTCCTAGAGAATGACTTCCCCTTGAAATTAGGAGGTTGTATTCTTGGGTAAATTGTTACGGAGGGAGGTTTTGGGGTGCCCAGTATGTCTGCATCCAGTTTCATTCCACAATTCAATTTAGAATGACAACGCTGATATTTTTATTTTTATCTGTTTTATTCCTGTGGTTTCGGTCTCAATTAGCTTGTGACTCAGGAGGGAAATAAAAAGGGCTGATTCATTTATCCTTTCAACCCCAGTATGAATAGGAAAAAAATTCTTACATGTAATTTAGAATACTTGAATGGTTTTCCAAAGGTCACATAGGACATTCCTTCTGCTCCTTTTTAATGAATTCATTTTTTAAAATTAATCAAAGGCATGATCTTAAAATGTGATAAAAATGAGCAGAATGATAGAATTTGATTACTAAAGAATTTTTACAATAATTGCTTCTGCAGACGGACCTGTTGCTTCCTTGAAGATATAAAGGTAGACTATACAGATCAGGAGCATGAGGCGTTCCTAGAATTTTAGCATGTGTATGTATATTCAAAAGAGGAATTTGTTAGACTTATATAGCGTATCCAGAAAGGGCTCTAGCAGACAGGCTTTAGGGTACTGGTTCTCTCACATTGTCTGTCTATGGGAACTTCTGTGCATACAGCCATTGCTGACGTGTTGGTCCAGGTATTCCTTCATTCCTTCCCAGATACCTGGCCCAATGTGCCTCAGGTGCCTACTTAAAGTGTCACTTACTGTTGGTATTGTTTCCATAGCCCCTCTGCTCATCAGAGATCATGCACAGCTTCAGTGGACAGTGTGTTCCCATACTACCAGAGACTTCTTACCTCAAGTGCCTTTATTTCTCTGACTTAGAATATTCCCTGGCTATGGGAGTCTGCTGGGCCCACCTATGTGCCAGGCCAGGAAGTGCCAGGGTATTTAATGCAGGAGTACCTTCTAACCAATGTAGAACAGGAGTTAGTGGGAACATCTCCAATTTCCTCCCTCTCGGAGGGATAATTCTGCAATATGATTCACAAAGTCTCTCAGAGGGTGCCCAATACATCGAGCCCCCTAACAATAACCCATTCATTAACATACCTTGTATTGAATGTTCTCCCTTTTCTTTCTAGTTTCCTCCTCTGTGCTTCCTAATATCACCCCCTGCTGTGAACTAAATGTTTGTGTCGCTCCAAAAGTCATATGTTGAAATCCCAACCTCCAGTATGGTGGTGTTTGGAGATGGCACCCTTCGGAGAATGATTAGGTCTTGAGGGTTGAGCCCTCATTATGAGATTAGTGCACTTCTAGGACAGTGACATGGCTCCCCAGCTGCTAAGTCTTGCAGTAGGCCTACACCCTGCCAAGAAGCAGCAGCGGAGCCGTGGAGTGGTAGAACAGCGGAGTGATGGCCTGAATGGGTTGGAGCTCGCTGCTCTGTGGAGCCCACCACATAGAAGCCCTGGGTTAGATGCATCATGAGCCAGGATTAAAGTGAGCCAGAGCAAGCCTGTCTGTCACTTTGTGGCAACCCGGCTTCCACACAGTGCGGATGTCTGCTGCGGAAGCATACTTACACTGCAATACCAGACACCCCACTGAGCATGCGCAATCAATGACTTCACCCTCCAGCTTCCCCATACTCACACTGCAATACCAGACACCCCATTGAGCATGCGCAATCAACGACTTCACCCTCCAGCTTCCCGAAGGGGGCAGAAAATGGAAGTGAGGCTGACTTGAATGACAGTTGGGACTCAAGAATTGACCAGTGGCGTTAGTATGTTTCCAAGCCCTAATTAACATAACTTTGCACCAATAGCATTGGTACCTCTTTCAAACCCTAATTAGCATAAGTGTGGACCAATAGCTGTGAACCAAATGCTATGTAAACCCCTAGACTAGCACACTCACATGGAGAAAACCTGTTTTCGATTGCTGTCTTTCATTGCAAGTAGTTCTGTGCAGAGTTCCGTTCCTGTTCTTTAATAAATCTTACCAGTTACACTCATTCCTCCTTGTATGTGGATTTCAATCTTGGAATTAAACAAGAACTCAGAAAGAAGAAATTAGAGATGAGCTGCTGGGGTTTGCTTCAGCACTGGGGGGCATGACCTGCCATTAAGAGCTGTAACACTTCTTGGCTGTAGAGGCCTGCAACATATGCATACTCCACCTGCCCCAGCCCACGCAGTAAATTGAGTTTCACCTCAAAACTCAAGTTTCAACAGGAAGGAGGTTGTTCTTCCGTGTCATGTAACGATAGAGCAAGAAAATCTCCATCTTCAAACCAGGAAGAGTTCTTGCTAGACCCCAACAATGCTGGCACCCTGATCACCCTGATCTCTGAAATCCAGCTTTCAGAATGGAATGTTTGTTTTTTAAGCCCCCCTCTCCCCACCTCTGGTGAGGATAATTTGATACAGCAGCCTGAACTAAGACACCCCCAAATAAGCGACTTGTATCCAAACCTTATTCTCAGGATCTACTTTGGGAAGAACTCAAAATCAAATCTCAACCCTGGTCCTAGTAGCCCTTTTTTTTTTAGGTGGTGCTGGGGATTGAACCGAGGGCCTTATGCATGCAAGGCAAGCACTCAACTAACTGAGCTATATCCCCAGCCCCTAGTAGACTTTCTTTAGAAGCAATGTGGAGTGTAGCTGAGTCACAGAAATTGCGACATTCTAGAGTGAAGAACCAGGAACTCCTATAATGATTGTCTTTAGATGGGCTTTGAATGAAGAACCCTTCTCTAGTTCTAACTCTCATGAGGTCCAGTCCAAGGTCCATTAACTCACTTTCTGCTAGTTTATGTGGGTTTCTGTTCTTTACAAGCAAAATATCCTTGACTTGACCAGAAGGCAAAACGAATTCAAGCTTGCTTCAACTGTGTCTATTCATATAAAACAATTCTCACCTGCAGTGGAGAAACTGAGCTAGCTTGCAGGTTGTTCATTAATGACAAGCTTTTTTAACCATAACATTCTAAAATGTGGGAGAAGCTCCAGTCCCAATAGCAACTCATTATTAAATCACTTCGAAGTTTTTAAGATAGGCCTGGAAACATTTGTACAGAGATATTTCATTCATTTTGCTTTATTTGACTCTTGTTAGCTTCTGATCAGCCTCCAAAGAAGATAGAATATACCAGTTTGAAGCCTCATGATTCCCTATGACTTTACCTTCCTTTGACAATCCAGTGATTACTGATCAGGAATGAATATTCCTGTCAAGTCAAACAATTTTTTTTTAGTATTCAGCTTAGTAAGAGAAAGGGCAAGGAATAGAGACAGGTAACAGGAGGGACCTCCATCTGAGTGAGATGGCTCCTTTGAGGAAGATAACCTCAGTCTCAGCTAGAGAAACATATTATCAGTGCAATGCATGGATATGGATTGGATCTAGGAGAAAAAAAAATTTTTTCCAGAAAAACACTGCTGGGACAATTGGTGAAAATTGAATATGGACTGTATATTATGTAATTAATATAACTTTGCATCAGTGTTAAATTTTCTGAATTGGGACTGGGGATATAGCTCAGTTGGTAGAGTGCTTGCCTTGCAAGCACAAGGCCCTGGGTTCAATCCCCAGCACGGCAAAAAAAAAAAGAAAAAAAATTCTGAATTGAATATGTATACTACAGTTTTCTAAAATAGTTTCCTTATTCTTAGGAAATATTTGTTGAACTTAGCTACATCTGTCTGACTCTACTTGAAATGTATCTCTGGGTGTGTGTGTATACACAAACATATAATATACATGTGGGAAAATGTTAACAATTGATACATCTAAAACCAGAGAGTTTTGTGTACTATGTATGCAACTCCTTTGTAAGTTTTAAATTACTGCTAAATAAAAATTTTAAAATACCAAATTATTAACTGTTATCAAAATTAGAGAAAATTTTTCTAACCAACCCTGCTGCTATAATAAAGTGGAAAGAGAATGGACTTGCGGTTTCTCAGCACTGGTTACTCCTAGCTCTACCATCAAGTAACTGAGTATTATGGGATAAAGTCACTAAATTTCTCTAAGACTTTCCTCCCTCCCTCCCTCCCTCCCTCCCTCCCTCCCTTCCTTCTTTCCTTCCTTCCTTTTTCTAGTACTGGGGCTTGAACCCAGGAACACTCTACCACTGAGCTACATCCCCATTTCTTTTTTATTTTTTATTTGGAGACATGGTCTTGCTAAATTGGCCTCTAACTTGGGAGCTTCCTGAGTGGCTATAATTAGAGATGTGAGCCACCATGCCTGGCTGAGATTCAGTTTTCTATAAAAATGAAGACTGGTCTAGATAATCTTTAGAATTAACTCTTGTTCTCACACTTGGTAGGACTTCTCTTTCTATATCTTCACTCAAAGAATGCCAAACCATAAATTCTTTTTTAAGTACATTTATTCTTTACTGATTCATTTAGAGTAGCCTTCCTGAGAGCAAAGCTGCATACCAGCAACAATGCCTTCAATATAAATGTCTGCAAATGCAATGTAATGCATTTAAGAATATAATTTACCAACAGGAAGCATAATTAATTCAGAGGCATTCTATAGAGTCATCCCAGGTTTTTGGTATAGATTCATTTCATTCATGAAGTTAAGAGTGTGCAACTGAGCTGTATATAACCTCAGTGCATCAGACACATTTTCATAAGGGATCTACATATTATATCCCAAGTAGATAAAGAAATGGCAAAAATAGTAATGAATGGTTTCATCAACAGATTATGACATTATCTGCTGGCAATATTAGTCTGATTACTACTAATGCAATAAAGGCTGATAGCTAGCTGCAAGAGTAATGAATCTAAGCAAAAATTGTGAATTGTTCTTAGTTTAAACATGGAATAACCATCCCACTAACCTAAGAGAAAGCCATGCAGTAAATCACTTCAGGAGGCATAAGGATCCAGAAAATTCTGCTTCTAAAGGGTAAAGCATCATTTTCATTTTGAGACCTACTTTCAGATACTAAATTAAATTTTAGATGGCCTCAGCTTTTTTCCTATCTCTAAAAGACCCAACTCACAAATTTGTCATGCCTCCAGTTTCTGAAAGCTGGCACTGGTAGTCTTTTCTCAGATGAATTCCAAGGCTCGTTCAGCTTGGCTAGTTAATTATAGTCATTATCATGAAAAATACTAGGTCACATTAGTTCCATTTTTTTTCTTTGCAGAAGAGAGTAATGTGTGAATGTTTAGTCAGGTCATTTTGTATTCAGCAACTAACTCTGGCTTTTATTACTTGGCTGTGACATTGGTAGAGGTCACCTGCAAAGCCATGGGCAGGCAGGATAGAGTAACTTGTGTCAGGAATGTGACAACTAAATAATATTACAGCATTGGTTTGTTTCTTCAATTCAAATGCACTGAGATATAGGTCCATCCTTAACTCTGTCATCTTCGAAAAATGACTTGGTTCCTCTTGTTCCCAAAATGTCCTATCTGTAAAATGGGAATATAATTTTATTTCCTGAAGATCAATCGCTGAACAAAAAGAACAAAGGAATAAAGAAAACATAGGAGAACAAAGAGTCCCAGCTTCAGAAGAAATTGTGAATCAAGAAATGTATGGCCTTCTTTTTAGTACTCAAATCTCCTCTGAAATGACAGGAAAGGAATTTTTTTTAAAGGCAGAAGCTTGAAAAGATAAGATAGGAGAAAATAGCAACAATTTGGAAGCTGAAAATTAGTCAATGGCCTAGAAAACCTGAGAAATCTGAATTGTAAACTGAATCGGGGAAACCTGTGAACCAGATAGCTATACAGAGCATCATGGGAAAGGTTTTAGGAATTATTGGTAACAATGAACCCTGAAAGTTAGGATGAGGGTTGAGCTGAAAGCAGAAGGATTGGGTGAAATTCTGTATGTGAAGCATTTAGAGTCCAGATCCCTTACCTGACTCTCTGCAGCATTTGACTGCTCTGCCTGAACTCTAGCAGCAACTGAAATTTGGTTTTTGAAAGAATAAGACAGGGGACATCTGGACTGGGGAACACCAGGTACAGTTAAGGTCAGAAGAGCTCTATGAAAAATAGGGGATTAAGTGAACATTTATTTGAGATGCTGTTTCTCCCAGCCCTCTTATACTCTGCTCTTATAGAAATGGCAGTCAAACTTGGGTCCCATGTTGCTAACCAAGGTATCTCATGCCAGTTATTGATCATTCAAACTTTTCCTATTTAACTGAAGGGTTATGTTGTAGGGAGATTTGGTACTTCCATCATGAAGCTCATAATGTTTGATTTTCTTGTCTTTTGTGAAATTGCAGACCCTGATTATCACAGCCTGGATTCATCATATCATTAGAAGTCATGAAATGATAATATTCTAACTCTATCATTTTTTGTTTATGGCAAGAATACCTCTAAAACCAGAAAATTTCCCTCATCAACTATTTGCCTGTTTTGCCATAACATGTGTATAGGAAAGGCAGGATAAATGGCTGGTTCTCTCCCTTTATTGCCAGCTTTCAAAATAATGTTGTTTTCATGGCATAGATTTAAGATATTTGGATGTGTTTTAATTATTGTTAATATTGATGTCCTCTTTCTTTCTTTCCTTTTTTTTTTTTTTGAACCAGGATTGAACTCAGGGACACTCGGCCACTGAGCCACATCCCCAGCCCTATTTTGTATTTGATTTAGAGACAGGGTCTCACTGAGTTGCTTAGGGCCTCGCTAAGTTGCTGAGGCTGGCTTTGAACTCGCAATCCTCCTGTCTCAGCCGCCCAAGTCGCTTGGATTACAGGTGTGCACCACCTCGCCCGGCCACTCCTCTTTCTTTTTAATAATTGTTTCTATTTTTATATCAAAGTTATATCTGCAGAGTATAGTCAAATCATTTACCCATTTTCCACCTTCCAAAGGCAGTGATTTTCACTTCTCTTAGCTAATTAGCTTGATAGCTTTACCAACACATGCTCATTATTTGTTTTTAGTTTTCAGCATTATCTACTACTTTTCAATACTGAAAATGAGGATTTAGCTCAATTTAACCCTTCCAGCCTCCTCCCCCCCTACACACACCCATCACCTATAATCTTCATAGAGTTATAGCATAGTTATGGTTAGTTCAATATTAAATGTTTTTATTGACTGTATAAATATTGTTCATAACTGAGACCCATACAACAATCTAGTTATTGTTCCATTTTTGTACAATTTTTTATTTTACCTGGAGTTAATGATTGCCACTGATCGTTTGCTCACTTAATTTTCTACATTCTTATTACCAATTCAGTCTCCAACTCTCCAACAGCTGTATAAATCTCATCTTAACACTTTTAATGTATCATGTCCTGTTTCCATGTTGACATCTTGAATATGCTTTCTGAAGTTTTTAGACTGCAGCCAACCCAGTCTTCTAGTGTAAGGATATCATTCTGTGAATTCCCTCACATGTTAGCTCCTGAGATCCTGTGACCTCTTCAGTTATACTCACTGTTCCCTGGCTTCCTTACCCCTCTTTTCTTTGGTGGGTCTATTTTTTAGTTTTCCTGAGAATCTGACAGGCCCTGGCATTTGAAAATTCATGTCCTTCAGTTATGGGGCATTTAATCCCTAATTCTTCAATAATCCCTTCTCCATTTTCTTCTTTTTTTCTTTTCTTTTTTCTGTACTTATAATTGATTGGGTGCTGAACCATCCAGTTTGGTTCTTTAATTTTCTTACCTTTTCTGTATTACCTTTTTGTCCTCCCACTCTGCTTTCTAGAAGATTTTCTCAACTTTATATTCTAAACTTTTAATTTCTTTCATCACAATTTTAATCTCCCAAAAGACTTTTTTGTTTGTCTATTTGTTCTCTGTTCCTTTTACTGGCACCCTCTTCTTATTTCATAAATGCAATATTCTGTTTTTACTCCGGATATTAATGAAACACTTTTTTTTTTTTACAATTTTCCTCTCCTTACAAACTCGGTTTTTCCCCACACTCCTTTGTTTGAATGTTTGTTTAGTTTTGTTTGGGCATCCACATTTCTGGCTAGAGGATTTTCTCAGAAGATTGCTCTCTTCCATTTGTCCATTCATACTTAACAATGAAGTATTTAAAGGATGACTGGATGCTCTGTGGGAATAGGGTGTTTTGTCAAGTTTAGCTGACATGGTAATTGACTGGCATGTTCCTTAGGTGTAATCTCTGATGTCAACATTCACGGAGAAGGATTATCCAGACATTATGAGCCTCGTGTTGAAAGTACAGAATCTACCTATAAAGTAATCCTTCAGTTAAGTAGGGAAAAGTTGGTTTAGCAGCATGGGGAAAAAGTGAATATGTACCTCACACCATACACCACAATTTCATGCATTGTGATAACCAAATGTTAAAAGGCAAAACCTTCAAAGTTTTGGAAGGAAACTAGAAGATAATCATTTCTTTAATTTTCTTTTTGATTTGGTGTAGGAAAGAGGTTCTTAAACAAGACATTAAAATATAAACCATAATGGAAAAGATTGATAAATTTATATTAAAATTCAAATGCCGATGTATGTATCAAAATACACCACAATGATAACAGAACAAAACCTAGATTGTGAAGAAATTTTTGTGACACATATAACTGACAGGATTAGTTATCAGACAATATTAAACACTACTATAAATCAATGTCAGGTTGGCCATGGTTGTACATCCCTGTAATGCCAACGGCTTGGGAGGCTGAGGCAGGAGGATTGTAAATTCAAAGCCAGCCTCAGCAAAAGTGAGGCCCTAAGCAACTCAGTGAGACTCTGTCTCAAAATAAAATATTAAAAAAGGGCTGGAAATGTGGTTAAATGCCCCTGGGTTCAGTTTCCAGTACAAAAAAAATCAATATCAGAAAGACAACCCAATCAAAAATGGACAAAAAATAGAAATAAGCTATTCACAGACTAGGAAAAATTATTGACCAATTAACAAATTAATGATGTAATAATCTGGGAGATGAATATTAAAGCAACTATGAGATACCCTGACACCCATCAGATTGACAAAACATAAAAAGTCTGATAATACCATGAGTTGGTGTGGATGTAAAGAATTTCAACCTCTCTGATACTGATGGTAGTGATTATAAATTTTCTCAACCATTTTGATTTAAAAATTGGCAATATCTAGTAAAAGGATGTGCCTATATTAAGACCTAGCATTTCTGACCCTAGGCATATTCTCTAAAGAAATTCATGTGTAGAAATGAGTAGATATTTATAGGAATATTTTTGTGGGAAAATAACTAAAATAAATCTAATACTCATCAATGCAAAAAGAGATAATTATATTGTGATATAGCAGTATGATATGATGAAATACTATGCAGCTATGAAAATTAATCCACTGGGGTTACATGTATCAATCAATGGAGATAGATCTCAAAAACCTACATTGATCAAAAATAGTAATTTACAGAAGGTAGGCACAGTATCTTACTGTTTATATATAATAAACATGCACAATATATATAATTTATATAAATTTTATATACAATTATATGCATTTACACACACAAAGTATGATGAGTGAATGGAAATAAATGATATTTAGGCTTATGGTAATCTCTAGAGTGGGAGGATACATAAGATTTGATAAGGGTATAGTCTCAAAATCATCCAGCGAAAAACAATAGTAAGAATGGCTATAGCAGTATTTTCAAAGTCTCATCACTGATTAAATAAATGAAGTATTCAGAGATTTTTAATGATGTGATAAAACCACCAACTGCTAGCCTGGGTAAATTTTAAAATGCCATCTCTAGCAGCCCTATCAAACTAAACAACAAGAATTACTGTTCAACTATTGCTAACAATAAGAAAGTCTCTTCCTTCAGACAATTTAGAGCAAAGCTGATCATACTCTCTGCCAAATGCTATTTCCATAGCCTGGCTTGAGCTATTTTAAGTATCTGTCAGGTCTTGAGCAATTTCTATATATCTCTTTGGCAACAGTTCCAACATCCAAATTAGCAACTGGATGTTTGAATAACCAAGCAAGATAAAAAAAAAAATCATTATGTGAACTTTTAATCTAAGCCCCATTTGTTCAAATGGAAAGTAAAATCTAACCCACCAACACTAAATGTTCTTGTATTAGAGCTCATTTATAGTCATATAATTTTCATATCAAGGCCTCACTATAAATATTTGCTTTTAGAAATAAGAGGGACTGGCAGTCTTGTAAAAGTTATTTAAATTATTTAAGTTCTGTGACATGTACTATGATAGGCCATTCTGCTGAAGAAAAAGAAAGAATATTATGTCCCATATTCATTTATAAAAATAATTAAATGACTAAATTGGCTAATTTTTTTTTTTTTTTTTTTTTTGGTACCAGAGATTGAATACAGAGGTGCTTAACCACTGAGCCACATCCACAAGCCCTTTTCATTTTTTATTTTGAGACAAGATCTTGCTAAATTGCTGAGGCTGACCTTAAACTTGTGATCCTCCTGTCTCAGCCACCCAAGTTGTTGGGATTACAGGTGTGCACTACATGCCCAGCTACATTGACTAGTAAAATAAACAACAGTAAAGGAATATAATCATTAAAATTATACTTTAAGATTTTATTGTTATTGTTTGTTTATTTGTTTTGGTGTTACCAGGGATTGAACCTAGTGGCGCTATACTACTGAGATATAGCCCCAGCTCTTTTTATTTTTTACTTTGAGACAGGGTCTGGCTAAATTGCCTAGACTGGCCTCAAACTTGTGATCTTCTTGCCTCAGTTTCCCAAATAGCTGGGATTACAGGTGTGCACCACCATGCTCAGCTTTAAGATACTTTTCATAAAAAAATATGGCATAGTCAGACGCTGTGTAAATGCATAAAATATTATGAAAGGAAATATGCAAAATATTTTCTTTAGATGTTGAGATTATGGGTTATTTTTTCCAAATATTCTACAATGATCTGTTAGTCAGCTTTGCATTGCTGTGACCAAAATATCTGACAAGAACAACTTAGAAGAGGAAAAGTTTATTTTGGGCTCATAGTTTCAGAGGTTCAGTCTATGACCAGTCAACTCCATTACTATGGGCCTGAAGTGATAGTGGGACATCACATCAGAAGAGTGTGGAAGAGGAAAGCTACTCAGCTCATGGCAACCAAGAATCAGAGAGAGAGAGAGAATCTGCCTTTTAACAACACCCCAGGATGATTTACATGCTGTTAAAGGTTGAGAAGCACTATTCTAGAGCATTCAAATGAGAGTTGAGATCAGCCAATCCCAAAAATCCAAAAGTCGAATGGTCTCTCTGATAAATGAATGATGATGCATAATGTAGGGGGGAAAGATGGCAAGAATGGAGGAAAGATAGCTAGCATAGAGGGAAGGGAGGTGTGGGGGCGGGTGGGGGGTAAAATTAATAACAGAATGTGTGACAGATACCATTGCCCTGTGTACATGCATGAATGCACAGATGGTGTGACTCTACTTTGTGTACAACCAGTGAAACAATAGCTGTACTCCATTTGTGTTCAATGAATCAATAAGTAAATAAAAAAAAATTAAATAAAAAAAAAAAAATGAGAGTTGAGGTTAACAGGATCAAGGTCATGAGTTTGACCTTTATTCCAACAAGTAGTTTTGCTGTGTTTGAGGAACGTAGTCACTAACATTTGTGTTTACTCTTCCATTTTTAAGGTTGTGGTGCAGATAATCTTTTGTGGTCACAGGTAAATGTGTGCATGTAATGATCTCCCAAAGGCCAGGGCTATTTCTGTTGCTTGTTAATGGTTCCTCATTACCCCAGGAAATCTGTCAGTTAATGATGTTAATTACTCTAGCAACATTTTGAAACTTTATCCCACAAGGCCCTTCACAATCAGATTCACATTGTGGCTAAACCCCAAGGTCTTTCACACATCCATATTGATTAACATTTCACAGTTTAGGGCACCGAGGAAACCCTCAGTAAATATTAACTGCTACTATTACTATTGTTTTGGTGCCGAGAGTTGAACCCAGGGCCTCCTGTGTGCTAAGCACAAACTATACCATTGAGCTACACCCCAGTCCAAAAGTCTTGCCTTTAGTGAGAGAACTTCCTGGCTAGAATGTCCTTTTTGCTTCTTCCTCACCTGGCAAATGCAAACTTAGCCTTCAAATACTGATTCCCTGCATGGCCTAGGTCTAAGATCTGCCACTCAAGGGAAACATCCTGTGTCACCTTCTCTAATTCCTCTGTAGCAGGTGCTGTAACCCCTTCTCCTCTATGCACTTCTCCAGGAGGGGGATCAGATATCCTTGAACTCCTAGGGCTCCTAGACCTTTCCATAAATACACATACAATGAATCAGTGATTGAAACAAAAAACCATCTCCTCTCATGGAGATTTGCCAGGTGCATGGCAGAGGTTTTACTCAAGCAGAATAGAAAACCGCTAGAAAGCATCTGGTGTTGAAAATTGAAGGATTATGGAAAATAATATTCCTACAAGACAGCTCCCCCAAGAAAGATGGAGGGACAGTGTGGCTCAGGAGGAGGGAGGGGAAATTAGCCAAACTTTAAACCTCTCCCAATACACCCTTTCCCAATAACAATGGGCCCTGAGGGGATAAAGCAAACTTTCATCCCTTCCCAGGTTCATCCCCAGCATCTCCACTAAAAGCAAACATTTACCCCTTCCTAACGCCAGTGCATCTTGAAGGAAGGAGGCAAATACTGCAATGCTGGGCCCTGGACTTTGACCCTCTCTCATTGCAAATGAGCCCTAAATGGAGGCACAGCAAATATTGAAACTCTGGGAAACAATGGATCCCAGAGAAAGTAAAATAATGAGCAAGTCTTTTTTTTTTTTTGCCATGCTGGGGATTGAACCCAGGGCCTTGTGCTTGTGAGGCAAGCACTCTACCAACTAAGCTATATCCCCAGCCCAAAGAGCAAGTTTTGAGTACTCATCCCTCGGGATCTGGACTCATATATCCTCAGATAATAATGAGTTTCAACCTTTTGACAACTACCCTCCTAAGTTAAAGTTTTAACCTGTGCAACTAGCCCCTGACTGTCCAAACTGCACGTCCACAGTCTCCAATGAAACTATAAAAACCCAGACTCCTGTAACCCGGGGGGCCAGCTCCATACCCAGAAAATGGGCCCTCTCATACCTGATCACTGGACTTCGCAGCAGAATAAAGGAAAGCTTGCTGATTCTAGGTTTGCTTCCTGTTTCCTGCCTGTCATTTGTGGGCCATGAGCTTACAAAAATGATAGTTATGAGATTCATTTTTATAAGACATTTATTGTTTAAAGGAAAAACGATTAAAATGCATATTTCAGTCTCAAAATATAGAACCTCTTATTTCAACTATGTGGTTTCTAAGGAATATTTTGTATTATGATAGTTGGATTTTTATCTATTCTTTATGCACTCATTCATTCATTCAACAGTAAATCATTTTAAATATCTGCTCTAAGGTATTATATTTTTAAGTGACTACAGTAGGCTGTGACAATATGAAGGAATCACCCCTTGGCAGGATTAAGTGAAAATAGCATCATATATGCTAATGTCTTGCAGTAGGAGACAGTGTATATTTTGTTATTAGGCAGATTATCCCATGGTTGCTGTAGAGGTCACAAGGATTCCTGTAATGGTTAATTTGAATTGTCAACTTCATTGGAATAAGAGATGATGATGATTAAGTGGCTTCCGGCTGTGTCAATGAGGGCATGTCTAGGATGATTGGCATGTGGGATAGGGAACTGAAGTGGAGACCCTCCCTAAGCATGGGCAGCACGACCCAATAGGATGGAGTAAAAGCTGGAAGAACAAGGAGGCAGCAACAATTGCAAGCTCGGCTCTTCTTGAACTTATTCTTCATTGCTGCTTTGGTCCTCTGAGGATATCGAACTCTGGCTTCTTCACTCTCCCAAAGCAAACTCTGCCAGTGATTCTCCAGGGAGTTTCCAGAAACCTTGGTATCAGACGAGGTGGCACTGTTGATCCTTCTTGTTCTGGGGCTTCCGCCTCTTGGACTGCGCAGCTGCTGGTTCTTCCAGCTCTCCAGCTGCAGAAGGCCATTGTGGACTATCCAGCTTCTGGTCGTGTAAGCCAATCTAATAAATCCCCTTTGTGATAATCATACTTCCTGCAGAGAACCCTGACTAATTCAATCCCCTTTTTTATGTCCTTGCCTTATCTTTGGCGTGCTTGTCACAGCGAGGACACCTCGAACTCTTCTTCGGGAGAAAGACTCCCTTTGGGTTACTGGAAATGCTCTACAATGATTGTAGATGTGAAATGCGCACGGAATGGAAGTGGAAGCAAGAAAGCACAGCTTCTTTAATTCAGGTTGGGACAACTCTGAAATGTGCTTACACTCCAGGGTTTCCTCAGTAGACTTTGTTGGACAGGCTGATCAGTCTCCTTTTCCCAGGGAAGCTCCATGTGACCAGCTGCTTGAATGCATGTCCTCAGCCAGCCCCGGCCTTTCTGGTTTGCCTTCAGCCAATAGCAACCCAAGTCTTTCCCACGGGCCCTTAGCCAACCCCCAAATATACTAGCCAATCCTCCAGACACACAATCCTGCTCAGGGAGCACCCCTGCTAATGAATTTAAAGTTGCCCAAGTAGCCAATCCCAGTTCAACACCTACCCCTAAGAAGGTACTTAATCTCTGGGCCATTGTCTCTCCCCTCTTCTTCTGCTGCCGTCATCACCCAGAGTGGCCACTATGTCACTCCAAATAAAATCTCTTGGCTGAAACATGGTTTTTGGTGTGGTCCTTTTGCCTAACAGACTTCCTATGTGAGACTTGACCTAAAAGGGCATTCTTGTTTATTTTCTCTTTTCCCTTTCTTCTTCTCTAGTTCCCATCATTAACCCCCACCCCCACTCCCACAGGCATATCCTTAACCAATCAGTTGCCTGTCAATCCTCTTCTTAGGGTCTGCTTCTGAGGATCATGACCTCAGGGGCTTTTTAAGGCTGTATTTTCTTATAAATATATACACAAAGAGATTTACATGCCCAGCACTCGTTAATTCTTCTTTTATTCTGTCTTTATCAATTAGCCATTTATACTATTTATGTCATGGTATTTCCCACTGGGTTAAAGGGTTCTTACAAATGAGAACGTTTTCATCCCTTTTGTGTCCCATTCTCTCCCCTCCTCCCAATCACAGTACCTCATAGACTCCCATAGATAGTAAGTACTCAAAAATTTTGTTTGTGGTTTTTCAAACCAGATAGAATGTACACATATCTTTATAGATACATACATTAATTAAGAATAGTCAAATGTGATATTTAATGAACTTAAAGCACAAATTATTATATTTTTCTAAACTGTCTGAACATACATTTTAAAGTCTTATGACTTAAAAATAACCAAGTGATTTTTTTTTCTTTAAAATGAATTCATCATCAAAAGGGTTTTAAAGTAGGAAATGGTGAAAATAATTATACCACTACAGAATCTGTCTTTTGGACCATTTTATGATTAATGCCTACTAAAATTACCCATATATAATCTGACACAGATTTTTCAAAAAGCCATAATTAGAAATGAAAGAGGAGATATGAGGTTTCATTAAGTCTCTTTCCCTCACCATTCAAACCAGTCCTACCCAATTCCTTTTCATAAATTCTGTTTTCCTAATATCCCTTCAACTCAGTCCCATTTGGGACACACACATACAAAATTCTGACACAGTCAAATGAGCTTGACAACATGGCTGTCCTGCAAAATCCCCTTCTTAAAATTGTCCAGCAGGGACAACCCCCAGAATAAAGGAAGTAGTCCTTCCTGAGTTTGTTTGCTTCAACTCAGTTACCTACAATGCCTTGGAATGTTCTTCCCATCAGGCCCTTCTTGTACATTAAATTTCAGAAATCATCCTACAGAGATAAAATGGATATCTAACTTCAACCATACAAATTAGGCTTGTCTAAACTTGTAGCCTGGAAAAAAAACAAGCTGTTGCAAAAATTCCAAAGACTCAAAGTATTTTTCATCACTTTCCATGTAGTAAAAGAAATCCATTTCCATGAGCTTCACCATGGGGCTGCCATGAGGCAGCCCTTTACAAAAGTCCACAAGTATTTCAATATGGCTACTGTTATGTTCCTTCTACAGTTCTTCATTCATCATCATGATTGGCCCTAATAGCCAAAGTACCAGAAGGTGTTACTAGAGAACAAATCTCCTAACATGAAGGCCTGTGGATAAAGGTGTGACTTTCTAATCCAATGCCAAAAGAAATGATGGTGCATCTGTGCCAGAGAAGTGTTTCTCATTTTCTGATTTTCATCTAAATCGGAATCACTTTGTTAACAGAGTGCTATTCACCCATGGAGTTGAAGCAATCTTGCCTGTGACCACCGGTTCTTGCAATCTTGCCTGAAGAATTTGAAGTGAGTCACACATAGTAGCTGGCAGGAGATTATTAGAAGGGAAAGGAAAAGGGAAAAAGGAACACTCTTGTAAGGAAGGAACTGAACTAAGGAAAGAAAGAGAGAGATAGGAAGGCGGCTTAACTGTAACACAGGTTTATTCAGGACAAACCTGGGAAGTGGGGAGGTCCCAGCAGAGGCTGGAACCCATCTTATGTTTACAGTCTAGGGAAGTTATAGGGTAGTGAAGGGGCTGGGTGATTTTTGTAGTTTGGCTGCTCTTAAGGTGTTGTCAGGGAAGGCTTCTTGTGGTCATCACTCTCATTCTTTGTGGTGGTCATTGCACCGTGTCGAACAGGGTGTTTCTCAAGACTTCAGACCCAGGCTGACTCTTTTTCTGATTCAGAGTGACCATGGGGTGACAGTTGTTCTAAAGTGGTGTTGCCCAAGTTGAGTTCTTCCTAACAACTTTCAAGGGAGAAAAGGATAGAGTGGATCCTCTCAGAGAGGAGAGGAATGGCACATCCCTCTTGTCCTCCAGTTTTATTGGAGCTCCTAGGGAAGTTTCCAGGAAGTTCCACTAAGTCCACCTTTTGACTTTTGATTGATAGCTGAATTTTAAGTCCCCACTTCTCAGGGTCTTACCCCATGGAGGGGAAACTAATTTACTATTATAATAACACGCTAAAGATCCAAAGACAACTCTAGGTCACCTTGGCCTGCACTGACCGGTTCTAACTGAAACTTCTTCTCACAGATTCTATAGTTGGTGGGCTTTGTTTCTAATTATCCTGACTCCCTGAGTCCTGGAATATGATCTGTATAAAGGTCATAAAAGCCTCCCACTTCAGGATAACTTGTGTTCTTATTGGCACTGAGGAGTCTCTGGGCCTGCAGGTAAGGGGTTGTTTGCTGAGGAATGTAGCATATCCTATTGACTTAAGCCAGGACAGGACAAGAGTGGCCTTAGACAACTTGCTTTTTTTTTCTTTCTTATTTTTTTGCAGTGCTGGGGATTGAACCCAAGGCCTTGTGCTTATGAGGCAGGCACTCCACCAACTGAGCTATATCCCCAGCCGAGGGTCTTGTGCTTGCAAGGCAAACACTCTACAAACTGAGCTATATCCCCAGCCCCCAGAGGGCAAATTCTTTTACTTGGTCCCATGGAAGCTACATGAAGATCAGGAACTTTGTTTTGTTCTTTGGTGTATGTAGCACCTCGAATAGCAATGCCCACATAGTAGGAGCTTATTTGACTGAATTAATGGAGAGTGTCTCCCTTTCCTTTTTTTTATTTTTTTTTTTGATACTAGGGATTGGACCAGGGGCACTCCACCACTGTGTCACATCCCCAGCCCTATTTTGTATTTTATTTAGAGACAGGGTCTCCCTGAGTTGCTTAAGTCCTCACTAAGTTGCTGAGGCTGGCTTTGAACTCGCGATCCTCCTGCCTCAGCCTCCCAAACTACTGGGATTACAGGCATGCGCCACTTCACCCGGCTCCCTTTCCTTTTGATGAGGAACATTTCTAACTATGAAGTAGTCAAATCCCCCTGTTTTGAAGAAGGATAGAATCAGGATGAGATTCTTCTTACAACTTTTCTTGGACTTGAAACTCTTCTCAAGTTCCCAATTCCACTTTTCTCTGAGGTCTAGTTCTTTCCCTGTCATTCCCTTGATTTTGTGACCCAATAAATTGCTGAATTTATTGCCCAATTTCATTTGATTTAGGTTTCTGTTCCTTGAAACCTAAAACATCCTAATAAATACGGCCTGGATCTTATGATCTATTGTTTGTAAACCATTTTATTTTATTTTTACCACACCTCAGCTTATAGGCAACTTCTGAAATAAATTTAAAACTCTGAGATACAAAGAGGTAAGAGACGACTTTCCAGGCCTGGAATGGTGGCGCACGCCCGTAATCCAAGCGACTTGGGAGGCTGAGTCAGGAGGATCGCGAGTTCAAAGCCAGCCTCAGCAACTTAGCGAGGCCCTAATCAACTCAGTGAGACCCTGTCTCTAAATAAAATACAAAATAGGACTGGGGATGTGGCTCAGTGGCCGAGTGTCCCTGAGTTCAATCCCTGGTTCCAAAAAAAAAAAAAGACGACTTTCCTAAGGTCACAAGCTAATGTGTAGAAAAACCAGGACTAAATTTTTATTGATGTTTCCTTCTTGGTGGAAAAGAACAGATAGATAAAACTTGGTGGAGATTGAAAGCTTTGAATTGTTTTTACCTTTAATGCTTTCCAATCAGCTTAGCATTATAGCAAAACTGGTTCAATGATGAGGGAAGATTTCAGCTGCCAGACATTTGCAGAAATCTCATTCTACTGCAGACAGAAAATCTGATAAGTTCTTGTCTAGTCCCAGTGAATGTTTCATCTGTCAATGGAGAGTGAGTGTAACAAGGGGAACTGCTGCTCCTGACTTAATTATAACCATCAGGAAGAACTGGGAGTGATGGTGATGATTTGCAAGTGTTAGGAATATGAAGAATAGTACCTTGTTGTTGTAGGCATTGCCTGACTTAGACCCTGGGTATGTCTGGGTGCATATTTAGGAAGTCGAAATTTCTAAATTCTCACAGAGCAGATAGGAACGAAGTCTTTGACAACTACCCTATAAATGTGAGAATTAATCATTAAGAAAATTGGGAATGTTTTGTTGGCCCTGCATCCCCCATCCTTTGCCTTGGAATGAAAACCCTCATTTTCATTGTGGAATCACTTCTCACACATTTCCAAAATGTTTTTCCCCACTCCCAGGTCATATTCCCAAGCATGAGCTTGTGACCAAAGTCTGGTCAATCAAATTGGCTATTGAATGAGCATGCAACCAAAACCAGGCCAGACAGAGTCAAAATCTTAAGAAAAGTACTATTTTTCTTTTAGGATTGCTAAGTTATATAGAAAAAGTCTGCCTACAGTGGACTTAACCTGACCTAACATTCCTATGTACATATATGAATACACCACAGTGAATCTCACCATCATGTACATCCACAAAAAAACTAATCTAAAAAAATCTATAAGTAAATAGCAGAAATATCAGTAGAGGAAGATTAGCTAAGGGAACAGAGAGTGGGAGGAAAGAAGGGGTAGGGGAAATACTGGGAACTGAATTAGAACAAATTATATTCTGTGCTTTTATAATTATGTCAAAATGAATCCTATCATCATGTATAACTAAAAAAAACAATATAAAAAAAGTCTGCCTAAAAATGAATCCAACCTGGGTAATGGTGAGGAGGAGGAGAAGAGGAATTTAACATTATTTTAGCACTTAGTTCAAACCATGACAAGATCTTTTAACTGTGAGCCTTTAAGTTCCCTTTTCAAGAAACCCAGCTTTGAACTGAGTTCCTGCCTAATACAGAGGCAACTGAAGAATCCAGTGAAGTTGCTGAGAGAATTTGCCGAGCAACAAAGATTTTAAAAACACAAAGACAAGAAGGGACCAACTAACCAAATATGAATAGGAAGGAACAATATGAAGTCCTAAGAATGGCATTAAGGAAGACACAGTTTAGGATCATTAAGTAAATGTGCAAAAACAACACACAATTTCTTTTTTATTATTTTCTAAGAAGATAAAGGAAGTTATAGGAATATTAGTTGGGCCATAACAGTTGGTGGAAGGAAAGAAAAACTATTCCATTTATTTTATGTTTCTATTTGTTTTTCCATTAAAAAATAATTTCAAATTGAAAAGGTTAGAGCAACAAAGATCAGAAGAAAATAGAAACCCTAGACATTTATAGAGATTGGAGGTTATGTCAGTCTGAAAACAACCATGGTTGATTCGAATAGAAAAATAATTTACCAAAAGGAAATTGGGTAGCTCATAGCTCTAGTCCTCTGGGAGGGTTAGAAAGCTGGGAAGAGGCTATAGCCCAGGAAAAATGACCTAAATCTTCCCCTAGAACAGCCTATTAAAGACTCTGCTGCCACCAGTACTGTGTGGTGGATGCTATAGTTTGTGCCACAACTACCAATGTATTGGACATTGCATGCTGCTATAGGATCCTGTCTCTGCTGCCCTGGGAACTTGGTCTTGACATAACCATACTTTCTATCTGAGATGAATCTCCACAGCTACAGATTTTCTGCATAGTTGGCTTCAATTCAAAATCTGATTGCATTGACGAGCACATCTGGTTGGCAGAATATAGTCATGTGCTCACATTCTAGCTTCAAGGGATGTTGGGAAAACTCTATGTGGCATTTTCAATTCTATAGAAGGAGATAGTGGGAAATCCTCAGAGAATGAAATTCAGCTAGTGTGTAGCTAAAACAACTGTTGAAAACCTTTCACAGAGGTATATGGGTCAGACCACGCCTGAAGTGGTTTGTTCACTTTGGGGAGGGCTGACTCTTAAGAGGGTTATTAACAACTGAAATTCTTAGGGTGCTAGAAGCATCTTAAAACCAGTTTATGGAGAAAATTGAGGGAATTAGTAAAATTTAGTCTGAATAATCATCCATTTCCTTTAGTTTTAGAATTCTAAGATGACAGCATCCTTTTTCCCAGGTACGTTGTCCAGTCCAAACTCCATATCCATCACCCACTTAGCCCTTCTTTATTGGTGTAGTGCTAAAATTTTTCTAGTAAACAAAACTGAGATAAGTGGAACCTACTCAATACAGACAAAACATTTTTAGCATATAAATGTCTTTTTGTAGAATGGTCTATCTTCAGATTCACAATGATCTCCATTTCCAGAGAAATTCATCACAAAAAGGCTTATAAGTTTATAGCACGTGGCACATACGGCAGTATGCTATATGTAGCATATGGGTCATATAGCCTATCATATCATCTTTTCGCTCTTTATTCCTTACTAATACAACCTGTGTACAGTGGCAATATACCTCACCTGACCATTTTCCAGCCATCCTTAAGTTTGATATGGCAATATTACTGATTAGAACAAAATTAATATTCTGTGAGATTTCTAAGAAGGCAACTTCAAAGGACTGACTCAGACTGGAAAAACAACCTTTTACCCTCCCCCAATTTTTCCCTTTCTGCAAGCCTAGAATATAGCTTTTGTGACTGGAGTTATTAGCACCCACCTTCATGAAGTGACTTAGAAAATTGAAACCATGCATCACTAAAAATGGAGCAGAAAAAAGACAGAAGGAGCCCAGGTCCTTGTTGACAATATGGCGTCACCATATCACACCTACCTCTCTGCTTTGGGTTTTTATTTATTGTGTTAAAAAAAAAAAAAAAAACCAACATGAAATCTACCCTCTTAAAAACATTGAAATGTAAAGTACAATATCATTAACCATAAGCACAATGTGCTATAGATTTCATTTTTCATAATGGAAACTCTATATTCATTGAATAAAGCTCTCCACGTCCTCTTGCCTCCAGTCCCTGAAAAGCACCATTCTACTTTTTGTTATGATGAGTTCGAATATATTAGGTACATCATATAAGAAAAATCATGCAGTATTTGTCCTTCTGTGACTGTCATGTTTCACTTAGCATAATATCTCAATGTTCGTCATGTCGCAGCATATGACAGGACTCCTTTTTATAGCTGAAAAATGTTCCATGGTACCATATTTTCTTTATTCATTCATCTACGGACATTTAGATAATTTCTACCTGTTGGCTGTTGTGAATAAATGTGATGAAGATGGAAGTGCAAATATTTCTTCAAGATCCTGATTTCACTTCTCTTGGATAAATACTCAGAAGTGGGATTGCTGGATCATACGATAGTTCTGCTTTTATTTATTTGTTTATTTATTTACTTATTTATTTATTTTGTAAGGACCCTCCATACTCTTTTCCATAGTGGCTACACCATTTTACTTTTCCCAAGACAGAGCACAAAGTTTCCAATTTTTCCCCTTCCTTGCCAGCACATGCTATTTTCTTTCTTTTCTTTTCTTTTTCTTTTTTTGGTACCAGGGATTGAAGCCAGGGGTACTTAACCACTGAGCAACAACTCCAACCCATTTTTTTTTTTTTTTTTTTTTTTTTTTTTTTTTTTTTTGAGACAGGATCTCACTGTTACCCAATCTGGACTCCAATTTACAATCCTCCTGCCTCAGCCTCCCAAGTAGCTTATAGGTGTGCACCACCACACCTGACAGTTTTCTTTTCTTGTAATATCTTTTCCTGGCCTTGGCATCAGAATAATGCTAGCCCCATAAAATAAGGTTGGTAGTAATTTTTAATTTTTTGGAAGAATTTGAGGATTGACATTAATTCCTCTTCAGATGTTTGGTGCAGAACATAATCTTAAAAGACATAAATCCTGAATGCCATAATTCTAAATGTTGAAATCACAAAAGATCAAAATCTCCAAAGTCTAAAATCCAAAATGATGAAATCTGGAAAATTGAAGAAAAACACAACTCCCACTTTTTTATTTGGGGGAACAAAAAGCTATGTAAAGGGGGTAGAAAGCAATTCTGGGGAAGGGATTAGTGCATTTTGATTGAACACAATGCAGTTGCATCATGTTAGGTGGCATGAATACCTAGAAACGTGGTAATGTATCGTTTTGGTGTGTCTGTGAGCCTGTTTTCATAGGAGATTGGTGTGTGTCTGAATGGACTAGATGGATAGAGATCTGCCTTGAGTGTGGGCAACACCACCCCATTAACCAGGGGCTGGAGGAATAGAATTTGACTCCATCAAAGTACATTTTCATCTGCATTTGTGAAAGATAAAATTTCTCCTGATCTTGGTTCTTTGGGTGGATATATGTATGCAGCAATAACTAACTATATATGGTGGATATATATATGCAGCAATAACTATTTTTTTTTTTTTTTTTGGTACTGGGGATTGAACCCAGGGGCACTCCATCACTGAGCCACATCCCCAGCCCTATTTTTTTTGTATTTTATTTAGAGACAGGGTCTCACTGAGTTGCTTAGGGCCTCGCTAAGTTGCTGAGGCTGGCTTTGAACTCGCTATCCTCCTGCCTCAGCCTCCCAAGTGCTGGGATTACAGGCGTGTACCACTGCACCCGGCTGTTTGTTTGTTCTGTGGTGCTGGGGATTGAACCCAGGGCCTTGTGCTTATGAGGCAAGCACTCTACCAACTGAGCTATATCCCCAGCTCCTGTTACTATGGTTTTTGATTGATCTTATCAAAGACTTAGGTTGCCCATCTCAGTATTTCAGATGACCACAATTATAAAGCTAGATACACAAAATTACTGACCATAGTGATATGTGCTTTATGCATTTTGCTTTTGACCTATTTCTCTATAAATATGATTCATCCAGTCCTGTTATACCTGTGCAATTGTCATTAGTATACCTGAATGTTTATTGTTGTGAAAATGTTGTTGCTGCTTATTTTATTTGTAGTTTATGAAGTGTTCTGTCACGTTTTTATGTTTCTCAAATAAATCCCTTTTAAAATGTAAATAAACGTCTTTTAAAGAATTTTTGAAATTATTTTTTTCCAGAATTATATTTTGATCTTTTGGATGTTAGACTTTAGGGATTTTGATCTTTCAGAATTTCAACATTGATGATTATGGCATTTGAGATTGTCTTTCAGAAATATGGCCCCAGTGAATGCAACAGAATTAACTAGTGAAGCCATCTGGTCCTGGGCTTTACTTTGTTGGGAGGTTTTGATTGTTGATTTAATCTCCTTACTGGTTATAAATCTGTTCGGATTTCCTATTCCCTTATGATTCAGTCTTAGTAGGTTATATGTTTCTAGGAATTTATCTGTTTCTTGCAGGTTTTCTAATTTGTTGATGTATAATTGTTCTTAGTATTTTCTATAATTCTTATTCCTATGGCATCAGTTGTTAATTTCACCTCCTTGATTTCTGATTTATTTATATGAATCTTCTTTTTTCTTAGTCTAGCTAAATGTTTGTCAATTTTGTTGATCTTTTCAGAAAATCAAATCTTAGTTTCACTGATGTTTTTCTATTGTCTATTCTCTAGTTCATCTCTTTCTGCTCTAATCTTTATTATTTCTTTCCTTCAGCTAACTTTGAACTTAATTTGCCCTTTCTCTAGTTCTTTGAGGTGCAGAAATAGATAATTTATTTGAGATATTTATAACATGGTCATTTATTTATTTATTTATATATTTATTTTTGCGGGGCTGGGGATTGAACCCAGGGTTTGTGCTTGCAAGGCAAGTACTCTACCAACTGAGCTTTATCCCCATCTCCATGTGTTGTATTTTGATTTTCATTTGTCTCAAAATATTTTCAAATATCCTTTTAATTTCTTCTCTCACCAATTGGTTGTTTAGCAGTGTGTTGTTTGATTTTCATATATTTGTGAATTTCCCAGTTTTAGTTTCAGTCCTACGGTTGGAAAAGATGTGGTATGAGTTCGATTTTCTTAAATGTTTTAAGACTTGTTCTGTGACCTAACACATGATCTATCCTCGAGAATTCACCATGTGTGCTTGAGAAGAAGCTATAATCTGCTGTTGTTGGGTGGATTGTTCTAAATATGTCTGTTGGGTCCATTTGGTCTGTAGTGTTGTTTAAGTCCCATGTTTTTGTTCTGAATACTCTGCCCATTACACAAAGTATAATATTAAAGTCTCTTACTATTATTGTGTTGCTATCATTTTTCCCTTCAGTCTGTAAATATTTGTTTCACATATTTAGATGCTCTGATATTGGATGCATATATGTTTATCAGTGCTTTATCTTCCTGGTTAATTGATACTTTTATTGTTGTATGATGCCCTTAATTCATTATGAAGTTTTTGATAAAGTGTATTGATATAAATATTATCACTCCTGCTCTTTATTTTTTTTATTTTTTTACCATTTCTATGGAGCATTTCTTTCCATCCTTTCATATTCAGCGTCTGTATGCCTTTAAATATAAAGTAGGTCTCTTGTAGACAGCATATAGTTGGCTATGTTTTAATCCATTCAATGTTTTTTTTATATCGGGGATTGAACCCAGGGGTGCTTAACCACCGAAGTACATTCACAGCCCTTTTTGTATTTCATTTAGACACTGGGTCTCATTAAGTTGCTGAGGCTGGCTTTGAACTCACAATCCTCCTGCTTCAGTCTTCTGGGATTATAGGGCATGTGCCACCACACCTGGCCCATTCAACTATTTTATGTCATTGATTGGACAGTTTATTTTTTATTCATTTAAGATAATCATTGATAGAGAAGAACTTATTGCCATTTTGTTAATTATTTTGTATTTTTTATAGCACTTTTGTCACTTTTCTTGCTGTTTTCCTTTGTGTTTCATTTATTTGCAATGACATGCTTTGATTCTTCTCTCATTTTCTTTTGTATATTATCTTCTACAGGTACTTTCTTTGGATTACCATGGAATTACATCACATACCTATAATAATAGTAAGAGTGCTGTTTAGCATTTCAAAATTTCAGCTTGAACAACCCCATTTAGCACTTTTTATAAGGCAAGTCTAATGATGATGATTTCCCTCAATGTTCGTTTATTTGGGAAAGTCTATCTCTCCTTCATTTCTGAAGAACAGTTTGCCAAATATAGCATTTTGGTTGGCAGTTTCTTTTTTCTTTCAGCATTTTGTGTGTGTGTGTGTGTGTGTGTTGTGTGTGTGTGTGTAAGTGGTAAGTGGTAATCATACCACTTCTTTCAGGTCTGCAGGGTTTCTGCTGAGAAATCTGTGATAGTTTTATGGAGATTTCCTCGCACGTAGCAAATCCCCTTTGTCTTACTGCTTTCAATGTTTTCTGGTTTTGACTTTTGACAATTTGATTATAATGTGTCTTGATGTCTATCCTTTTACAGATTTGGGAATATATTTGGTATTCTTTCTTTCTTTTTTTTTTTTTTTTTTTTTTTTTTTTGCGGTGCTGGGGATTAAACCCAGGGTCTTGTACATGTGAGGCAAGTACTCTACCAACTGAGCTATATACCCAGCCTGATATTATTTCTTTAGACTTCCTTTGTCTTTCTTTTCTCCTGAAATCTCCATGATGCATTTTTTGTCCACTTAATTGTGTCCCATAAGTCACTTCGGTTTTGTTCACTCATTTTCATTCTTTATTCTTTCTGTTCCTCTTATTGGGTAATTTCAAATGACCCTATCTTCAAATTCACTGAGTCCTTATTTTGTTGTTGAATTTCTCTAGCAAATTTTTCATTTCAGTTATTGCATTCTTCAGCTCTAAAATTTCTGCTTGGTTTCCTTTTCATATTTTTTGTCTCCTTGTTGAAATGTTCACTTTGTTCAAGTATCATTTTCCTGAGCTCATTAAGCTTTTTTTGGCGGGGGCGGGGGGTACTGGGGAGTGAACCCAGGGGCACTCAACCACATCCCTGGCCCTTTTCTGTATTTTATTTAGAGACAGGATCTCACAGAGTTGCTTAGGGCCTCTCACAAAGTTACTGAGGCTGGCTTTGAATTTGCAATCCTCCTGCCTCAGCCTCCCAAGCCACTGGGATTACAGGCCTGAACCACTGTGCCTGGATCTCATTAAGCATCTTCATGACAGTTATTTTGAATTGTTTCAGGTAATTCATATCCTTCTATTTATCTTTAGGGTCAGTTTCCAGTGTTTTTTTGTTTGTTTGTTTGCTTGTTTGTTTGTTTCCCTTCAGTTGCTCCATTTCCCCCTATGTCTTTGGTTTTTTTGCAATTTGTGTTGGTATTTGTGTATTTGAAAGAACAGCTACCTCTCCCAATTGTTATGGACTGATTTCAGAAAGATAAACACCTTATCCAATCAGCATGGCTAGAGATTCTGGGGGCCTCTTTGAGCCTTTTTTGGTGAATGTGACATGAGTACAAGGATTCCAAATTTGAAGGATTTGCCAATTTCTTTTTTCGGGAGCTCATAATCTCATGCTCTCTCTGTGTTTGCTGTACTACTGGTCATCTGAAGCAGCAGCCTGCCATCCAGCCCCTCCCGGTTTTCTTTTGTTCTCAAAAGCCCAGGGTATGCTGGGTCCTGTTACCTCCCTGAGTCAAGCTCATCAGAAACCAGTACCTCAAGCAACTCCCAAAAGCCAGATGTTGGACACACACTCCAATCTCGTCTTCTCCCAAAGGGAGATGCAAGCCAGCTCTATCAGCCTCTATCTGCTGTACAACTCCTGTGTAGCAACAGCATGCTGCCCAGATACTTTTTATTCTCAATATCCCCCAGGTATCTAGAGTGTGCTGATTCCTATCAGTGCTCTCAGGCAGGCAAGACACAAGTCAGTCCCTCAGGCCGCCTACAAGTGAAAACTTTGGACATATGGCCCAGTCTTTTTCCCTCCCCAGGGATAAGCCAGGAACTGGGAGCTGGGAGTTTCCTTGCAATCAGATAGCAAGGTAAGTGAGGGGGCAGGCGGTATTATGGCATGAGGGATTCACAAGTTGTCCCACAAGCTATGATGTGACTGGTTTTGTGCTTGCATGGTATGCAGGGGCCCTTTAATTAGTTTCTGGATTTCTCACGTGTATTTTTGTTGAATTTGTGTCTCCCCAGGAAGAAGGAAAGTTTGGGGTTTCCTATTCTGCTGTTCCTGGTGTGCTCTGTACCTTGACTTTTTAAATTTATTTTTTTAATAGGAGGGAGAAATAAAGCTATACTGTGAAGGACATGGAGAATAGGCCCCAGGGCCCTTCCCCTATCTACAGCTGTTCCCCTACCTCCCTGCTGCCATGTGGGGAGATACCTGTGGTAAATTGGAGCTTAGAAGCCCAGGCCTCAGCCAGAGGGAAGGCAGGAAGGGAAAACCGGGAGAACACAAAAGGAACTCACATCTGGCCCCCACTAAGCTGAACCGACTGTCCCCAGTACAATAGGCCCCAGGGAACTTCCCTACCTGCCCTCCAGCCCCACCCTAAATGAGCCAGTCAAAAGTAACTGACCAACTCCTCCCATGACCTGGCTCTACTAAACCCTATAAAACCCAGACCTTTGTTGTAGCCCGTCGCCATTTTTCCCCTTGAAAATATGCCCCACCGTTGTTTAGTAAAGCAGGTCTGTCTCCATTTCTTTTACCTTTTCATTTGCTTTCATACTGTGCTTAGACTTTTTTAATGTATATATATATTTATGTGGCTCAACCTTATCCTAATGCTAAAAAGAGATGGATGCCTGCTTTGGGTGGCAGATGATATTAGATGAGAAATTAAAACTTTACAAATTTAAGGTATATAAATCTCAGATTCAATGTAGTTTTCTTCTCCCAAATATTTTATGGGAAAGAAGTTTTAAAAAATAATGGGAATACCTACAAATGTTTCCCAAGAGAGCAAATTCTCCTCTTGATTTATTTATTTTTTTAACCATAGCAAAACATTGCTTTCACGCTGCTTTGGTTAATTAGGAAGAGCAGAGGAGATGTCTAGGTGTGTTAGCCCATGGGCTAACCTCAAACTCTATATCTTTCTTTGTGCTGGATACTTAGCCTGTATCAGAAACCGGAATTATCTTGTACTAAATAAATGGTCTCATTTTATTTATATTTAGTCATTGGGTAAATGAAATAAAGCCATTAGAAGAGATAATAGAGTGCAGATTTAAAAATAAATATTGAGACGAGATAAATATGTCCACTTTTCCATGACATTTATCTGGCAGCAGCAGCCTATTAGACTGTCATTATGTTCTATTCCATTGACTTATCTCCAGGCTCCCATTTTTAGAAGGCCCATTCATTTTTTAAATGCTTTTATACTCACCACTTACATGTACTTACCTACATAGATCCTCTGCATCTGCTAGTACTCTATTTTTGAATTCCAATTTCATATGTGTCACATAAAACTCAAAGCCAAATGTACAATATTCTTGACCAAAAAAAAAGGGAGGGGGTTAAAAGTCACTATCCGAATAAACCACTACACACAGTGGTGGCCTGGAGATTCAGCTCTGTGGAGGTTCTAATTGTCATGTTAAATAAAAAGATAATATTAATGATTTTCTAGAACTTTTTTTTTTTTTCTGGTACTGGAGATTGAACCCAGGTGTACTTAACCCTTTTATTCTTTATTTTGAGACAGGTCTTGCTAAGTTGCTTAGGGCCTCACTAAGTTGCTGAGGATGGCTTTAAATTTGTGATCCTCCTGCCTCAGCCTCCCGAGTTGCTGGGATTACAGACATGCACCACCACGCTCAGGAGTTTTCTGGAACATTTTAATTGAAAGAGAAAATATAATTAGAAGCTGAAGAAACTCAATTTTTACTTTTTAAACTAAGTTTAGCTTTTAACAACTTCTAGTCAATAACAAACAAAGTTTCTCTCTCAATTTTTCTAGAAGCAGCTCAAATAATTAAAAACCATAAGACATTTTGTAGGATTTTTTTTCAAAATTGGGAAATTGTGGAAAGTTTCCAGAGTACTCAAAAGACTGAAAACTACTGAGTCAAGAGTCCTCCCTCCTGTCTCTTCTGCTTATCCTTTCTTTACATATCTGCTCACCCATATAGCTTTCTGTCATATGTTTTTAGTTTCCTGCCTACTTTTACTGCTGCAGAACCAGATAGCCTTGAAAAGATTAATTTTATTCTGTCTCATGCATCAGCAACAAAATTTGTCAACTTGAATCTTTATTACCAGCAATCACATAAAAGCTGAAAAACCCAGCATGGTTTCTTTTTTCACCTTAGAAGTTGAATTTGTCACACTAAAAAAATCTGCAGGCTTATAAATGGAACATATTTAAGAGTCATTGAGAAAGACTAAGCAAAACAAACAAAAAGCAAAAACCCCATGACTTTTCTAAGAACCAACTTACAAAGATGCAAGAGGTTAGGTGGTGAGTGAGCCGTGGTAATCCATTTCTTGAAGCAACTTTATGCAGAATAATATGGATTTTGGACAAATGTTGACATTTATTCAAAGCCAGACACCAAGTTAAATCATTTATAGTCGTTATCCTCAGCATTCTATGAGAAATATTCCATTGTCATTGCCAATTTACAGATGAGAGAACCAAGATTAGGAAGGTAACTTTCCCAAGGTCGCACAGCTAGGTTTGATGAAGCAGGACTTTGACATCAGGTGTCATTTCAGTACCTTCACTTTACTCAAGAGCTTATAGAGATTCTCTGTTCTCAGTAATTCCCTCAAACTTGACTTTGGCAACCTTTTTAGACATTTTTCTGGCTTTCCTCCATAGCTACCTAACTTCCCCAAACAAATCACAGCAAACTACTTCAAATTAACAAAAACCTGAATGAATCTAGAGCTCTTTCTTTTGCAAGTGACAGATATCCACTGAAGCAAAAGAAGGAATATACAGGGTCCTTTAATTGAAAAGGTCTTCAGATAATGTCAGATGCAGGCATTCTAACAGTGTTATCAGGTCACACTTTTGTCGTCTATTTTTGTTACCCAGTTCAGCTTTCCGTTGTGTGGCTTTATTCTCAACATGCTTTCTCCTTGGTCATACTGGCTACCAGTAATTACAGGTTTAGTCCTTACTTTAACAGTCTCAGCTTTCCCAATGTTCCTAGCCAAGAAAGCTCAGGATTACTTCTCCTTGGGCCAACCTAGGATGCATGCCTACCCTTGGGCACAAAGGAGTGGTTTAGCTCCTTTCAAACCATATATTCTTGGATTGGGAGATGGTGTTTCTCAAAGGAAACTCAAGATGTGGCTCTTAGGAGAAGGGAATGCAATCTGCGTAGGCAAACTTCTTCATTCTGAAGTCTTGCCACTTGCCTTTTCTCATACTATCCTTATATTGAGCCATTTCCAAAGCTCATCTCCATCAGCCTCTTTTTAATCAATCTTACTGAATTTTTATTTTATCTCAGGACATATGTGTTGAAATTTTATATATGTCTGTGTGTATACATACATACATACATACATACATATATATAATATATATCTGTATGTGTAATTTCAATACATATGTCCTGAAGATAAAATTTAAAAACATACATATATATCTAGATACACATCATTTTAAATATACAAATATATGTATATATATTTTAAATTATATATCTTTTTCTGTCATAAAACTACAAAATTGTTTCTGCAAGAGGCCTATATGCTGCCATTGCTGCTGCCACATGTTTCTAGTGATCCCTGAGAAGTTTGAGCACATTTTGCTTAAACTCAACACCAACATCAATGAGCAGTGGAAAATATTCTTTGCCATTTCTGCCATTAAGGATGGGGGGCAAAGATACGCTCATGTGGGGTTGAGGAAAGCAGATATTGACCTCACCAAGGGGGCTGGAGGACTCACCGAGAATGAGGTTGAATGTGTGATCGCCATTTTGCAGAATCCATCAGAGTACAAGATCTCAGACTGATTCTTGAACAGACAGTAGGATGTAAAGGATGGAAAATACAGCAAGGTTCTGGCCAATGGTCTAGACAACAATCTCCTTGAGGGCCTGGAGTGTCTGAAGATTAGGGCCCACATTTGCTGTACCATTTCTGGGGCTTTTGTGTCCAAGTCCAGTATGCCAAGACCACTGAGTGCTATGACCATACTGTCCATAGCTATGTCAGAAGAAATGAATCTGTAGGCCTTCTCTTTTAACAAATAGTTTATATGCCTAAGGGGGGGGGACTGTAATGTCACATTCAAGTTTAAAAATCCAATTAGCTATTGTCCCTTCCTTTGTGCCCCATACCTCTCCCCCTGCCTGTATTCTTTGCCTTGGTGGATACACCTCCATTGACTCATTTATCCAGAGCAGAAAACAGATGATCACACATCTGTACCTTCCTTTGAGGGATATGTGAAATATTGACGTATAAAAAACAGGATCTGATTTGTATCATTCTGGCTGCTGTTTTGAGACAAGCCTGTAAGAAGTAGAATATAAAACAATAGAGAAGTCTTCAATTAGGTTGTAATGAATCAGGGATGAATCTCCCCAAAAGACATGCTATAAGAACTGGGCATGGCACAGTTCAGTTATTTCAACCATTTCCAGGATGCATCCTTAAAGAAAAACTTTGGGAAACTTTCTGAAGGCATTTTAAGGTGGTTTAGCCAATAAAATGTATTAAACCTTGAGGGTGAGATTTGATAGTTATTGTATTACTGATATTTTAAAAATATTCACCATTAGAGAGTAATAATTTGCATGAAAGGAGCACTTTGATTTTAATACTCTTTTTCTTGGATAGTTTTGCATAATTTGTATGTGATTTACTTGATGAAACCACTAAAACTATTTTCCATCCATAGTTTTACATAATCTGCATAATAAGGATATACTGAGGAGAACTAGGAACTGAGCAATTCAGCAAGACCACAGAAACCATGTGTTGGGAGCTGCCTGTCAGCAAATGCTGCTAGAAATTTTGTGAATATCAGGACAAATCTTGCAGATAAGGGTAAAATAAATGGCCTTGGCAAGATTTTGTTTAGGCTGCACATTTCTTGTTGGGTCACTGCTACTTCTAAAAAATTCAACTAGAATAATTATTTTGGGACACAACTTTTTGGGTGCATGCATACTTCTCCATCTTCTAAATTCTTCAGAAATACTTCTCATTCCAACTGCTTATTGCCCCATTGAGTGCACACTGTTGATTAGCAGGGACTTCTATGTGATTGAATGATAGGAAGCTAGCATGATATTCCAGTTACAATTGCTGCATAACAAATTATTGTAAAACTAAACCTAAACCTAAATCCTAAACTTAAAATAACAGTTTATTTTTGCTCATAATTTTGTGGATCAGAAATTCTGTAAGGACTTGAGATAGTGGTTTTCACTTGGAGCTGAAGTTATTAAAGTTTCCACCTGGCTGGATATCCAGGGTGGCTCATTTATAGGCTGTCAGTTGATGCTGTCAGCTGGGCTGCTGACTCAAGCACCTTCCAATGGCCTCTTCATTTTGTCTGGGCTTCCTCACAATATGGCAGCTTTAGGGTAATCAGATTCTTACAAAGCAGCTCAATGCTCCAAATGTGAGTACTCCAGCACGTAAGATAGAAGTTGCACCACCTTTTATGACTTAGCTTCAGATGTCTTGCAGTGACATTTTCATCATAGTCCCTTGGTTACAAGTGAGTAACAAGTCTACCCAAATTCAAGAGGAGGTGATATGTACCTTCCTCCTGATGAGAGGAATGTCAAGGTCACATCGATTGCAGAAGAGCATGTGGCCTAAGAGAAATTGTTATGTCCATATTTGGAAAATGTATCTGTCACACAGGCTTAGTTAATAAAAATAGAATGTGTGAAGTCACTGAATTCAAGGTAAAGTATAGAGGTCACCAAATCTCATGGAGAAACAAATTGGGGAGGCAGAAACTGCAGAATGTTTACATTTTTGCATCTATAAAAGCAATAGGATCCAAGAACACTGTAGGAGTTTAAACAAGTCAGGTTAAAGTTTCAACAAAGGCTCGTCTTGTTTTTTTTTTTTTTTTTCTCCTGTGCCTGTGTTTTTTTTTTTTTTTTTTTTGGAACAGGGTATTGAACCCAGGGGCACTCGACCTCTGAGCCACATTCCCAGTCCTATTTTATATTTTATTTAGAGACAGGGTCTCACTGAGTTGCTTAGGTCCTTGCTAAATTGCTGAGGCTGGCTTTGAACTTGCGATCCTCCTGCCTCAGCCTCCTGAGCTGCTGGGATTACAGTTGTGTGCCACTGCTCCTGGCCAATCCAGGATATCTTAACAGTAACATTGTGTGTGTGTGTGTGTGTGTGTTTTACTGGGGATTGAGCCCAGGGAGGCTTCATCACTGAGCTACACTCTCAGTCCTTTTGTTTTTAATTTTTTATATTTTGAGATAGGGTCTTGCTAAGTTGCCTAGGCTGGCCTCGAATTTACCATCGTCCTGCCTCAACCTCCAGAGTTGCTGGGATTACAGATGTGCACCACCATGCCAGGCAACAATAGCATTCTTATGGTAATTCATTCATTTCATATACTTTTAGTGAGTACCTGGTACATGCAGTAGTAATAAAATAGTGACTATTTTGGGCTCTTGGTGCATATCAGTAAATAAATGTAACAAAAAAGTTCTACCATCATGGACAGTGTCTTCTAATGGGATAATAATATTAAAATAATGCTGCTTGCAAATTAAGTCAATGACAATTAGCAGTGGGACTTTGTGTGTTTTAAATAGCTTGCTCTGCCCTAGAGGAAGTTTTGGGCTGGAGTTCTGCCAGGTGATTCTGCAGCAAAGAAGTGAGGTCTTTGGGAAAGCATTCTATAGGTTAAGGGTCCATTTGTCCTGTGAGTTCAAAAAGGGTCTTAGATATCATTAACTTCTTGCTTCTCCCAAATCATTTGTTTTGTATCCATCTTATAACCCTAGTTCTTTTTTTTTTTTTTAAACCATACAGTTTTATTTAGTATAAGTTTTACATGGCATTGGAACCTTCATAAGGAAATGAGGGCCTGGAGAGACAGTTACCTGAGTGTTTTTAAATAGATTTAATGAAGAATGAAGAGTCATGGGAAAATATGGTCAGGCAAAAAGAGTGGGACCTAAGAGTAATAAACTGGGGAAAACCTAGCAAGGTTTGAGGGTTTAGACACTTGTGAACCTGTGCCTTTAGAGGTAAGGATGCTCCTGGTGGAAGGAGGCACCTCGACGAGGGTCTTATGACCTGATATGCTTTGAGGAGGGCAGGGGAAGACTGTCTTCCTTGCCCATGATTTTTCTCAGATCCCTTCAGCTTAACATATTCAATACTCTTAGGTACCATATGTTGGAGTAGTGTGTTCTGAACCCCATTACAGGCATGGGCCAAGCACTTCACACTGGTGCCCCTAGAGTACCCTGTCATGGTTCTGCTAGAACATGTACCACTGTGGTGGCTTTTTTTTTTCTTTTTTTAATTTATTTTGATTCATTGTACACAAATGGGGTACAACTGTTGTTACCCTGGAGGTAAATGGCCCCTTTTCCTTTCTTCCAAGCCGTAACGGCATTGCAGTGGTGGATTGAACCCAGGGCCTTGTGCTTGCAAGGCAAGCACTCTACCAACTGAGCTATGTCCCCAGCCCTGACCCCAGTTCTTGATGGCATCAACGTCTAAGAGCCCCTGTCCTGTATTCACACCTTTGTCATGTAACTTTGGAATTCATAATGGCACCTTGTTTCCTCACATGATACCAATAGAATAAGACAGAAAAGAGTATGTCAGTTTTAGACTAAAAGCTAAGAAGTCTTGCACATTTCTGTTGTTGCTCTTGCCCCTTTGCCACTGTCAAGCAAGCATGCTAGGGTGGGCCTACTAGAGGATAAGGGACATGTGGACCAGAGCCCAGCTAGCTCAGTCTCCCCAAGCAAGAGCCTGTCCACCTCCAGACACATGAATGAGTCCAGCCAAGATTCCAGGTAACTAACAATAAACTTATTGTTAGAAGATTTTGTGGTTGTTATGCATCGTTTTGGGTAAATAGAAAACTGTCACAACTGGGAAAAAGCAGAGCTCCTTCTCTTGGTGACATGCTTACACTACTATTCTGAAATCAGTCACTACATATCCCTGTCATTGCTGCTGGTGGCACTCCGGGGCTGGGATGTGTGGAAAGATAATCAGAGTCAGAATTAACAGTATTGCTTCTGGATTCATGACAGGGAGCGATATAGTTTCAGTTCTGCCTTGTGAAGGCTTGTATTTTGTCTCTATGTCTGAAGGGACAAATGCCATTCCTAGTGTCTATTACAATTGTGGGATTAGGAAGAAAGCCTCAAGGCTAAACATTCCAGTTGCTCCTTTGATGCCCTTTCTTCCTTTAACTTATCAAGCTTCCTGGGTAAAGTGGACTTTTTAATTATTAGTAAAAGTACACACATTTTGGTAGCATTATAGGAAGATGATGGCCATACTATCCCTGGAGGTGGATATGACTATTCTGGCAATAATCTTGGCAAACTGAAGTCTTTCACCAGACTACATCCAGCAAGGATGGAGGGCAAAACTATTTAATCATGATGGGTTCATTTTTGACAGTTAATACTTCTGAGGGAAAAAAATGCTTCCAAACAAAACTGGCCTTTTAAGTAAGTGAAGTAGCTGCTCTCCCTACAAAGTGCCAGAAACTTTTCTGAGTCACTTCTTTTGTGTCTTGAACAATCTCTATCAAAATACAACACCCCAGCCCCCTGAAAGAGGTGACCTCTTTAGCTTTCAAGAGTCAACGCTTTGGGCAACTGTTTTAGAAGAGCTGAAGACAAGAAGAGCAACTAGTTTGTGTAATTGTTCGTTTGTCTTTCCCACAGAACGGTAAGCTTCCAAGGGGTCTAGGACCAAGTCTGTGTTACTCGTACATTTCCAGGTTCCAGGACACATAGGAGACCCTCAATAATGCCTGTGAAAGGAAAATAGAAGAGAACACAGAAAAGAAGGAAAGGAGGAAACCAAGGACATAGCAGAATGATCAAAAGCCTAATTAAATTCTCACTCTGCACTTGTCCTTCTATTAACTAGTTAATGACCTCAGGATGTTTATTGGCCTCTTACTATAATGCAGGGGACAGGGGAGACCTCATTCCCTTGTCTTCACCAGATGTGGTTCTTTTTCACTCCTGTATCCTCCAAAAACAAAACAAACAAAACGGACAAAGACAAGGAAAAGTTTCCACATGGGGCATTTTTTACCTTTTAACATGATGTACTCGGACCCCGCCAGTCTTTGGAATTGAGAGTGAGAAGTCCATAGTGGCCAAGATGAAAAACAATCTTAGGGGAGGGTTCCCAGTCCCCTCCCAACCCTGCTGTACTTTAGTTCAGAGGCTTCTCAAACTTTAATCTTGCTAAATATTCAGATTTTGATTCAATAGGTCTGGGGAGAAGCCTGGGGTGCTGCGTTTTTAATATGCCCCCAGGTGATGCTGATGCCGCTGACCTGAGGAACACACTTTTGAGTATACAAGAGACTCTCGAGGTCGTCGCCTCCGCTGCCAGGTGTGCTAATGCCAGTCTCAGCGTTCCGAATCGGTGTCCCGCACGTCCCTGGCCTACCGCCGGGAGGGGAGGAGCCGAGGGCGGAGCGGGAGGAGTGGCGCGGGCCCCGCGTGGGTCCTGGCGGAGATCACCTCGGCCCCTTGGAGAGGCGGCCGAGCTGCGGCGGCGTAGGAGGGGGCGGGATCGGCGAGGGCGCGGCCTCTGGGAGGGGGGCGCGCGACGCGCATCCCCCGCGCTCGCCCGGGCCACTCGGGAGCCTCGCGGCGGCCCGGTGCCCCACTTGGCCATCCGCTCCGTGCTTCTTCTTTGCGCCCGCCTCCTCTTGTCACCTCCCGTCTCACCCTTCTCGCTTCGTCCCCGCCGCATACATCGCCATCCGAGTACCTCAGAGAGCCGGAGGTGGTGCGCGGGGCTGCAGGGCGCGCCCTCAAGCGGTCCCCAGCTCGACATTGGGGGGCACGGGCAACAGCATGGACACCAAGCGCTGCTTCGCTAACCGCTTCGATGACTACCAGGGCAGCTTGCTGGCGGGCCAGTGCGAGGAGGCGGTGGCGCCCTTGGTCACCGCCACCATCGAGCGCATCCTCCAGGAGCTGCCCCCGCTTGGGGGCGGCGCTGAGGCCCGGGGGGCGACGTCCGGGGCCAGCGTCTGCCAGGGTGGGCTGTACAGCGGCGTGGCCGGGGTGGCCTACATGCTCTACCATGTCTCGCAGAGCCCGCTCTTCGCCGCGGCCCGGGAGCGCTACTTGCGCTCCGCCAAGCGCCTCATAGACGCGTGCGCCCGCGCCGAGGAGTGGGGCGAGCCGGACGCCGACACCCGAGCCGCCTTCCTGCTCGGGGGCGCGGGCGTGTACGCTGTGGCCACGCTGGTGTACCACGCCCTGGGCCGGTCCGACTACGTGCAACCGCTGGGCAAGTTCCGGGCTCTGTGCGCCGTCTGCGCGCCAGTCTCCTTCCTGGAGTGCGGCTCCGACGAGCTGTTCGTGGGCCGCGCGGGCTACCTGTGTGCCGCGCTGGTGCTCAAGCAGAAACTCGCCCAGGAGGTAAGAGGCAGCCCCGGCCGCGGGAGGGCGCTCGCCACCCGCCCGGCCCTGCCCCGCCGCGCTTCCCCGGACTCCTCGACCCCCGCAGCACCGCCTCCGGTTGTTCCCCTCCATCTCTCTTTGTTACTCTTTGTCTGGCGCTTTCAGTTCTTCCGCCTCTTGTGGCTTCTCTTCTGCTTTTGTCCGCCTTTCCCCCTCTTTTTCCGCCTCTCGTTTGTGGAGATTCCAGGTATTTGCGTTTTGCTCTTATTTTACACTGAACGTGGCTTCACCCCAGGCGCCTCTTTGCCCAACAGCTTCCTGAGGGCTGACAGTGACCCTTTTAAGTGAGATTTTTAAAACTCAAAAATGGAAGGGATTTCCTTTCTTTTGACCCTGCTGTCAAAAGCTGAGGCCCCCTCGAATGTTAGAGTACTACAAAAGTAATGCAAGGAGTAGGGGCCCCTGCGGAGGTGAGTTATTTCAAGACCCCTGGGTCTGTGACGAAGAATCAATGGCCAGCTGGGTCTTCTGTGCTTACTGTGTTGCTTAATAGAATTCAGTACATCCCATGGCTCTCATTAGACGCATATTTGATGGGAGAGGTCTTCCTTTAAATGCATAAACGTAGGTAAAAAATGTACTCCACTGTGGTCAGATGTGCATTTTTTTCATTTGAAAATGTGTACTTAGGATGATCAGAACCACAGCCTTCTTGACAGGGCAGCTTTTCTTGATGAATAGCTGTTTGGTGGCTCATGGAAGGGAACTGGGGAATTTGTGTGTGTGTGTGTGTGTGTGTGTGTGTGTGTGTGTGGTGTATGTGGTGTGCATGGATATATTGGAGATACACACACACACACACACACACACATATATATATGTTTGATTGCACTTTGAATACAGAATGTGAATACTAGAAGAGAATGTGCCAATTCCTGTGGAGTAGAGGGGGGGGAACTAAAAGATCATAGTAACTAGAACTGAAAGGCACTTTCATTCATAATTCACCCAAGTCATACTGTTCTAGGAAGGAAGTGACACATTTAACTTGACTTTATTTGGGTGAGAAAGGTGTTTGAAGAAAAATTAAAAGTATACAGTGTGTTTTAAAAGTGTAATTAACTTAGATAACCTCTACAGAAGCAGACTTGATTTTTTTTTTTTTATTTATAGCAGTCGAGGTTGATTCAAGTGAGAATAAAAAGATTACTAAAGGATGTGCAGTGTGCTAGCGGGGCAGCAAAGGTCTGTGTGACAAAGTTGTCTTGAAATAGTTCACTCTGCTTCTGAGTCACTGTTATCTGCTAGCAGTTTCTCAAGGGCCCTTCCAGTTGTATAAAACCCTTTAGAAGGCCATAGAGCTATTTACATATCATTTGCATTGCATTTGCATCTGCTTCTCAGACCTTGCAGTCTGGTGGCAGGCGATTTTCAAATTCTTTTCCAGTTGTTTTTCTTAAGCTTGCTTCTTTCCCTTCCCATGCCTTGGGTCCTTTTCTCCAGAATGGACCGACAGACCGGGAGACCCTTCAAGTCACATGTGGAAGCAGACAGAAGAACTCTGCCCCCAAACTGGTGGTCCAAGGCCAGTCTGCAACGCTGATCCACAAAGACATTTATTAAGACCTTTCTTCTGCCCTCCTGCCAAACCAGATATGTCTTTTTGTACTAAACAAGTTGAGGTCCTTTGGCTTCTGCTTCCAGGAGACAGAACAAGCTCTAACGATTAAAAAATAACAATAAAAACCCGGTTCTTAATCTGTTAGATCAGCTAGAATTTCCAGTGCTAGTCAGCTTCAACAGAAATTCAGGCTCAAAAGTGTAGGGCAGGGGCTAATCATGCTGCCCTCACCCCCAAGTCCTGGCCAGTACATGGCTTTGGCTTTGTGAATCAACGGATGATCCATAAACCTTGATTAAATTGAATTTCCAACTTGTGTGTCATTTCTTTATAAATAATCTGTCATTATGTTCCAAGTTTCCTTCCTTCCAATGTCATTTTTAATTCACCTTCATCTGGCAGTTCCCTTAGTTATCACCCTAGTTTAGATCCTTCTCATACACTTGACACATCTTTGCCAGGTAATAAATAGTGAAATGAATGACTCACCATATACTGGGATTAGTGCATTGTACTCTCACTAAGCCATTCCATCTAACTTTAAGAAAGCAATCCTCTTGAAAACACTTTTCATTATGTCATTTCCCTGTTCAGCAGGCTGCAGTGCCTCCTTATTACCTTTTCTCCAATGGCTTCTCATCTCAAAGTTAAAGCTACAATACTTAAAATGGCTGACACAACCCACACAATCCAGCCCCCTGCATACCTACTTTACTTCTTGCTCACTCTTCTTCATCCACACTGGCTTCTTGCTGTTTCAGGCATTCTCCTGTCTCAGGGTGTTTGTACTCTCTGTTCTCTCTACTTGGAACACTTCCTCTAGATATTTTTATAGCTTGCTCTGTGACCTTGTATAGGTCTTTACTTCCTCAGTGAGACCTTTCCTGTCTGCCCTATTTAAAATTGCAACCCACCCCTTGGCTTTGTCCCCTTCTTCTGTTTTTTTTTTTTTTTTTTTTAAACTCAATATATTTATGTCTTCACTAGTTAGAATATAAGCTCCATAAGGGTAGAGGTTTTTTGTTCCATTACTGTACCTTTAGCATTAACATAATGCCTGGCACATATTTAAGTACCCAATCTTCTATTCTTTCTTTCTTCTTCTTTTGGTTTGTTTTGGTTTTGTTGCCCATATTGTCTGCTCTGTGGCTTGCTTTATCACTCATCTTGAATGATGTTCCATTTATCTATATTTTTCTTTATGGTGGTGCTTCTGGTGTCATGTGTAAAAAAATTCTTTGGTACTGGGAAGGTCTCAGTAAATATTTGCTGAATGAATGAATTATAGTTTCTTACAAATTTTGCCTCAGATCAAGCTGACCCATCAGGTCAGTTCTTCTTAAACTTTAATGTGCATAGGAATTAACTGCTGCAGTTAAGATTCTGATTCGGGCTTGGGGTGGGGCCCGAGATTCTGCAATTCTAACAAGTCCCTGGGTAATGCTGATGTTGCTGGTCCATGAGTCATGATTCGAATTCCTAGGCAATACAATGCTGTATGGGTTTTGGCATTATACCAGCCATGTCTATTAAGACATGCTGTAAGACTTAATTCTTTGAAGCTTGGTATATTTATTCATAAGACTGTAGTTTAGAATGTTGATTACTATATCCCACCATGCTTTTGTTATAAGGACCCACAAAAGGAATTTATCTCAGGACTTAGAAATAGTTGTGTTCCTCGTGGTAATTGATTGAATTATTTTAATCTTCAAAATGTGTCATGTAACCGATTACGTTTCTCACTTTGTCTTGGCCACTAGGAAGGTAAGTGGCCAGCGTTGTGGGTCACCTAAGCTAGTGCTTTATCACATGTATTTTGATATGTCAACACTTACCCTGGGTTTATCTAATTTGTTCCTGCCTTAGTTTACCCTTTTAAAAATTTTCTTCCTTCCACTTGATTTTCTTTTGTACATATGTTTATAAGATTCAGAGATGAAAAAAAATACCAGTGTATATGTAGAAAGACACAGACGGACAGAATCACCCTATCCAGGTAATAGATTTTCTTTTAACTCAGCTTTCCTAAAAATATTTGAGGGAAGTAGCTGCTGGGGTTAGGCATATATCCTTGAGCAGTGGGGCACTGAAGTCCCAAGCAGTCATGTCATAGAATTTATATTAGGCCTATTCTGCTTTCCATGGATTGATGGAAATGTAGCAGGAAATGGTGGAGGGATTAAGGGGAGGCCTAGGACATAAAGTTGAAATAATTTTGTCAATGAATGATTTTGGACAAATATATATATTTTTTTTTTTGGTGGTGGTGGTGGTACTGGGGATTGAACCCAGGACCTTTTGCATGTGACACAAGCACTCTACCAACCGAGCTATATCCCCAGCCCTGGACAAATAATTTAACATCCTTGAGCCTCAGTTTCCTCACTTGTAAATGTGTTAGTAAGAATTTCTGCTTTGAATTATTCTGTCCTTTATTCATTCATTCAATGAATTTTAGGTTTCTCTGTTCTGCCAGGTACCTTACTAGATACTGAGTTTTAGTAGTGAACAACAACAAAATAATTTGGTTATGATAAGTGATCTGAAGGAAGTAAACAGGAAGTAACTGGGGGCAGGTGGAAGAGGCAGGGCTGCTGCTTGGGATGGATTGGGAGGAAGACGTCTCTGGAAGGGATGTCATGTCTCATCACTAGAGCATGAGAATGAAGTGGCTATCCCAAGAGCAGGCATTTCAGGCAGAGGGGAGAGCAATGACAAAGCCCCCAAGGTGGGAAATGGCTTGGAGATCTCAAAGGAATAGGAAAAGGCCGGCATGAATGAAACAGAGAGTGGGAGACTGGAGTTCAGAACTGCAGAAGGAGATGGAAGCTGGCTAAGATCCGATCCTGCAGGGCCAGGTCAATCAAAGTCAGGAGTCTCATGTTTCAGTGAGGGAATATATTGATCTGGTTTACCTTTTAAAAAGATCACCCTGGTTTTCTATTTGGAGAGTGGATTGACAGTATTAAGAATAATGAGAGGCTGGGGTGTAGCTCAGTGGTAGAGTGTGTAGTTAGTGTGTACGAGGCCCTGGGTTCAATCTCCTGCATCTCTCTCTCTCTCTCTCTCACACACACACACACCCTGATCATAAGGGGAACTGTTTATGGGGATGTAAACCTCTTGGACTAAGGACTCCTTTGTCCCTTTGTTAGTCAGTGAAACCTTCAGGACCTCTTAGAATAACATTTTTAAATGCATAAAATAAAACACATAGTATTACAAGGGAAGGCAATTATATTGCAATTCAATTACCTAAATATTTTACAAATGTGTGCTGCAGTAGCGCGCCTGCTTTTTTATTAACACATTAAATAAGATTTTGCAGAGAGCCTAATGATTATGGTACTTTTGAGACAGTGATGAGGGTCAATGATATTTTGGGATATCTTTAACACCTGCAGTGTGATATGCATATATCTGTGATCCCTTTTTTTTAAAAAAAAGTTTTGTTAGTTGTAGATGAATGCAGTACCTTTATTTTATTTATTTATTTATTTTTAAATATTTTTCTGGATGTTGATGGACTTTATTTTATTCATTTATTTATATGTGGTGCTGAGAATCGAACTCAGTGCCTCACACATGCTAGGCAAGCGCTCTACCACTGAGCCACAACCCCAGCCCATATTTTATTTATTTTTATGTGGTGCTGAGGCTCAAACCCAGTGCCTCACTTGTGCTAGGCAAGCGCTCCACCACTGAGTGTAACCCCAGCCCCTATCTGTGATTTCTATAGGTGACAAAGTCCTAAGTACTGCTGGTGGTTGTGGTCTACACTTGTAATAAAGGGACATGCTCAGTTGTTTCCATAAGGTGAAAACTATAGATGTGATTTTATTTTCCCAGCCAAGAGGGACTGATTTGGAAGTTGTGACCAACCTTAGATAAAATCCCTAGCATAGTGCTTGGCACATAGTAGTAGCTGCTTAATGAAGTCAGTGTTAGCCCTTTTCACACCTACTAACAGAACATCAAGGTAATTCTGAACATCAGATAGAAAATGATACTCGACACAAGATTATCTTCTTTCCTGCTGTGATTTTAAAAATCACAGTCGTTAATTGGGTCCTTAGTGCATTTCTAAGGCAGGTGGTGAGCAGCTGTATAAGTGAGGATGCTTTTAGGAGAAGATAACAGAATGTCTAATAAAAAGTGATCAAAGCCAAATGTGGTGGCACATGCTGAGGAAGGAGGATCACTTGAGTTTGAGGCCAGCCTGGGCAACATAGCGAGACCCCCATGCCAAAACAAACAATCAAAAAATGACTGAAAAAATGGGAACATTTATTACTTTGCTTAACAAGGAGTGTACTGTGCGGGGATTCCAGGATTGGTTCAGCATCTCAGGAGAGGTATCAGAACCAACACCCTTTCCAGCTGCCTTCCCTGCCATTCTAATATGGGAGCTGGATCAGCCTTCAGTATTCAAGATGGTTGCTACCATGTTTCTATATGACTGAAGTAGAAAGGGAAGGTCTGAGGCTCTTTTTTTTCTTTTTATTTTTTTCCAGCTTCTCTTTTTATCATGTAGAATGCTATATTCTAGAAGAATGTCCCTTCTGACTGATTGCCTAGTACTTGGTCCCTGGCCAGTCCCAGTTTCAGGGAAGCTTGGGAAGGATAGTGTTTTTCATTTCTAACCTTTAGAATTGGACACAGATTCTGACAAGAAAGAAGGGAGAGAGAAATGGCTGTTGGGAGGTTACCAAAGTGTCTCCTCTTGGTGTCCCTTGGCAAGATCTGTCTGTGACCTTCCACCTCCTTTATCCATTCACTTGTCCTCCCTTTGGTGTTTCCTTTTCCAGGTCACCTCCATGTCCCATGGCACCTGGAAGGTGTTATGTTTATGCTGCCAACTAGTTGTCAATCAAGTATAAGCTAAGATATCAATTTTATTAAAATCTAAGCTAGTAAATATTGGAATATATTTTATGGTAGCAATTGTTTGCATCTTCATGATTTTTCTTAAAAATTATTACTGTCATTATACTTACAAGGTAAACTCAAAAGGTAGGAGATGAGCCTTCTTTGAACTAAGTTACTAACTTTTTGTTCTTTTTAAAGAAATAGTGTATTTTTAATCCACTTGTGCAAAGGATCATATTATATGTATATTCCAGTTTGTTTTCTTGCTTAATTTACCTTGGGCATCTTTGCACATTTTGCATAGAGAGATGTCTCTTTCTTTATCCTACTTCCATTGAATAAGTATAACATGATTTAACCTTTATCAATGACCATTTAGGTTGATTCAAGTTTTTTTTTTCTTTTTTTTGCTGTCACAAATAATGCCATAAAATATACGATCACATATATGTGTAACATACATATATACATATACAATGCATACACATAATATGTATGTATATACATATGTCCTTCTATATATTAACTTTGCCTACTCTTGCAAGTTTATGTGCAGGATAAATTTTTAAAGACCCAAATGCAGGGTCAAAGTTTACCTATATTTTTTCATTTGATATAGATGATCAAATTGCTTTCCAAAAATGTAGTCCCAGTATTTGGGAGGCTGAGGCAGGAGGATCATGAGTTCAAAGCTAGCCTCAGCAACTTAGCGAGGCCCTAAGCAACTCAGTGAGACCCTGTCTCTAAATAAAATACAAAATAGGGCTGGGGATGTGGCTCAGTGGCCGAGTGTCCCTGAGTTCAATCCCCAGTACCAAAAAAACCCCCAAAAAACAACAAAAAAAAAATTCTTTTTTCTCCTTCTCTCTCTCATGGTACTGGGGTTTGAACTCAGGGCCTTGTTCTTGCTAGGCAAGAGGTCTATCACTGAATTATAATCCCAGCCCCTAACATTCTTTTCAACAGTGGATTCTATCAGACTTCAGTGTATGTCTAACTAACTTATAAGTAGAAAAGGAAGATGAAGGTTTCTAGGGTACAAAATGAATCCCCTTACTGTTCATTTTGATTCTTATCAAACAAAAATGCAAACTGGGTATAGTGGCACACACCTGTAATCCCAGTAGCTGGGGAGGCTGAGGAAGGAGGATTGCAAATTGAGGGCCAGCCTCAGCATCTTACTGAGGTCTTCAGCAATTTAGCAAGACCCTGTCTCCAAAATAAAAAAGAAATAAAACAAAAAAGGGCTGGGGATATAGCCCAGTGGTCAAGTGCCCCTGGGTTCAATCCCCGATACCAAAAAACAAACAAGAAAATGCATTTGCAGGATTTCACTTAGTTTTTAAATTTAAGCAGCCCCCAGTTTTTTTGCAGGGGATACCAAGGATTGAACTCATGGACACTCGACCACTGAGCCACATCCATAGCCCTATTTTTTGTATTTTACTTAGAGCCAGGGTCTCATTGATTTGCTTAGCACTTTTGCTGAGGCTGGCTTTGAATTCACCATCCTCCTTCCTCAGCCTCCAGCTGCTGGGATTATAGGCGTGCACCACTGTGCCCCGCTTGAGCAGTCCCCAATTTTTAAGTAGGCATGTGTTGCACACTTCCTACTTAAACCCTGAAGTTTGGCTTGAAATGACAGCAGGCTTGGGGAACCTGGAGTTTTATAGACTTGGTCCAGTTCCTCATTGCCTGATTATAAACCTGCCAGGAAGTGGGACACAACTATAGGCTATAGCTTGGATCCTTTGTCACTTATGACCCAGAACCCTGTGAATGCTAAAAGGATATAATAGGAACTAACAGTGATGGATCATTTATTTACACTCGCTGTTGTAAGCACTTTACATGTATTATGTCACTTTTTTCATGTACTTAAGTGTAACTTTATTTTGTTCATTTAATTTGTGATAGATAAATAATAATTATATATTTATGGGGTACAGTGTGATGTTTTAATGTATGCATTGTGGAATGAGCAAATTAGGCGAATTAACATGTTCCATCCCCTCCTATGCTTACTTTTTTATGGGGAGAACAATCTATCCACTTTTAGCAATTTTGGAATATACAATACGTTATTATTAACTGTAGTCACTTTGCTGTAGACTAGATTACCGGAATGTATTCATCTTGACTGACTTATATCTCCTCCCCTCTCCCCATCTTTAGTAACCACCATTCTACATCTATAAGTTTAACTTTTTTTAGATTCTGCATATATGTAGATTAATACTCCCAACAACCTTATGACATAGGCACAATTACTATCTTCATCATCCCTAGTGAGAAAACTGAGGCACAGAGAGGTTGAGAAATTAGTTCCAGATCCCATAGCTGGTCAGTGGCAGAGATGGGGTTCTGTCGCCTAATCTGTTTTGCAGTTGGTGTTCCTCACACTTGAACATGCATGTAAGCCCTGGGGATCTTGCTCAAAATCAGGTTTGGGTTCATTGGGTCTAGGGTGAGGCCCAGAATTCTGTATCTCTAGCAAGCTTCCAGGTGATGCTGCTGTTGGTCCATTGAATAGACTTGAATACAAAGTTCTAAATCACTATTTTTCTCAATTTTATGAGATTTCTCATAAAAGTTTGACCAATCCTCCAGACTTCACCATTTTAATTTTGTCCTTCTATGATGAATGATTTCTTTCACAGCTGCCAGAATATCAGCTTTCCAATTCCTAGTTTATCCTGAAGGAAAGACTCACCACCTGGCATATCTCCTGGCAAGTTTAGGGATTCTGTTAACATGTTGAATGAATGAGTGGATGCATGGATTTCTTTTTCTTGCTAAATGTAATCTTGCAATGTACACAGAAGGTTTTTAGAATATCTTTAAAGGCTCAAATCAAAACCAACCATATTCCAGCTTTTTTTTTTTTTTAAGTACTGAGGATTGAACCCAGAGACAATCACTGAGCCACATCCACAGCCCTTTTAATATTTTTTTATTTAGACACAGAGTCTAAGTGCTTGGGCCTCACTAAGTTGCTGAGACTGGCTTTGAACTCGAGATCCTCCTGCTCAGCCTCCTGAGCTGCTGGGATTAGGCCTGCCCCACTGCACCCAGTATATTCCAGTATTTTAAAACTATTTCATGATAATACAAGAGACACTTTAGTACATCTTTCCCTGATCAGATAGAAAGCTTGAACTTGATACTACTCCCATTTTAGAATCATTCAATTAATTTTGCCTGTATCACACAAAATGGTGCTTCTCCCCAACTCTAAATTAATTTAGATTGATAACAATCAGACATTTTCCTTTTTATTTTAAAATCTTTTCTGATACAGTGATTTAACAGACATACTCAAAATAATCTACTTAACTTTAGATGTAATTTATACCTTTTCATCTATTAATGTATATTCCACTAAAACTCCAGCATATTATTTGTATTGGAATTACTTGAAGAGAGCATGATTTATAATTTTCTTGTAACTGAATAAAAATTTGGGGAAATAAGCACAGTAAAAATTCTTTTAAATGTCCTAGATTATTTTACCAATGACTTTAACTGCCTGGTTCTATAAGAAGGTCGTTTTAATGGAATTTTATTATATTTATTGACCTCTGAATGTGAAAATGATAAGTTGTATTAATTTCTTATTAACTTCTTGGCTAATTTCATTTTTGCTGGTCAATTTAATGCGTGATGTTTATTATGTGACTGGCTGCTACACAATACACAGTGGATTTCCTTCAAGTGGCAGGGAGTCCTTTCATATTCCTGCATGGAATGGAGATGGCCTCTTGGTAAACCAACCCAACAATCTCAAATGTATCCAAGTAAGTGTTTCTCTTCATGATTCAATTTCACAAATTGATCTCTGACCTACAGTCTTTAATTAAGTACAATGCCTTGGATGTTCGACTTGTCTCGTAAAAACATGTTCTCATGCATTATTTATATACATCTAAGTACCACTTATCTCTTCCTAATTATTTTATTTATAGATTTCGTTACTAGGGAAACCTACCAAGTTAACAGACCCCTTATTCTTGGGAGTACTAGCCACTTGAACAAACTCAGTTTTCAAAAAATCATTTAATCCGTTCTTTCTTTTTGCAAGCTGAACAAAGGAGTGTTTTGTTTAAGATTGGACTTCCCTTTCTGAATAGCTTTAACCATTCAACAACTCAGACAAATGAATGACTGACACTTTGAAGTGTGAGTATTGCTATCTGGGCCATAAAGAAGCTGTTTCCCAGATTAGAGAGAAAGTCTTACAGACTTCACTGGTGAGAACATCATCTAAATGAGAGGTGGCAAAACAAATATTGACCATAGCATTAATGTGCAGTTAGATGTTACTGTGCCCATCTGCTGGCTCCGGTTGCTTTGCATGGAATGGATTCCCCGTGCTCAGTGGTGTGTTGAAATCTGGTGTCCATGGCAACCAAAGCATCACCCATCTCAAAGCAAGCACTGTGAAGACCAGCTGAATCTCCACTCACGTAATGACTTTAGGAAGGAACCACATTCCTAACAGACTTTACAGCTATCCAAGGCAGAAGAGATCCAATGCCCAGCCAGAAAGGAGGTATTGTCCTCATGCACATTTCAGCAATGCAATTTTGCTCTTCAATCTGGTTTATTCTTTCCTTGTGAGGCAAAAAGAATTGCACACATATTACAAATTGCAACTGTTGAAATAGGTTGGGAGTTTCAACGAAGGCATTAAAACAGGATGGTTCAATAAATCACACCTGTATATATAATAATAATGCACTAATTAAAATGATAGTAATAATAATAAGATCAGGGAGATCAGCAGAGTAGAACAAGAAGATCAGGGAGAGGGAGAAGGGAAAGAAAGGAAAGATACTGGGGAATGAGATTGATCAATTTTTGTTATATGCATGTACAAATATGGCATAATGAATCCCACTATTATGTATAGTTATAAAGCACCAATCAAACAAAATAAAATAGGATGGTTAAGAACAGATCTTTGGGCTGGGGATATAGCTCAGTTTACTGGTAGAGTGTTTGCCTCACAAGCACAAGGCCCTGGGTTCAATCCCCAGCACTGCAAAAATAAAAATAAAAAAAGAACCGATCTTTTAGATTTGAGTAGCCTTGGGATGGAATCCTGGCACTAGCTTAGTAGCTGGTTGACCTTAGGCAAGTTACTTAGCATCTCTGAGGCTTAATTTTCTCACCTGCAAAATGCAGTCCAGTAGCACCTAAGTCTTAGGTGACTATAAAGAACTACTGAGAATGTGCATGTGCTGTGCTTAGCAGATGGTCCCCTAGGCATCCAGTAAAGATTCTTTATGTCAGCCTTTATTATTATGAATATTATCCTTAATGCAAAGTGAAACCCTGCATCGACTAAAGAGCATAGGTATATTTTTTGGATATTCAGCCAGTCTGTCTAATATTCCCTCTGGTGGTTTTCATCGCTGCTGTGTCCCTAATGGCATCAGGAGGGCTTTGCGATTTTCACACAGAGGCCATAAAGGGCTGGAGGGAGATATCTTCTGCCCTGCCATGCAGGAGATTAAATTGAGCTGCTCACACAGATTATGTGTCAAAGCAAATTGAGTGGCTTGGTGTCACGCCTGAAACATAAACCTATGTGAGTTGCCTTCTGCACTTCCTCCAAGGAAAGGACTCTTCCTTTCTCTTTAAAACATTTTAGGCTCTTTGCAGACTTAATATAGGAACGGACTTTCCTATGTCTCTGATTTGCACTCCTCAGAGTAAATGATCGGATTGGTTGATCTACTGTAAATTGCTGTGCAGGAGATGCTGGAATATTATTTCTTGCTCTGTCCTCCCTCCTACATTTTTAAATGGTGGAGTCAAGCTTATTCTTGCTCTGAAGTTCTCTTTGCTTCTAAATATCATTTGCTTGCATGACACGAACTCAGAATTTCAGAGAAATATCAGTTGTTGTGACTCTGTTGAAGTGACAACTTCAAATGAGTTTTCCTCCACAAGTGTTCCAGATCATGTACATTTGGTAGCTTGTTTCAGAAAAGGATTAATACAGTTAATGAGTCTTTCAAGTGTTTCTTCAGCTTCTGGGCACAGAAATTATTTTGTCTTGTATTAATATGCTTTCCAATTTGTACTTGAAAGCTATGTGGTAAAGGCTCACTGTAAATTTTACAAGCTTAAATCTGAATTTTGCTCTTTAGTGCTTAGATCTTATTTATATGCATTTATAACATCGTGTTCTTAATATTAACAACTATATTACTCCAATAGTCTGTAATTATTATTTTTCCCTATCTATAATCAGTGAGGTGTCATGTATATTTATTAGTTCTGCTTATGATCTTCAATACCACACAAAGTAGGTCTACATTTTGACTTTAATCACCATGTTGGTCTGTTATATTTTTCTCTGAGGCCAGTGCTTCTCCCACTTGAGCATGTATTAGAATTCCTGGAGGACTTGTTAAATAAGTGCATAGGGCTGGGTTCTGCCCTCAAAGTTTCTGACTCAGTAGGTCTATACTTGAGCCTGAAAACGTGCTCTTTTAAGTTTTCAGTACTCCTGCTGCTGGCCTAGGGAATACACTTTGAGAACTACTCCCTTAGCCTATACCCTTACCGTCATCAGGCATCTCTGACATATTGGAACTAGATGAGAGTATATGTTGGTAGTACCAAAAACTTATTTTCATCACCAGAAAATAAGTCAAAGGATAGGACTTACTATATGGCAGGCACTATGATGAGTATATTTTTCCATTACAGATGAGAAAATTGCAACATAGTGAGGTTCAGTAAGTTTTACCGTCATTAATAGCTGGTAAAGTAGTTGAACCCATATTTGTCTAACTATAAAGCTCCTTAATTTCAATAGATTTAAGTCAGGTCAGCTCTCTGCATGATTTTTTACTAAATCACCTTCCTCTACCTCTTCTTCCACCTCTTCCTCCTTTCTTCTTTTGTACCAGGGATTGAACCCAGGGGTGCTTAACCACTGAGCCACGTCCCCAATCCTTTTTATTTTTTATTTTGAAACAGGGTCTCACTAAGTTGCTTAGGGCCTCACATAGTTGTTGAGGCTGGCCTCAAAGTGTGATCCTCATGCCTCAGCTTCCTGAGTTGCTGGGATTCCAGGTGTGTGACATAGCACCCAACTAAAATCACACGTTTCTAAGAGGATTGTGAACTTGTACCCCAAGACATTTGAAAGAAAAGCCTAAACTCAACTCTTATCAAAATCAAAATTTCTGAGTTGTCCATTAAAATTGAATAAAAATGACAATACAAGAAGATGCTCTTTTATTTATTGTAAGTTTCCAGAAGCCTGTGTGTCTCAGCTTCCTAACCAGTAGACAGGTTCAGAAATCAGATGTAGGATGTAGGTCAAGTCAGAAAACAGAACTAGTTGCAAGTTTGATAGAGAAGTTAAACTCCGGACCCTTTCCCAATTCCAGATGATGATCTTAGGCCACATTTCCCAAAGGCTGAAGCTGAGATGGGAATTCATATGGAAATGTTTGTTAAGGGAAAGCCCCCAGGAGAAAGCAACAGAAGAGTGGGTGAAGAAGAAAGCAGTGAAGTGTAGGAAGTCCCAGCCTCTGTCTCAATTTGTAGAGGAACTCTGGAGTCAAAATTATACTCCAGGCTAGAGGCAGGCACTCTTTTACACAAATAATTAGCTCCAGGTATGGGGAGGTCAGGATATGTAAACTTCCAGGTACTACCAGCTCTCCTGGTGTGCTGCCAAAGTGACTATTGTATCACAAAGTAGGGCTCTAGAAGAGAATTGCTTAGACATGGAGTCAGAACCAGTAAGAAGCACTTGAGGGAGTTTGGTAGGAATACCTAATTCCTCTACTCCGGGCCCTCCAGACTTTAGAAGCCTGGAGATTCGCTTTCTTGACAGACTGAATCTGAGAAACTGAACTTTGAGGCCTAAGGTACAGTCAAGGACAGAGATGAAGTAGTTCATTGAAAAGAGGAGGATTAGCTGGATACAGTGGCACATGCCTATAATCCCAGGGACTTGGGAGGCTGAGGCAGGAGAATCACAATTTCAAAGCCAGCATCAGCAACTTAGCAAGGCCCTAAGTAACTTAGTGAGGCCCTGTCTCTGAATAAAAAGTAAAAAGGGCTGGGGATGTGGCACAGTGATTAAGCACCCCTGAGTTCAATCCCTGGTACAAACAAACAAAAAACCCACAACAAAGAAAAAAGAAAATAGGAGGATGACATGGGATGTAAGTTTCCATGCTGAATTGTGAGGGATTCCCCGTTCCTGCCACACATTACAAACATACACGTAGGCTTTCCTTCACATCAACTCTCAGAACACTGGCAGCCCACTCTCCACCAGCCTACTATCTACCAGCAGTAAATTAAAGGAAGGTCTAGAGTGTTCAGATCAACCCAGAAAAAAGAGCCATAGATACTAATATTTGGAGGAATAATCCATCCCAATGTAATAGTTGCATTGTCTTGTCACCCTACAGAAAATCCCACCAGTTGGTTAGCTGTTTCGCACACCCAGATTTTCCATTGAGCTTTTTAAGATGAGACTTAAATAAGAACTGTCAGTGAAAAAACATTTGAGGAACGCATCTGATAAGAAGAGCAGTGACCCTGACAAAATAGACACATAGGAACACTAAACTTGGAGGAAACAGATAATACTGGGAACATGTATAGTTTGGATCTGGAATGTCCCCCAAAGGTCCATGTGTTAAAGGCTTGGTCCCTAGGTTAATGTTATTGGAAGGTGAGGCTTAGTGGGAGGAAGTTAGGTCACTGAGGTGTGCCCTCAAAGGGGATTGTGGGATGCTGGTCTCTTTCTCTCCTTTCATTTCTGGCAGTGAAGTGAGGACTTCCTTTGCCGTGTGCTTCTGCTATGATGTGCTACTTTAGCACATCACCCAAAAGACAGACCAAGTGACCATGAACCAAAACCTCTGAAACTGGGAGCCAATAAAAATTTTTTTTTGTATCAGGAATTGAACCCAGGGGTGCTTAACCACTGAGGCACATCCCCAGCCCTTTTTATATTTTATTGAGAGACAGGATCTTGCTCAGTTGCTTAGGGCCTCGATAAGTTGTTGAGGCTGGCTTTGAACTTTGTGATCCTCCTGCTTCAGCCTCCTGAGCCACTGGGATTATAGGTGTGCATCACCATACCTAGCTCCTTTTTTTTTCTTTTTATGTCAAATTATCTCAAGTATTCTGTTACCATAACAGCTGACAAACAGAGAACATAAAAAAAACTTCCCAAATGCCAAAATTGATATTGTCAGAAAGGAAAGTGATCACATGTAGAAATAAAATCACCCCATATTTATAGCAGCACAACTCATAATAGCCAAACTATGGAACCAGCCTAGGTGTCCATCAACTGATGAATGGATAAAGAAAAGTGATATATATGTATGAGTTTTATTCAGCCATAAATAAAAATGAAATTATGGCATTTGCAGGGAAATGGATGGAACTAGAGATCATCATGTTAAAGAAAATAAATTAAGCCGGGCGCGGTGGCGCACGCCTGTAATCCAAGCGACTTGGGAGGCTGAGTCAGGAGGATCGCAAGTTCAAAGCCAGCCTCAGCAACTTAGCGAGGCCTTAAGCAACTCAGTGAGACCCTGTCTCTAAATCAAATACAAAATAGGGCTGGGGATGTGGCTCAGTGGCCGAGTATCCCTGAGTTCAATCCCTGGTTCCAAAAATAAATAAATAAATAAATAAATAAATAAATAAATAAATATTCAGTTAAAAAAAAAAAAGAAAATAAGTTAAACTCAGAAGGTTAAGTGTTGTATGTTTTCTCTCCTATTCAGAAGCTAGAGAGGAAGAGGTGGGGGTGGAGCTCCTAAAAACCAAAGGGAGATCAGTAGAGGAAAAGGACCGAGGGATGGGAAGAAGGGAAGGAGGGGGAAAGTGCTGGGGAGTGATATTGGCCATATTATATTGTTATATTGTGTGCACATATGAGTATGTCACAAAAAATTCCATCAGTATGTACAACTATAACGCACCAATAAAAAACGTGGATGAAGAAATAAAATCAGGATATTATTGAAAGGAATGTTCAGAGATCAGAAAAGAACTCTCAGAAATTAATAATGTAATAGCAGAAATAATAATTCATTTGAAGGATTAGAATATTAAGTTGAATAAATGTTTCAGAGAGTTCAACCAAAAAGACAATGAGATTCATAAAAAGAGAAAAGATTAATTAGAGGAAGTCTGACCTGTGTCTAGTAGTCAGTCCCAATTTAAAAAAAAAACAAAGTAGATGAAAGGAGAAATTATGAAAAAAATAAATCAAGAATATTTCTATACGCGAAAGACACGAGTGGCTAGATTTAAAGAGCCCATCAATATGATGAATGGAAAAAGAATAGATTGTAAAGGCTTCCAAAAAGAGAACCCACACTGTTTCCATGCAAGGATTAGCACTAGACTTTCCATAGCAATTTAGGAAGCTACAAGATAATGGAACAAGGCCTCCAAAATTCACAGAGAAAATTATTTCTCAACTAGAATTCTGTAGTTGCCAAAATTTCCAAGCATACAAAAAAATTAAAAGGTATGAGAGTAGAAAAATATGTTTAGACATCCAAGGTCTCCAAAAGAATTAAAACTTTTTTTTTTGTCTATCCAAAAGAGGAAGCAACCCAAGAAATAGGAAAATGTGGGAATCACAAACCTGAGGCTCCATATGGGTGGGGTCACAGGATACCTCTAAAGTGTTGGTAAAAGGTAGTCCAGTATGACAGCTAGATATTAATGACAAGGGAGGAAAAGTAGGAGAAAGGAAAAGGTTATTATCACACATCGTATTGCTCAATGAATACTAATTTAGTCAAATATTGTGATTAAATTGTTTTGGGTGAGAAAGGAGAAGCACATATGGAGAGATTATAAGAGAGCTAAATTTTCATCTTTCACATTAGCAGATTAATAGATGCATAAATGGAAAAAATCAAGAAACAGTTGTGTAAGGAAGCCATTTTTAAAATATGGAGTTAAGTCATTAGAAAACTATATAGTTAACTATACAGTTAAAAGTATTTGTTTTGCCTCAAAAAAGTTGGAATATGGGTGGAGAGAAGTAGGGCAGGAACCCACTATTATTTTGGGGAACTCTTGACTTTTAGATTATCCACATATATTTCTTTAAGAAATATGAACATGCAAAGCCACTTTTTCTTAATTGACCTTGTCTATTCTTTCTGCCTGTGATTTCTCTACAGTCTGTTCTGTCCTTCACATTTACCCTATAAGGACAGTAATTTTTTAAATAAATTTTATTGCATATAATTAAGGCACATAACAATGCTAAGGGATACATATTGATAGTAAAAAGGTTATAGTAGTGACGACAATTAATATATTCATCTCATAAGTTTTGTAATTTTTTGTTTTTATGGCAAGAACAGCTACAATCTAGCAGCAGACATGGTGGTGCATGCCTATAATCCCAGTGACTTGGGAGGCTGAGGCAGAAGGATCACAAGTTCAAGGCCAGCCTCAGCAACTTAGCGATGCCCTAAGTAACTTAACGAGACCCTGTCTTAAAATTTTTTTAAAAAAGGGGGCTGGGATGTAGCTCAGTGGTAAAGCGCCCCTATGTTCAATCCTCAGTACCAAAAAACAAAAATGAAAAACCAACCAAAATCTACTCATTTTGATTTAGTGTGCATCTCAAATACAGCACAATTTTATTATCTTTAGTCCTCATGTGCATTGGCTTCCTAGACTTGTTCATCCTACGTATCTTCTTTGTATCTGCCCAATGATTAAACAATGTTCTTAGAGAATATTCATGAAATAATGTGGTTATTTATAGATAAGTTTTGTCAACAAATATTTCCCATCAGAAATACAGCTTGAGCCGGGCATGGTGGCGCACGCCTGTAATCCAAGTGACTTGGGAGGCTGAGTCAGGAGGATCGTGAGTTCAAAGCCAGCCTCAGCAACTTAGCGAGGCCCTTAGCAAATCAGTGAGACCCTGTCTCTAAATCAAATACAAAATAGGGCTGGGGATGTGGCTCAGTGGCCGAGTGTCCCTGAGTTCAATCCCTGGTTCCAAAAAAATACAGCTTGATATATCCCTTATATGGTTACATCATACTAAATTAAGATTTAATTAAAATGATAACATTTTATTTGTTTAAATGGCTGAAATAGCTCTTTAACACTTTATTTTTTAATTTTTTTTTTTCTTTTTAGATATACATGACAGTAGAATGTATTTTGACATATTATACATACATGCAGTATAACTTCCCATTCTTGTCATTGTACGTTAGTCTGGTCATGTATTCATATATGAACAGGAAAGTTATGTTCAATTTGTTATATTGTCTTTCCTATTCCCTTCCCCCCTGGCTTCCCTTCATTCCCATTTGTCTATTCCAAAGAACTTCTATTCTTCCGTCCACCCTCCTTATTGTGTGTTAGCATCTACACATCAGAGGGAACATTTGGCCTTTGTTTTTTTTGGGATTGGCTTATTTCACTTAGCATGATAGTCTCTAGTTCCATCCATTTAACAGCAAATGCCATAATTTCATTCTTTTTTTATGACTGAGTAGTATTCCACCGTGTATATATATCACATGTTCTTTATCCATTCATCTGTTGAAGGACACATAGATTGGTTCCATAGCTTAGCTATTGTGAATTGAGCTGCTATGAACATTAAACTTTAAGTCTTCATATGGTTTAACTTAAACCATTGTGTCTTCTTTAGTAAACTATTGAGTAAAATCATGAGAATGAGAACTATATTAAGCTTCTACCCAGGGAGGAGGAGGTGAAGACCCAGTTGAAATAAAAATGAAAAGATAGGGCTGGGGATATACCTCAGTTGGTAGAGTGCCTGCCTCATAAGCACAAGGCCCTGGGTTCAATCCTTAGCACTACAAAAAAAAAAAAAAAAGAGAGATAGATGGATAGATGGTTAGAAAACAATAAGGACTGGTTGAACCATTTATGTAAAGCAGAGTGTGAATGCAAGTTTTTCATGGCAGTAGATCTGAGATGCTTCAAGATCCTAAGATGCTTTCAAGTCATTCCAATTGATAATAACTAATAATTATATAAACATTGAGTCGCCAAGTACTTTTTACATGGGCTGCCCTGTTTAATTCTCACCAAATCTCTTCAAGTTAAGATATTATTACTGCTTTCATTTTCAGAATGGAATATATTGCAAAGGGGTTAAGGAACTTTCCCAAGAATATATGGATGAGAAATGGGAAAATAATAACATTTATTGCCCAAGCAGGATACTTTTGACAGGCTTCAACCAGTTGGGAACCTAAAATAATAGATGCAAACCAAGATTGAATGCTAAGATTTGTGGCCCTCAGTTGATAAGAGATTGAACCTAATATAGAACCCAAATTCTCCTGCAGAGTTGTGATCTTCCTGCCGCTTTGGTCTGGTGGTACCATTAGGGTTAGGCAAAATTCCTCATTCTTTAAATATGCCAATAAACGTTGACCAAATGACAATCTTTTTCTGTGCATTGAGAGACCACTCAAGTTTGTATGCACAGCTTCTAAAGTAGTTTTGGGAATTCAGGACTGAATTAGTTGGTCACTTTTACGACATACCGAAATAGTCATAGATGGAAGGAATCTGGGAGGCATTAGGGGACTGGTAAGAAATTTCTGAATAAAACAAGGCAAAAGAACAAGTAGCTCGAGGGGGAGACAAGCATGCATGGTTGTGTGTGGATTGAAATTAAATGGCAAATGGTGAGGTCGATCAGTATGCAGAAAGTTTATCACGCCATATTTGTTCCCTGAGTTTCTTCTGCTGTTTTTCTCACAAGTCTTTTTTCTTTCTTGATCCCTTTCCCTGGCATCCCTGGCTGCCCTTTTGGGTGTACTGTTCACTGCACATATCATATTTGTTTTCATGCTACATGTTTCCTAGGGAGCCTTTCCTGCAGCATAACTGGGACAACCCCACACTCTTTATTGTCACTGATTTTTTTTTTTTTTTTTTAACTATTACTGAGCAGAATGGTGGGTACCCTCCTGGTGAATAAAAGATTCTCAGTGTGTGTTCACTGAAGGAAGGAACGAAGACAGATGAAATGTTTTTAATTTCCTGAAGCCAAATAATTGGCTTCATTTGAGGCCCAAGTAGAGTCTCAAGAAGGGACAGCCTGCATTTTAAAACTTGGTCTTTACAGACTCCTACCCAAATGTGTTTTTGCTTTTATGGATCTGACAGCAGAACCACTTAGGATTATTTGAAGGACAGGATACTTGGTTAGTCGTGAATATTGTCATCTTTTCACTCACAATCAGCCTTTTGACATTCAAAGGATGGTAAAATTCTACTGGTTTTACACTACAAAATGGGAGATTTGCCTAGTCTGTGACAGGGCGAAATGATCCACTTACGCCTTTCAGTCCTGACACACAGAGCTCTGTGATTGTTATCATTAAAGATACCTTTTAGGAAACTATAATTTTGAACTTGTACAATACTTGACATCTAAAAAGGTTTTGCTTTTTAAAATAACCCCCCCTTGCTTTTATATTCATGCAGGTGATAAAATCTATGTTTCCGGACCTTTATTTCCTTCTGTTTAAATCTTGCATTCACTCTCAATAAATTGAACTTTGCCAGATCTACGCACTTCATCAGCTCTTAGAATTTCTTGTTTGTTTGCTCTGAAGGACTCGTGATTTTCCTGTAAAGAAGAAAGGAGGATTTAACATAGAACACTATCACTTTAATTTCATATTAAAATACTATCCCTCCAAACAGTTGTTAAATATTTATGAATCCTGTATGTATAAGATTAAAAGAATCAAAGCTGGTTTGCAGCAAGTTTACTTTTACCGTAGCTAAGAAATGAATACCTAATCACATCCTTCCCATGGTGAACAAACAGTCTGAAGAGATAATTAAATCAGAAGTTGGAAGGAAAAATGGACCTTCAGAATTTTTCTGAAGCACACTCTGACTTAATATTTTTCCATTTTAGGTAGCATGAGCTGTTAATTAGCATGGTGGCACCCTGTATGGCACAGTTGTTTCTGATTTAAGCCATTGACTAATAGGCAACTCTCCATCAGTATCACAAGCAGTCAGAGAAAAGTCGCCAATTCCTCCTCTTGGTGCAGGTAACTTAGTGGTTCTAACTAAAACTGCTGTGTCAAGTGGCTTTTATCATTTAGCTTGCAAGCTTGAGGGATTTTATGTTTTCCATCAGGCAAGCTGTGTTCCCATCCTGACAAACCAAATGTGAATCAAAGGCAGAACAATACTGTTTTGATTTCTGTTACTGTCTAGTATTTTTTTTTTTCCTAGAGATTTCAAGCCAAGTGGTACATTCTGAGTCTTCCCTTCTTCTGAAGTTCTGTTCTCTGTGTTAAGATACTGTAATGTTTTTGCTTTTCCCAATGCCCTCTGAATTTTAATTGCCAGGGATTTCTTTGGTTTGGCTCTCTAGTTTTACTGTGGTGTGTCTGGTATAGATTTAATTTTTAAATACCCTATTTGTTATATGTTGTGCTTCTTGTGTTTGTCGATTTGTGTCTTTGTTCAGTTCTGGAAAATTCTCAGCCATTGTCCCTTCAAATATTGCCTCTTTCTTCATTTTTAACAACTTTACTGAGTAATTCATATACCATACAATGCACTCACTGAAAGCATACAATTCAGTGGTTTTAATATGTTTATAGAGTTGGGCAACCATGACCCCAGTAAATTGTAGAAGATTTTCATCATCTCAAAAAGAACGCTTGAAGTCATTAGCAGTTGCATCTCTATTCCTTTCAAACCCTTCTGCTACCCCTGCTGTTCTAGGAACCACTAATCCAGATTTATCCCTCTGGATTTGCTGTTTTGCAAGGTTTTATACAAGTAGAATAATGAAATATGTGGTCTTTTGTGATTGATTGGCTTCTTTCACTTAGGAAAAAGTTTTCAAGGTCAATCCATCTTGTAATATGTACCCCATTCTTTTTTTTTTTTTTTTTTT